>LQNS02278156.1:8198106-8218128 GCA_001587735.2 Parhyale hawaiensis
CAACGAGCAGTAATTGGAGTCTACGCAGCGGACTGTAGTTGAAAATTGACGAAACATTTGCTGGATTGGAAATTTCATTTATACTTTTGAAGCAGCCGGTATCATAGTTACACCTTCCTATGGTAACCTCTCTAAATTTCGCCAGATTTCAAGAACTAAATTCAACAACTTTGATGCTCCCACCTGATGAGCTGGGAACAGCGAAACACGCGTCGTAGGTACCAAAATTTCCTTAACTGCTTCTAATTGAAATCTACATTACGCCATCTCAAGAAAATAATACATACAAATATATTTACCTAAATCTTCAAAGAAAACATTATCACCTCTCTCACTCTGTTCGAGTGCGATAAACAGTGTATTGCAAACGCTGATGGGTTTGATACCACACAGAAATAAGACCGTGAACTCTGTTGAATTTTTAGGTGTTGCTATGTACACAAATGTTACACGTTATTTCCCCTAATTTCATATTTCAACCATCATGAATACTGCAGTGTTTTTAAGCACATTTCAAACTTTTTAAAACTTACCTTAAGTTTCATTTTCTCAGAGGTTGTACCCTTTGAGTCTTGACTACGATTATGTGTTGGCTTTGCAGGCAGTAGCACGGCTTATATAGTATGGGCTGCCGTTGAGTTTTATGGGGGAACTGCAGCTGAGTCGAGTGCCGGCAGCAAGGTGTGAAGATTTCTGACGCCACTGTGTCCGCTATTAGTCACTCATACGTCAACCTATTATACCAGCCTATGTTGTGGGAAGCAGCGCCCCCAGGGGGATCCTGTAGATTACATGAACCATTAGTTGAGCCTTCGAGATTTTTGTGTTTCGTGCCCACTTTGCTTCCGTGCTACTTCATACTCCTATACTAGTCGTGCTTTCATCTGCTCTCCCTTGCTGTTCTCATGCTCGTTGATCTTGCCTGTGGACCACCTTCATGCATTGGTTCCACGCATCGTCATACTATGTGTCCTTGCTTCCTCTGTGATATAGCCTTTGTTGTGGAAACTTAAACATCTGAATATAATCACTTTATAATAAATACCATATATTTATATGTAGCTATCTTTCGTGTCACGCTCTTGACGAAATAGATAAGCAAAAAACAGACCGGGTTGCAGATTTTATAGCCAAGTTACGTTTTCATGGGGATCGATTTAAGCTTCTCTTAGCGCGGCTAATGGTGATGGCTCATCCTTATTCCTTTATCTGAAGACACGCCTCGCTTGAAACACTTCTTGAGATCGGAACAATATGCATGCAACTTCTGGAGTCCGATTTTATAACTTTTTTCTCTCAGGTCACGACGTATAAATTCGGCAGATTGTCAACGAAGCGCTCTAGAGATGACAAATTTTCACGGACAGTAGACAATTATTTCTTCTAGCTTAATGTTTTTCTTATTTGACGAAGCAGTTTTCTCTTCAAAGGCTAAAATTTTCGGAACTTCAAATGAAGCAGATATTTGAGTTGGAAAGACGTTATGTCTTAACGGTATCATTGCTACTGAGCGCCAACATTGTATATAAGCTAACCTGACAGGCGTTGCATTCAAGTTAATAGGCGTGCTTCACTCAAGATTTTACTTCTGCCTATCGATATAGAAGACCTAACGATGAAGAAAAGAAGTAAGTCAGAGAAGATTCCGCACCGGCCATTGGTATTAGGCAAACATATCGATTATTGCGGGATTGTTTTCACGCACGGGTCCACTAGTAACATAATAATGCTGTTGCGAAACGTGCGTGTACAGTACTGAATTTTTCATCTGATCCATTCTTTGTGTTGAAGTCTGTCTCAGTGAAAAAATTTGGTAGCTTTGATTTTTGGTATAGTTCGAATCCTGCTCTGTGTCGCATTTATTACCTCGGCCAAGGAGGTTATGTTTTCGTCGAGTTCGTCTGTCTCTTTGTCCGTCTGTTCTCGAGATAACTAAAAAACCTATGGAGGATTTTCATGAAATTTAAATGAGTTTTTAAGTATATTACGGGGACTAAATAACCAAATTTTCATGATGATTTGTTAGTTCATTGGTCTCTGTCTGTAATTTTATGTTCGTTAGCAAAGTCACTCAAAAAGTTATGAACAGATCTTGATGAAACTTACAGGAATTGTTACAAATATTAAGACACAAGTGATCAAATTTCGGTGATGATTGGTTAGTCTCTTTGTGTTTGGCTAATGTTTGTCACAATGTTTCTCAGCGACATAAGTTAAAAAGTTATGAACGCATCTTCAAGAAAAGCATAGAAGTTCTTATAACCATTAAAAGGTTGAACTGTCCAAATTTTGCTGCTGATACAAAGGAAATCAAAGCTTCTGAACCAATTTGAATCTTTCGTTAATGTTGCCGAGCTTGGTGGTGGTATGCGCTCCCAGAGTCCTCTAGTTAAGGATTACGCCCCTGCAAAGTTAATAAAATTAATTCTCTTCGAAACTCCTCATGCAGGGGATATTTTGGCTGACCCTTTTCGTGGCGTAATATCGATGGGCCTAATGACCACAGCGGCTGTTTCTAGTGCCACTCCTGCAAGCGATGCTGCATCTAGCTGCAGTTGGTGTTGATATAGTTAGTTGGTAGAGTTAGGTAATTTTTTTATGCTTCCCATTCTGTTGCGTGATCTGGGCCGCCGACCCATCGGATCCCCTGGGACTCTTCCCTACTCCCGAGTGGGGAGCCCCGGAATGTGCCCTGTTGTGTTCGATATTGAACATGCGTGATTGATGTATATTTACATTATTATTTAATAAAATTGAATCATTAAAATTCACAATATAATGAAATATGAATAAACAGCCATGATTAATTGTGTCAGTGGTCTGAGTTCATTTTATGAGTCATTAGAAAAGCAATATAATTGGTAATGATGCCAAAACCGAAGTGTATGTTTTGAATCGTGACAGCGAAAATAAAAAAAAATATACAGTTGGAAAAGCTAAGCAAATGCCCATGGGGCGAGCTTCTCTCCAGCCTGCCTAAGCTAATAAATGTACTGGCCGGATTTCATTCTGCAAGGTGATTCATAGCAAACTCTCGTGAAAATCAACAAGTATACCGGAAAAGAAAGTGAGTTGGCAGTCGTAGAATCAATGTTCAAAAAATGAGAGATGGCATGTATCACTAATTTCAGCGAGATATTGGTCGTGTGAAATTATGTCACTCCCAACAAGTACACATGTTTTCTGGTATCAAAGATTGAATATTTTGGAACGAGGAAACGAATGAAAAGTTTGTATGAAAGGCACGACACCGTTGCATTTGAACGCTACATGTCACGCCAGAAACTCGTTACTAAAAATATCATATAAAATAAACCATTACCTATCGAAATATATACCGTCTTTAGACCAAAGCGATAATGCATGAAATTCCGCCATCAAAATAAGTACAAAACGTTTCCCTTGCTCAACTACAGACAGCCGCTCTAGCCGTTTCTGACAATACTTACGCTGATCTCACGTCCCAATCTTTCCCCAGCAATAGGACACTTCAAGCGTACCACTGACTAGGAGAAGCAATGCAAACACTAGGGTCTAATTCTTATTTGGCAACGTTCAGAGCATAACAAAAAAATGAATGAACTGCTCGCTATAGCAGCCCCTCTTGCACATGATGTTATCGCACTCAATGAAATATGGATGAACCTTTCAAACAAGCATCTTGAAGCGGAATTTGCATTGGAAGGCTACAAATTGTTTAATAGAGCGACCCACCGAAACTGACTGAGGGGGAGGGGGGTCAATCATATACATCAAGGGACACTTCAATCCCCTCTTTAAAGGCTTCGCAGCAACTAAAAATATGAATTTATTACTACCCATGCTCGTCTCGGCATTCGACTGCCGCTGAACATCATCCTCGCCTGTAGGAGCCCTCGCAGTACCGCAGAAACTGATATAGCACTTTTCAACAAAATCGAAAATACATTGAATACCCAGAATGAAACAAGTTAGCCCCTCGCTCTCGCCAGTTAGCCCCTCGCTCTCACCAAAGCAAGTAAAGAGTGTTATGGTTCTGTGCTTGCACAAGCCTATCATTCGGCTGCATCGACTAGGGAGTGTTGAAAAGCAGTCAAGTGGTGCATGAACACTGCTTACAACCTGTTAAACCAACAAAAGTACAGTGTCAGTGCATATTTGTAGTTATTCAATCGAACATAATGTAAGATCACGATGTGTTGTACGTGTCCTCAGGTTTGAGCAGTGCGGTAGCTAGGCCTAACGCCCGCAGTGGGGGCTGCCTGCCAGACACTTACATGTGCGGCCGTGTGAGCTGCAGCCGTGTCTCGCATGTACACTACAACTGCCACGGCAGCGTCTCACAAGCATGTACGCGGGTGCTCGTACACACCGTGACGTTTTTGAGTGTTAACTTTAAACGTGCTTTGGACATCCGTAGTCTCTGCTGATTTAATTCTCTCTAGTGTCGCAGCCACGGCAGCTAAATTGCCTTGCTACTACCGGGTTGTTGTAGTGAGTGCAACTCTTAGCATTTCACCTAGTCATTACCTGCAACATACCGCCTACCCATATGCGGGTAACTGTCGTGCAACACACCACACTTCACACCACTGTTCACACATCACCGGATAACAATAATGCTTCGCCTTCAAATACGTACCGGCGGTACTTCACGCAACTGAATGTACTCTCCCTGCAGCGATTCCGTGAGAATAAAGACCCTGTTCTCGACAGAGCAAAGTGAAATTAGTCAGTACGTTTCCCCAGCTTACTTCAGATCGCTGAAAAATATCCAAGGTATGAGAGCCATTTAAACAGTGGAACTTAGTTAATCAATGAAGTGCTATATATAGATAAGAAAAAATAGTTCCGTTGTGACAAACGTCGTCCCGTACGTATTTCCGTTCTGCCAATGCAATTACCCTCGGGAAGTATGGACCAACGCATCACCTCCTCGCACCGATAGTGGCCGAAGCATTCACGGCGCACTTCATTTATTACCTGCTGCAGTCCGTACCGCACCTCATCGCACTTCACCTCGCAGTCACCCCCCAGCCTGTAGAAACCCCATCAGCCCTGAGCTCTGTCATCTCTCCAATACCGCCGCTGCAATTTCACCATCACCGCCGACCGTCACTTCACTACAGAAAATAATCAATCAATAATGTTGTGGTGTATATACATATACAAATGTAGTGCTGAAATGTGTTCGACTATACTCTCCTTCATTGCTCACGAGTGCTACCGCTATATATTTTCACCATTGCTTTTGGTTCTGTTGGTTGGATTCAGTGGTCGAACTTAGAAGACGATGATCGTTGAATCACTAAGTAATACTATATTCTATCAAATCTTCCTCTATCAAATTTCTTCTATAAAATTTTCCTCCTCATTGACTTGCCTGATCCTCACCAAAGTGACAAGTATGACTCCTGAACTTTCCGAGTAGTCATAAGTTTACCCTACTGTAGGAAGGATTCAAAATTGTCTGCTTTGTACTCAACTGTTTTTTTTTTGAGTAGATTACACCTTCTTTTCAAGAACGCTAAAAAATCTTTCAAACTTTTCGAGAGACAACTAGGCACACTAGCCAATATTTTGTATAGAACTCTCTACGATTTAAATCTTCAGGGAATATCACCATTTTTTATTTCTTGCTCTCTTCTTTTTTATAATTTTTTCTCATTCATTTTCTTTTTGAACAGACTGTAGGTTTAGTTCAGAAATGTTCTACATGAAATGAAAAAAAGAGCTTGAAGCATATGATAAATCAGTTAATTCCTAACGTTGCCAAGACGAACAGCTCGGAGCGATCGATCTAATGATAATTACCTATCTTAGCGGCGTGAGGCAAAACAGAGTAACACTCCAGAGTTGGTGGTAATTTTTGTTTAATTCTTGTTTCTCTACTCCTCCCAAAACTCACAAACGATTTACAATAGTCTTCATTTTATTTCAAAACTTATAATATAACTTATTGTAGTTTTTTGGCATTTTGAAATGCCTAGATCCTTGCTGCAATTGTACGTAAAAATTAGAACTTGATCATTTTTTATTATTCGTCCTAGGAACATTTGTGTACGGTGCAACAGGTTGTATATTATATACAATTCCTTTGTTTACCTCGTCAAAAAGGCTTTGTTTTTGTCGCGTCTGTCCCTTTGTCTGTCTCCTGTAAGTCACCAATATTACTCCAAAACAAATTAACGGATTTTTATGAAATTTACAGGGATTGTTAAGCATGTTGACAGTAACAGATGATTAAATTTTGGCAAAAATCCGTTCACCTGTCTGTCTGCCTATTTTCTTCGAAAGCCAACTCAAAAAGTTCCGGGCAGATTTTCTTGAAATTTATATGAGTTGTTAGGTATAAAACGTAAAGTAATTGACCGAATTTTTATGATGATATGCTTGTTCGTATCTGAGATGATGTGTTTGTTCGTCTATGTGATGATATATTTGTTCGTCTCTTTATAATAATAATTGATCAGTGAAACACAGGAAAGGCGATTTTTCACAGTACAGTAGACGCAGAGTTATTTTTTCAGCTGGCGTTGTTCCTTTGAGGAAGCAGTTTTCTATTGGGCATAAAAATTTCGACATTCTGAAGGTGTATTATACTGTAGATAGGATACAAGCAAGGAATTTAATTACATTCAGTCATGCTTCACTGTATGCTAGCATCAATTGATTTTACTTTCGCATTTCATCTAACAGAAGGAAGAAATGTACTGCGCAGATAAATCGAAACACAGAGCACTCATCTCTTATGACAAGTTGAGTTGGCCGTTGTATCGTATCCTTCAGAGGCATTTTAAGAACAAAAGCACAATCAGCGAGGAAGTGTTGCCATACATTTCTTTCTGTCATTTTTGGCAGCGCAGAAACTGTAGTGTAGAAGATATTTCGTATGCTCCATTCAGAAGTGCGGTTATGTTATACATGCGTTTCGTGCATACAACATTCCAAAGTGTTAGCCTTAACATGCAAATGTATAGACGCATTCTTTGTATCATGTGAAGTCATGTTTGGGCGGATGTTACCACCGCCCGTCTTCTGGTCAGAAGCTCTCAGGTAAAGAACTTGAAAGGTCGTAAATGATACCGTACAAAAATGTGCCTGTTTACCAGTATTGCTTCTTGAGTGACAGCCAAGATTATTAGGGACCTTCCGGGCGGAACCTATATCAATAAAAGCTGTCTGTCAAAGCCTGTAACCAGAGTTCCGGAGACATTTGTTAGTCTCATAAATGTACAGTAATTTACCGGTGGACTTCCGACTCGATTCCGGCGGACCTTGCCGGTGTTCTAAATGAAGCCGGCGATCATGAATATCTAAAGGCGTTTGCACATTGAAGAATCAGCTTATTCGGGACTTAGCGTTACTGTACCAACATTGTCTACTNGAGGTGAATTCTATAGTTTAAGGGTCAAGCTATAAAAAAATGGAAAAATGTGAGATATCTCCAAAAAATAGGATAAGTGAGACGTAGACTAAGATGTGTTTAGTTAATTGCGAAAAAATGTATTAGACGGTGCGAATTAAACAAAATGGAAAAAAAATGCGTAACCACCAGGAAGATGAGTAGCGTAAGTGATGTTCACTAAAATGTGTACAGGAAATTGCGGGAGAGCCGTAATAGACCGTGCGAATTCGATCCTAAACTTCAAATTATAAGCTTATAATGCAACGCCACGTATGGCCTTCTTTATGTATCGGGAGATGTTCGGGCCATAGCTCTCAATGGATGAAGAGGTGTCTTTCTCAAAAAATTGTCAATTAATATTTTCCATTTATTTAATGCATTTTAAATAATCTTTAACGTTGTTGCCAAGTCAAGTGTTGTGATCATTCTCTTACTAAAAAAAAACGTGAGTTGTGTTTTCGCCAGGGCCTCCACAACTCCTCTATGTTGTGAAACGGAAGTTTCACATCATAGGTGGACGAGGTACTGTTTTTATTCTCACGGTATTAAGCGATACTCATTCAACTACGAACAAAATTTATTTGTCAAAGGCTTAAATTTTCCGATGGTGCGTTGGGTTCAGCATTAAGAGATCAATTAAAAAAAATGTTTCACTCTGTTTCCCCAGCATAATCCGTCTTTTATTGCCAAGCGAAATGTATAAGTATCACAAAATGTTTTACGAAATTTTAATGATGCGAAATTCGTTTGACCTTTTTGTCTTGCTTAAATTTCTGTCTTTCTTTATTACAATAAATTATTTCATTGCTTATTGTGTGTTTCATTTAGCATCCTCGTCAGAACTTGCAAGTAGTAGTTTAAGATGTTCATTTTTCATCTATTTTATTCATTCAACAAATTCAATAATTATTATTTGCATATTTTGATTACTTATTTATATTTTTTTTGTAGGGGAGGTTGCCCGCCTCTCCAAAAAATGGCGTCCTAGTTTTATATAATTATCACATACATGTCGATTCAAAACGCCATAATAGAGGGTCGTTCCAAAAGCAATTCCTCTCGTGTTTTTAATTGGCCCGAAGGGATCCCAAAGGATTGCAAATTGCTCTATTGTGGTAACTGAACTTATGCACCTATGACCTGAAAGTTTTATCTCTCTGTTGCAGATATTGAAGGTGTGACACTCTGAGAAGCAATCTCTGTTCTGGACGTGCGCTAGAAGCAAAAAATGAGTCATTGAATTCCTTCATACAGAAAACTTTGAGCCAAGCAACATTCACCGATGCTTTGTGAACGTTTACGAGGCCGATGCAGTTGATATCCGCACAGTTAGGAGATGGGTTAGGCGATTTCAAAGTGGCGACAGAGATGAAACTGACAAAGTTCGCTTCGGACGATCATGCACAGCCATCACCCCGGAAAACAAAGTGCGCCTCCATCTTGGAATCACAGGCGACAGTCAACTCTAACGGTCACGTTGACTAAAACGCAACAACAGGGAAACCTTAGTTTGCAACACGACAACGCCAGACAGCACGCAAGCTTGAAGACTACGGAATGAGCGACAAAGTTCGGCTGGACGGTACTGTCTCATTCCCCGTTTAGTCCTGATCTGACGCCGTCAGATTTCCTCCTGTTCGGATCTAGGAAGGACGCATTACGTGGGGAGCGTTTTCCTGACAACGCCGTAATTGCAACCGTGAAAAACATCTCCTCGGTATACGCTGACTTTGGCGACCAAAGCAACAAGGCTGAAGGCTCTCTTTCAGCGCTCGCAAAAGTGCATTGACGATGGTGGTGACTACATAGAAGAATAAATCCTGGAGTAGAAAAGTTCGCTCGTTTTAATGGTGCCACTTTCATCTTTGTAGGTCTTCAACATTCTATTATAGAAATATGACGCATTACTTTTGGAACGACCGTTGTAATACACTCGCCATTTTGCATGGTTACTGTTGGGCTTACTCTTCCGTAATGAAAATATTACTATAAGTTATAAATCTTAATTTTGCTCTCTGATACACATTAGCTCATTTATCGTGGGCTAGAAAACGTAGGGTATCAGCTTAAGCATTTCAACTGGTGTACAGACATCTAATACTGCCACCAAAGCCAAAAGTTTGGAAATGGCTCGAAACATCAATTCAACTAGAACTATGCATCCCTGGGCGAGTACGATGTAATGCTTTGCTCCCCCCACAGTTTAAATAATTGTTATGCACTCGCACTAATTTCTTGAATTGTGGAATAAAACTTGTTCGTCTCGTACATGAAACATTGCACATACAGATGGGTTAACGAGCGGCTTTCGTAAAAATCAACAAAGCTGATATCAATGCAATTTAGTTGTCTTTAAACTCAGCTGTACTATCGGCTCAGCTGCATTTTAAACTTGGCAAGTCATTTTCAAGTGTCGTGTAAGAGCATAAAATTAACGGACCTTGGCAGTCAATAACATTAACTACGCGGCTAAATAGCAATGCCAAGCTTTTACCCACTTCATCCATCTTCAATATCATGCATTTGCATTGATGTATTTCTTTACATCAGTGAATGTGAAACCCAATGGTAATCCGTAGCTTCTTCTGTTTTTTTTTTTTTTGCCTCACCGCCCTCCTTCAGCCATTTTTTACCTCACCGCTCTGACCGCCCCTTTTAGCCTCAACAACCCCGCTACCGCCCCTTTTAGCCTCAACAACCCCGCTACCGCCCCTTTTGGCCTCACCTCCCCCTCAGAGCTCGCCAACGCCCCCAATGGGGCGCTACCGCCCACTTTGGGAACCACAGGTATATAGGATACAAGCAAGGAATTTAATTACATTCAGTAATGCTTCACCGTATGCTAGTATCAATTGATTTTACTTTTGCATTTCATCTAACAGAAGGAAGAAGTGTGCTGCGCAGATAAATCGAAACACAGAGCACTCATCTCTTATGACAAGTTGGGTTGGCCGTTATATCGTATCCTTCAGAGGCAAATTAAGAACAAAAGCACAATCAGTGAGGAAGTGTTGTCATACATTTCTTTCTGCCATTTTTGGCAGCGCAGAAATTCTAGCGTAGAAGATATTTTGTATGCTCCATTCAGAAGTGCGGTTATGTTATATATGCGTTTCGCACATACAACATTCCAAAGTGTTAGCCTTAACATGCAAATGTATAGACGCATTCTTTGTATCATGTGAAGTCATGTTTGGGCGGATATTGCCACCGCCCGTCTTCTGGTCAGAAGCTCTCAGGTAAAGAACTTGAAAGATCGTTAATGATACCGTACAAAAATGTGCCTGTTTACCAGTATTGCTTCTTGAGTGACAGCCAAGATTATTGGGACCTTCCGGGCGGAACCTATATCAATAAAAGCTGTCTGTCAAAGCCTGTAACCAGAGTTCCGGAGGTATTTGTTAGTCTCATAAATGTACAGTAATTCACCGGCGGACTTCCGACTCGATTCCGGCGGAACCTGCCGGTGTTCTAAATGATCATGAATATTTAAAGGCGTTTGCACATTGAAGAATCAGCTTATTCGGGACTTAGCGTTACTGTACCAACATTATCTACTGCATTCTGCTTGTAGCACTTATTCAGATGTAGATCTTGTACTTTGTTGTCTGCATCTATCAGTAGCATCCTTGCTACTTATTATTGGATCATATCTTCTAAGTCTTGTATAATAAGATGTAAATAAACAAGAAGATATTAACGACATTCCTTCACCAACCAGCACTGTAGCCTGATAGCATTACTCTGCTTTAAAGTTAACTCTCACAACTAAGTACGGTGACAAACTCAACTAAAACTCACCAAATCTCAGAACTTCAATATATTACAGGTTATTATTAAGCTTTCGTATCCATAGTAGATGCTGCTTCAATCATTATTACTGAATTACACTAGACTGGCGACGAAAGAACGGAGGAACTACATGAGTTTGGCAACCCTCCACGCAACAAGCCCAGCAAGCGAAGAAAAAAAAAAGAGTAGATCCGAAATCACAGAATAGCTCTTTGTACAGAACGTTTACCGCTGCCAATACACGTAGACGCAAAAACAGAGCCATCAAGACCATTCCAAGCATCCACACGTGATGAAAACAAACAAACAAACAAACAAACAAACGAGAATATTGGCCCCTATGATATCGAACTGGTTTCAAGGCAAACTCATTACAAGCACCAGTACACCGAGTATACCTCACGCGAACACATGGCTCCGGAAGAAACTCAGCCAGTGAATGACTAGGGCAAATTTATTTTTTATGTAGAAAGCACACCTCACCAACTCTGTGACGATGCACCAGATCACAAGTCACAACACCATCCAGCATAAACGCACATGGATGAACCATCAATCAAACACACATGACAATCGGCAGCAGAACCCCAGACTACAGAGCAGTATTTCAGAAGAGGGAGGACATAGTAATTAAAGCAGCGACGTGTCAACTCTACCGAGCAAAACACCCTCCAAGCATGTCTCATAAGACTAATTTTTTGCAATGCTCGTGAGGCCACAGAACGAACCTGGGGCTCAAACGTTAACTTTGAATCAAAATTGACATCCAAGATTACCAAATCATCTACCAGAGGAAGTGACACATCATCCAGTATGAGTGCGGGGAAAGGAGGTCTTACTGTACGAGACCTAAAAACAAGCATGGTGTTAGTCGTGCCCGCATTTAGCCTTATCCCCCACTTAGAACGCCAAGAATCAATCACTTCCGAACTACGCTGAACGGATTCTAACACTTCCAACCTATCACTAGGCTTATTGCAAACAGCTAGAAAAGTAACATCATCAGCGTGACCAAAAAGTGAATTATTAACAGGATCAAACAGGTCTGCTGTATATATGATGAACAACAAAGGGCCCAGAACACTACCCTTTGGGACACCAGAAACCATGTCCAAAAACTCACTCCTCTTCCCACCAGCAACTACACATAGATGTCTGCCAAATAAAAACTGCCTAATTACCGCGAAAACTTTACTACCAATACTCAATGATGTTAGCTTATCGGGCAGTCCAAGGTGATTCACGCAATCAAAAGCAGCACTGAAGTCAAGCTGTACCAACCTTACCTCTTGACCCCCATCAAGAGCCAGCTGCAACACATGAGAAATGTGAAGCAGAACGTCACAAAATCCGAAGAAAATATGAAAACCATAATGTGTTGGGGGAAGGACACCCTGCTTCTCAAGGAAGCGACTCAGCCTCGACGCAACCAACCTCCCATAAACTTTCGACAAAACAGGTCTGATCGACATGGGTCTATAGTCGGAGGTTCGAGATGAGATTGAGTCCTTCGGAACAAGCGTCTCATACATGAGCAACACGCCAGTATTCCAGAGAAGAGTCCGGCCGTAACATCCAGCGGAATACAGAAGCAAGCAGGGGTGCGAGCACACCAGCCATTCTCTGAAGAAAGAGAGGAAACGTATCCGAGTATCCGATGGATCAGTGCCCCCATAGGGGCACAAAGCTAACAGCTCCCTCGACCTCAAATTATGCCCCCATGCCCCCTCTCAGCTTCCTCATAAGTAGCCGCAGTTCCCTGATATGCTGAAAGTCAACAGCAGACCGGCTAGTACGCCAACGGGCATATGCCTCCCGCTTCAACTGATGCGCCTTCCTAGAGGCATCAGCAAACCAGGGTTCATCGCTTGTCTTGATCGTAATGAAGCGGGAAGGGACATGGGCACGCACCACGACAGAGAAAAGCCGATTCAAAGTAGACCCAGAATCAGGAAACTCTCTTACAACACCCTAAGGTAGCGCAAGGATGGCACCAGAGACGACATCCCAATTCACTCTAGACTTCAAAAATATTTCACGCCTAACAGTGACTGGGGATCCGCTGGCGGACTTCCAGCGTCACAGAGAGGACACCATGGTCCGAGGAACCAGTAGGAGACGCCACTGACACTCCAACTAAATCTGGAACGTCAGTCATCAAGAGGCCAAGAACACCTCCCATCAAACGGGTGGGACCCTCAACGAACTGCTCACAACCAGAGGCAGTCACGAAATCGAAGGAGGCATGGCCATGGCAATCGGTTCTCCCAGAACCCAACCATCCACGTGGGGGCAATGAAAATTGCCCATATAGACAAAAGCAGAACGCCTATCCGATAACTGAATCCTACCCATTGTACGTAAGAGACAATCAAAGACCCTATCATCAGCAGACGTGCTACGATACACTGAAAACAAATAAAAATTCTTGGAAGAGCCTAAAACTCGAAGCACCATCAACTCACAGCATGGCCACTCATATTCATTCTGCCTAGACACAACAACAGCCTTTCAAATGTAAGCAGCCAGACCTCTAAATCCAGGGCACGAGTCTCGCAACCGCAGCATTGGCTTTTCAAAATTCGGGATCATCAGCACAGAAGCATGACGATTGCTTAGACGAGCGTCTCCGAGTACAGCGCCAGATCATAATTGGAAGAGGCCACCGAGAGCTCAGCCAAATTACCATAGAGACCCCGAACGTTGGCCAACAAGATGCGGCAGGAGCGAGAACCAGAAACACGAGGAGCAGGGTTCTCCTCCACATCCGGACAGCAAACTATCAAGCGCACAAAAAAGTAAAAAACTAGTCATCTTAAACAAGAGATAACATCAAGCATTATAAAGAAAAAAAAAAAAAAACAAATCGACAGTAACGACAGCTACGAAAGCGACCAGCTATCCACGCGCCCCAGACCTTGCCATCGCCGGCACGGGCTTTGGCCGAAAAGAAGAAGAAGAAGAAGAGTTAGGAAAGGAAAGGAAAAGATCATCAGGTGGTACTACCTGATGGAAGAGAGAGGAGTAAACTGCGGAAGTCTAAGTACCCAGTTATGGCACCAACTTGTTCATATCCTCTTAGGGTTGCTGTTGGACCAAAGAACCGTCTCATCCGTCTTTAGAGTGGTATTTCCTCCAACTCAGGGGTTACCCTGAGCCGCAAACCCCAAGCTGGCTCATGCGAACCAAGAAGCGTCCGGTGGCCGGACAATGGGGGCGGCCTGATTACGCGTAGACTGGTAAAAGTTACTGATATTAAAACGGATTTTAAAAATTTATAATTTTTTCATTCGTCGAACGCGTATAATATTTAAAGTTGACATCTTTCCCACTTCTGTTTAAATAATAAAAAAGTTGTCCTAGATTATGAAATCTCTGAATAAGTGGCACCATAATTACCTCAAAAAATGCTAATCTCTAGTTCAAAAATAATAGATCCGTCGAACTTGCCAATTTATTTAGTGAAGGTAAGTTTCTGTTGATATAGAGGGATTCAATAATTTCAGATCAATGTTAGAGCACTGATTATGAGTTTCAGCATTGTCATCTGCAAGAGGATGATCCGAAATTTCAAAATGATCGAAAATTTTGATATTAATGTTTGCTAACCTCTGACCAGGCCGGAATGATGTGTCGTAATACCGAGAAATCTTCTATTTCAGTTGCTTCCTGGTTTTACAAATGTAAAAGACACTGCCCTGACTGCGCTGTGATTTATTGATCACCGAAGAAGCAAGAAAAATTTTCGAGAGTATCTTCAAATTTAAAGAAAAATTCACTTGAATGTGATTTTGAAAATATAACTCTAATATTGGCCTGCGGATAACACTGTTGCGTTAGTCTAATTTCATTTTTCTTTAAAGAATATGAAACGTTTCCCAAAAGGTACATTCAAATACACGAGTTATTTCTACGATAAGAATCGGAGGGGTTGCATTGTAAATCTTTTCTAAAGTTTACCAAGAGGCATCCTCAACTAAGTATAATGACCATCTGTTTTGTTCAAAATGATTTTTTTAAGACACGCCAAATCAGGAAGCAAAGAGCGTAACGGAAGACTCAAGAGAAATAAGCATCGAAAAGTGACGTCATCTGTGATGTCAATATCAACGAACGGAATCACTGAGCAGGATTTGAGTTATTAATTAGGTTCACAAGAAAAATCATCATCAATTAAAAATTCGTGCTTTAAGCACACAAATAAACGAAGAGAACATATACTTTTTGAAGAATAAACAAATATCAATAGAAAATTGCAGTGGATGCGGGTGGAAACTTTCACAGCGCCAGAGACAAGATCTGGGCCGATTTGGCGCCCTGATTTAATATCTTCTTTGAAGTGAAGCCTGATTTACCCCTATTATTCAATTCACAGTGCTTTTCACTAAACATTTTCGACTAATTTCATTCAATCTCCTGCTCCTGATTGGCCAACTACTTGAGCTGCACCCATGCGCAAAGCACGGTAAAATGTTGTCGTCAAGTACAGAAATTTTGAGTAATAACTGTTCCAATGATTTCTCTCGCAATGTCAAAAGAATAAAACTGCTTATATTTTGGGTTAGGATTAAGAGTGCAGCCTACGAAGGCCTGAGGTCCGACCCTCAAGTACTTCGACTCATCGGTGTGACGTCATGTGCCAACATACGGTCACGACAAAATTCTATTTTAGTCACATTGAGTCCTCCCGTTACACTCTTTGCTTCCTGCCCCTAAGCATTGATAAAAAAATTTTGACTAGAACAAATTTTGAATGCTTGAAAAACAAGACAAGGAATCTGATCATAAAAGCGTTGTAGGAAAGAAAAAAAAAATCAGATTTCATTCTTAAGTCTGTGAGAGTCGTTTTTTTATATACTGAGGTCTCAAATTTTTTCGTTTTCATTATGAAATTTAGTTTTACTCCATTTTTTTTTTCATGGAAAGACTCAATACAGCTGTTGTGACTTATTAGATAAGTTAAGAATTTGTTAATGTGGGATTCGTGCTTGAAAAGGAAAACAGTATCATCAACGTATCGTTTTTAAATGATGAATTTAATTTCGGGTCATTTATTTAACCAATTGACATTGTGATACGACAAAAAGATATTCAGAAGCATTGGCCTTAGCGGGTTCCCCAAAGCGACTCCACCTTACTGATTGTATAGTTTTCCATTAAATCAGTATGCTGTGTTCGAGCATGGAATTGTGCTTCTTTTAAACATCTGCTACCGCTACGGAAGTTCAGCAACGTGCTATGTTGATAACATAATATTAATAGTAATATACAGACATCTACACATATTTACATAGTATAAGGCATGTGTGTTTTTGAGGGCATTGGAATAAGTATTCAAGGTAAAATGCAGTAGATTTTATGTAAAAAAAATTAGCTTATATTTACCTAAATGATGGCAATTGCAAAGCTTACGACAAATTAATTAACCGAGAATTTTTTTTCATTCTTAACAGATTCTACTGTATGTAGGAACATAAATGCCTAAGCTTCTGATGCACCCTCGCTTTCCAGATTGGTATTCAATAAGAGAGATGGGGAGAAAAATATCTCTCAAACAGCCAATGAAAGAACATCAATCGTCCAACATTTTTCCGATGGTAAAATGAGTGCCGAAATTTCGAAGGAATTGATAAGGGACCCAAGAACAGTCAAAAAGGCAATCCAGAACATTAATATCCAAAGAAAACCTTGCCTATTTACTCACGACGAGATAAGCGTAAAAAACAAAATTCAATGGCCACAAAAACTGCGTCACAACAGCATTACCGGTAAAGCTATTGTTGATGGGGCTAGAGTTGTTCATTCATCTCGTGAAACAAGATGCAGAGAAGTTCGCCTCTGTGAATAAGCCTCATCCTAGACTCCCTATATTACAAATAAATACAAATCAGTTGCGTGGACGAAGAATTATTTGAACATAGATATTTTCAACGTGATCTTCAATNNGTGAAACAAGATGCAGAGAAGTTCGCCTCTGTGAATAAGCCTCATCCTAGACTCCCTATATTACAAATAAATACAAATCAGTTGCGTGGACGAAGAATTATTTGAACATAGATATTTTCAACGTGATCTTCAATGATGACTGCAGGCCCACCTCAGTTGTCATGATGGCTGTTCAAGAGGATGGGTTACACATACTGGCAAGGCCCCATCTAGGCTGAGACGTTAGCAGTAAGGAGGGGGAATTACGTTGTACGCTGCCATCACAACGAAAGCATAACAAGACATTTCTGGGTACCCGACAGTCAGAGTAAACTCAGATGCAGACATTAAATTTTTGACCGAAAAGTTCTTCCCTGGTATCGCTCGCAGTGCGAGAGTTTCAAGCAGAAACGCATTTTCATAAACGACAATGCAACCGCCCATGCTTCGATGGTCACGAAGAACATATACGGTATTATCTTCCCAAAGATTGGAGTAGCCGCCATCCTTTCAGAACTTAACCTTCTCCCGCCCAAGAACCAAACACACTGTGATCACCTCGGACAACTATAGATTTCGCATGGAACCGATGGTTACTCTGCACGACTCCCTTCTCTCCACAGATGGCCACTCCAAAATCCTGGGCGTCCACTGATATAAAAAAGCTCACTTTCAACACGCTGCAGAAATCTACAATCGTACGTCTTCCTGATTCCAGATCCTCAAAGCCCTGACCGATACAATTTGGAGTCAAGAGAAGAAAACCCGGATCCTAACCTAAAGGACACTTACTTGGTCCGTTATTACGTATACGGCACCAGTATTGTACCCAACGGGAGTCATGGCCTTCATCGGTGAGACACTTCATCTCTACAATGGTAAAGATGCTACTCAACGTCTCTGCCTCCACAGACAAACTGCAATTGTACCGCATATTACTCAAAACGCAGCTCTGCGCGTGGCCACCGTCGCCCGCCGCGCAGAGCTTCTCAAAGCCATTTTTCACCATGAAACCAAGAACCTCCCAGGAAGGAAGTCCCTTCATGAGCTGAGCAGCAGTAACTTCGTCACGCCCTTGTTCGTCGGCCACCCTGCCCATAGCATGGTTATTGCCGACAGCGACGTGAGAAGCGTCCACCAAATTCTGTCATGTAAGTGCCTGCAGCCGTTGTCACGCCTACTGGATAGTAGTGTCAACCCGGCCGCGCTATCGTCTCTCACGACTGAGATGTGTGTGTTTGTTTGTGTACGCAGATCGTGTGCGCGTGAGTGGCGTTCTGGTTAGTGCGTGCGCCGCGCTGCTCGCTGATTAAGTTGGGTTAGGTTAGGTAAGGTAACGTTAGGTAACGTTAGATAACGTTAGGTAACGTTAGGTAAAGTTAGGTAAGGTTAGATTGGGTTACATTGGGTTAGGTTAGTTTGGGTTAGGTAAGGTTATGTTAGGTTAGAAAGTTAGGTAAGGAGGTTAGGGTAGGTTAGGTTAGGTTAGGCTAGGTTAGGTTTGCCTAGGTAGTGTTTATTTTAGTGGTGGCGCGCAGGAAAGCTTATGTGAACGCAAAATCGTCGTGAGAGACGATAGTGCATCCCGCCCGCGTCTCTGACGGCTGCTTTGGCCACGACTCACGGGCCGGTATTGGACTCAGTCACTGCTGGTCACGAGCCCCTTCCAAGCCCATCTCCCAATTCGAGGTAACATTACCTCGATCTTTTCGTACTGGGTTTTCTCAGTTACGGTCTGGGTTTTGTATGTCCCTCTAAGTTTAATAAGTTGTATAGAATCGGCTACGTCGCCTCCCCGTTTTGTCCGCTCTACCCAGGAAGTAAAGAGTGTAACAGGAGGATTGAAAAGGACTATATTGAAACTTAGCTGTAACCGCATGTAGTGCAAATGACGCCATATCGACAAGTCGAGTATTTGAGGGTCGGACCTCATAATCCTCATCAACATTATAAGCCGCGGAATATTCTTGACGAGAGAGAAACGATAAAAACCTTTACTGCTTAATCTTTCTGTACTTGCAGGCAACATTTTTACCGTTTTTGTATACGCGTGCAGCTGAAGTAGCTCTTCAATTATGAGCGGGAGATTAAATGAATTAAGGCGAAAGATATGATGATATGTTCCAATATGTTTTGTGAAAAGCACAGTGAACTGAATATGAAGTGTACATAAGGCTTCACTTCAAAGAAGAGTTATATCAGGGCGCCATACGGGCCAAGATCTTGCGCTAGTGCTGTGAAATTTCCATCAGCTTCCACTGTAACTTTCTATTGATAATTGCTTATTGCTTATTTATTATATATTCTCTTCCATTATTTATGTGCTTAAGGGATGAAATTTGCAAGTTACGGCGATTTTTCTCGCGAAATTGTTTAAAATACTCAATGGCCGTTCAGTTTTAGCTTTGTCGAAGTGAAGTCATTCATGACGTCACTTTTTGATGCTAATTTCTGGTGGGTCCTATCGTTACAATCTTTGCTTCCTGGCTCTGGCATGCAGGTGAGCAAACTGTCCCTTTTATGTCTACATGTAGCTCTCTTCCAACGGCCCTCCCTTTTTGGCATCTCTGAGCAGCGGTAAAATCAATGGCGGAAGTACGGAATGTGCAACTCGACGTAACCAACATCTTTCACTGGACATCGGTTACCAACATGACTTTCAACGAATCAAAATTTGAACTTTTACGATACGGAAAAAACCTCTCCCTTAATGAATCCACGTCCTACACGACGAGAGATGGGAGCGAAATCGAGAGACAGTAAATTTTAAGGGATCTTGGTTTGAGAATACAAGATAATGCCACTTTTGAAGATCATGTGGCTCGAGTTGTTACCGTAGGCAAGAAGTGGAGCGGATGGGTGCTTCGAACTTTCTCCTCACGAGAGGCAGACACAATGCTCACCTTATGGAAACAACT
>LQNS02278156.1:8233990-8245963 GCA_001587735.2 Parhyale hawaiensis
GAGGCATGTACTGTCAGCATGTATAGGTCATAAAAGGAGGAAAAAGAGAAAGCTTGAGCACTCTGAGAGCGCATACCTCCGTCAAGCAACGCAATGGTAACGAAAAATTCAAATTGGCTTTGAAACCATGATTTTCTTTGCATCAACTTCAAAATTTAATCATTTGTGCCTATTGCTAGTATTAACAGCTTCTGCAATTTTTCTGAAGATCCGTTCATAACTTTTTGAGTTATGCTGCTAACAAACATTATTACAAACATAGGTAAAAAAATACGAACGAACCAACCGATGTGCAGCAAAATTTAAACATATACGTTTTTCAACATTACTAATAATTGTAAATTTCATAATGATCCAATCAGAACTTTTTTGAGTTATTGCGCTAACAAGCATAAATCAAGCACAGCGGAAAACACACGAACGAACAAACCGAGCATCACAAAATTTTGGTCATTAACTCTTCGTCATAAACCTAATAACTCATGTAAATTTCATTAAAATCCGTCTATACTTAACTTTTTAAGTTATGGCATTGACAAAAACGAGGCAGACAAAAAAACAAACCAACATATGAACGGCTCTTCACCAAAAGTTAATCATCTGTTCCTCCTAACATACCTAACCATTCCTGTGAATTTCATCAAAATCAGTTCATAACTTTTGAGTTATCTTGATGACAGACAGGCAGAATAACAGACATTCAAATCCGACGGAAACAACCTCCTTGGCGGAGGTAATAAAAAGCTACGTAAAGCTCAAGGATGATGAAACTCTACAAGGTTAACCCACGGGGCGGGGCCAAGCTGCTATTCACCATGGGTAATAGGGCTTGTGACGTCACAAAATTCATGTACGTTAATACGCACCATTTTTACATTGTTTCTCCATCATTTTATTTGCGCCTCCAGAGTGTCCTATATGTCCTACGATCTTCATAGTTGCACAAAAATATGTATGAAAGCATCTACGAACTTTTTTTTAGCTTTCCGAAGGATAATATTTTGAAAGAACGTTGGTTAAAAGGCTGTTAAAAGAGCACATGAATTGAGCCGGTAAATGCCCGCATGTGTCACAAGAACTTTTAGAGTCAAGTTTATCGTCTTTAAAATGCAATCCACCGAGTGAGTTTTATCGAGAGTAATACGGCATTCTGAAGATGGAATCATATGACTGAAAACCTTCATGTTTACGATTTATTCTTGTCTTCTACCAATGACCTGCTTAACTCTATAATTTCAAACCGCTTCAACAAAAAAGGGTTCAGATGCATATGATTAAACGCCGGGATAGAAGAACGTTTCACCAAGATTTGTTTGGAAAACATTAAAGCATTGGAGAAAAAATTACTTTCCTTACGGCGAAGTAATATGAAAGCAAAAGTCCACACATAATACGCAAAAGCCACACTATTGCTCGGTAAAATTAGAAAAAAAGCATCAGCTACTTATACGCTGCGAGCGTTCCAGCAGTATAGGTAAGTAAGTGTCGCGTCTGCCTCGCGTTAATTAACTTGGGAAAAATATCCAACCGGATTTCCCACTCCTAAACGGTCTTTCGGAAAGATGTTGTTGAAATTGGCGAGTGTTAAATCAATAAGTTTTTCCAATGATGCAGTGGTTTTCACAATTAGAAGCGAATGAACTGTTAACGGCACATACGGGATGGCACAGCTTAGGGCCACATTTTACAGAAACTGTTGGAAATAATGATGATAAAATTTTATCTTTCAGGAAGCTAAAAAAGTTCGTAGATGCTTTGATACATATTTTTGTTCAACTATGAAGATCGTAGGACACATAGGACACTCAGGAGACCTCAATGAAATGATGGAGAAACAACGTAAATAGCTGCGTGTTAACGTACTTGAATTTTGTGATGTCACAAGTCTCATTATTCATGGTGCACTGCAGCTTCGCACCGCCCTGTGGGTTAACCTTGTAGAGTCTCTTCATCCTTGCGTTGAACTGGATACGATGAAATACTGGAGGGGGATCCTTACTTAGTAAATACACTTAACCGGAGGGGAGGACGTACAAGATACAGTACTAGCCTCGATAATACTATCCTTAGCAGTTTTGTTACAAAAACATTGGTCTCTCGATTAAACTATCTAATAGGCTGCTTACAAAAACCCTGATATATTGTACTGTATGTACGTGAATCTGATATTATGATTCATTAAAGGTTCCTGTAAAATACACTAGAATCTGATGCAATACCTACCTAAAAGGCTACTTACATAACACTGAACTCGATAATAAAAAGATTTAGATGCTCACTATAGAGACCTGAATTGTGATTGTCATTTATTCCAGCCAACATAGGTTTGTTGACCATAGTCACCAAATCTGCTAATATAACAACCAATAACCAAATCAATTCTAGGGATCAGTCCTTTCCTAGGTTGAATTCATCGCCAGCGTGACATTAATTTTCGTAGAACTGAATGCAAAATCAATTATAATTGTCAACTAGAACGCCTCGTGGTGTAAGACAATTACCCGCGGTGGGAGCAAGTTTCTTTGCCGTCATTATTTTATGGCCGGCTAGTCCTAGTTTTTTTAACATGAGTCACATCGAGGGCAGCCAGCCAGACTCCCTGCAAAAAAATCATGAAGATAGCTCAACTCCTTCTACCTGTTTTTGAGTGGTGAACAAATTTCATCGCTATCATTTTTTATGGCCAGCTATTTCCCCATTTTTTTGGTATGTGTCACATCAAGGGCAACCCACCAAACTCCCTGCAAAAAATTATGAACATTGCTCGACTTCTTCGACAACCTAGTGGGTGGACAGACATATATACAAATATATTAACAAATACATATAAACAAATATATATATATATATATATATATATATATATATATATATATATATACTTAAATCTTCAACAAAAGTATTATCACCTCCCTTACTTTGTTCGCGGGTGATAATAAGCCATTATCGTCCGAAATTTCCGTCATTGATCAACGATTGATTTCATTTTGGTTTTTTAGCAACTAGTTACTTAAAGTAATCTTTCACTAATTATGTCTCTAAGAAAGTGTTCGCACTTACAGTGATTTCCGAGAAGCTAAACCCGACGACTCGAGCATAGGTCGTGACAAAGAAGTTCAAATAAATTCAAGTGATTATACAGCTCGCACTGGATCACTTGAAATTATCTTCCGTGCTTGATGCACAACTATTCATCTCCCAAAAATTTTTACCTATTAGAATAATTAGATAATAGTACACAGACTTAAACCACGGTATTATTTTTCGAGGTACAATGCAAAGAAATGTACATGACATTTACAGCGCCACATAAAATACACACGAGAGCCAGTGATATGAAATAGTAAAAGGACCGCCATTGTAATCATTCTTCTAGCAATAATTACTGTCTTGCACTCTGACTTTTGTCGATACACCAAATACAAAGGGAGCGTTAGTCGCTGAAAAGGAAACGACGAAATAAGCCATTTTATTTAATCACAATTGTACTGTGTTACAGGCAGACAAAGTTGTGCTTTCGTAGTATGTATTAGGAGTCGTGAGTATTGCTACTGAAGGTATACAGTACACTGAACTACACAGTAGGATCGTCTTCTTATTTTTGTCCAAGCATTAAAGACGTCTTCGATTGGGCCATCAAAACCAAGCACACTTCACTTACCTTATCCAGACCTGCAGACAAGAACTTTGGCTTTGTAACTTTGAATCGCAGTGCAGTTATTAGAAACAACTCGAGTAAGTTGAACCGTCTGAAATTTCCAGTTTATTAAGTAAGATTGAGTTCGTTGAAGTCTCACAGGTGGTCAATTTTGATTTAATGCCTGAGAGGTGAATAAACGGGTCGAAGCCAGGGCACCTGTCTGCAGTTTCGGACAAGTTAGGTGAAGTGTGCTTGGCTGTGACGACCCAATCGAAGGCGTCCTAAGTTGTTCTACCAGTGCTTGATAAAAGTTAGCCTTTTCCTTTGTATTCTTATGTAGGCATGTGAAGTCCCAAGTTTTTATGAACTAATGCACTTCAACTTTATCACGTTCACTTGCGAAAAAACATGTGTTTTCATGAATGTACCTCACTATATTGCGTTAGAAATAATAATAATAACTAGAGTACTCTGAGAGCGCAGACCTCCGCCAAGCGAGGCAACGGTAGCAAAACATTCATACTGGCTCTGAAGCCATAATTTGCTTTGTATAAATTCCAAAATCTGATCATTTGTGCCTTTTGATAGTAATAACAGCTTCTGCAATTTTCTTGAAGATCCGTTCGAAACTTTTTAATTTATACTGCTAACAAACGTTATGACAAACATGAGTCAAACATACAAACGAACCAATCGATCTACACCGAAATTTGATCATATATATATATATCTTTTACCGTTAATAACAACCCTTATGAATTTTATAAAGATCCATTCATTAGTTTTTGAGTTCTTGTGCTAACAAGCATAAAATTAAAAATAGTGACAAATGAACGAACAAACAAACAAACGGATCATCACCAAAATTTGGTGATTTACTCTTTGTTATATACTTAACAACTCATGTTGACTTCATCAACATCCATCCATAACTTTCAGAGCTATAGCATTGAGAAAAATGAGGCAGACAAACAAACAAACGGATGGACATTACTTCACCGAAAGTTAATCATCTGTTCCTCCTAACAACCTAACAATCCCTGTAGATTTCGTCCAAATCGGTATATAACTTTTTGAGTTATCTCGGTGACAGACAAACGGACAAACAAATAAACATACAGACAGACAAACACAACGAAAACATAGCCTCCTTGGCGGAGAGCGCATGCCTCCGCCAAGCCAGGCAACGGTAGTAAAAATTCAAATTATCTCTAAAACCATGATTTTTATTGTATCAACTCCAAAAGCTAATCATTTGTGCCTTTTGATAGTAATAACAGTTTGTGCAATTTTTTTGAACATCCGTTCCTAACTTTCTGAGTTATGCTGCTAGCAAGCACTATGACAAACATGAGTCAAACATACAAACGAACTAACCGATCTGCACCAAAATTTAATTATTTATGTCTTATAACATTACTAAGAAATCCTATCAATTTCATAAAGATCCATTCATTAGTGTTTGATTTATTATGCTAACAAGCATGAAATTAAAAACAGTGAGAAATGAACGAACGAACGAACGAACAAACGGATCATCACCAAAATTTGGTAATTTACTCTTCGTTATATACCTAACAAGGCATGTGAATTTCATAAAAATTCTTATTTGACTTTTTGAGTTATGGCATTGAGAAAAATGTGGCAGACAAACCGGATGGACGGATCTTCACCAAAAGTTAATCATCTGTTCCTCCTAACATGCCTAACAATCCCTGCAAATTTTGTCCAAATCGGTTCATGACTTTTGAGTTATCTTGGTGACAGACAGATAAACATGACGAAAATATAACCTCCTTGGCGGGGGTAATTATCGCGTCATGGAACAATGGTCGTGTTGATTAAAGGCCACTAAACCAAGAATGTCGGAAATTCCAATATTAGCAAGAACTGCCAAGAGGGGATTTTTCTTTCGGTTTCAATGTTCACTNGGGGGAGCGCGCGGGGGCGGGGCGGGGGCGGCGCGGTGACCCGGCGGCGGGGGCCAGAGGTCAAAGGTCACGAGCAGGGATCTCGCTACCTTATACACTACTATTGATGCACAAATATTCATCTCCCAAAAATTTTTACATATTAGAATAATTAGATAATAATACACAGAATTAAACTACGGTATTAATTGTTCGAGGTACAATGCAAAGAAATGAACATGACGTTTACAACGCCACATAAAATACACACGACGGCCAGTGATATGAAATAATAAAAAAGGACCGCCATTGTAATCATTCTTCTAGCAATAATTACTGTCTTGCACGCTGACTTTTGTCGATACACCAAATACAAAGTGAGCGTTAGTCGCTGAAAAAGGAAACGACGAAATAAGCCATTTTATTTAATCACGACTGTATTGTGTTACAGGCAGTCAGAGTTGTGCTTTCGTAGTATGTATTAGGGGTCGTGAGTATTGCTACTGAAGGTATACAGTACACTGAACTACACAGTAGGATCGTCTTCTTGTTTCTATCCAAACATTAAAGACGTCTTCGATTGGGCCGTCAAAACCAAGCAGACTTCACTTACCTTATCCAGACCTGCAGACAAGAACTTTGGCTTTGTCACTTAGAATCGCGTTGCAGTTATTAGAAACAACTCGATTAAGTTGAACCGACTGAAATTTCCATTTTATTAAGCAAGATTGAGTTCGTTGAAGTCTCACAGGTGGTCAATTTTGATTTAATGCCTGAGATCTGAATAAACGGGTCGAAGCCAGGGCACCTGTCTGCAGTTCCGGACAAGTTAAGTGAAGTGTGCTTGGCTCTGACGACCCAATCGAAGGCGTCCTTAGTTGTTCTACCAGTGCTTGATAAAAGTTAGCCTCTTCCTCTTTATTCTTGTGTAGGCATGTGAAGTCCAAGTTTTTATGAACTTAATACACTTCAACTTTATCACGTTCACGTGCGAAAAACATGTGTTTTCATGAACTTACCTGACTATTGCGTTAGAAATAATAATAACTAGAGCACTCTGAGAGCGCATACCTCCGCCAAGCGAGGCAACGGTAGCAAAACATTCATATTGGCTCTGAAACCATAATTTTCTTTGTATAAACTTCAAAATCTGATCATTTGTGCCTTTTGATAGTAATAACAGCTTCTGCAATTTTATTGAAGATCCGTTCGAAACTTTTTAAGTTATACTGCTAACAAACAATATGACAAAAATGAGTCAAACATACAAACGAACCAATCGATCTGCACCAAAATTTAATCAAGTATGTCTTTTATCATTAATAACAACCCTTATGAATTTTATAAAGATCCATTCATTAGTTTTTGAGTTATTGTGCTAACAAGCATAAAATTAAAAACAGTGACAAATGAACGAACAAACAAACAAACGGATCATCACCAAAATTTGGAGATTTACTCTTTGTGATATACTTAGCAGCTCATGTTGATTTCATCAAAATCCATCCATAACTTTCAGAGCTATAGCATTGAGAAAAATGAGGCAGACAAACAAACAAACGGATGGACATTACTTCACCAAAAGTTAATCATCTGTTCCTCTTAACATACCTAACAATCCCTGTAAATTTCGTCCAAATCGGTTAATAACTTTTTGAGTTATCTCGCAGACAGACAAACGGACAAGCAAATAAACAGACAGACAAACACGACGAAAACATAGCCTCTTTGGCGGAGAGCGCATGCCTCCGCCAAGCTAGGCAACGGTAATAAAAATTCAAATCATCTCTTAAACCATGATTTTTATTGTATCAACTCCAAAAGCTAATCATTTGTGATTTTTGATAGTAATAACAGTTTGCGCAATTTTCTTGAAATCCGTTCATAACTTTCTGAGTTAGGCTGCTAACAAACGTTATGACAAACGTGAGTCAAACATACAAACGAACAAACCAATCTGCACCGAAATTTAATCATTTATGTCTTATAACATTGCTAAGAAATCCTATTGATTTCATAAAGATCCATTCATTATTTTTTTATTTATTGTGCTAACAAGCATGATATTAAAAACCGTGACAAACGAACGAACGAACAAACGGATCATTACCAAAATTTGGTAATTTACTCTTCGTTATATACCTAACAAGTCATGTGAATTTCATAAAAATTGTTCCATGACTTTTTGAGTTATGGCATTGAGAATAATGTGGCAGACAAACAAACGGATAGACGGATCTTCACCAAAAGTTAATCATCTGTTCCTCCTAACATGCCTAACAATCCCTGCAAATTTTGTCCAAATCTGTTGATGACCTTTGAGTTATCTAGGTGACAGACAGATAAACATGACGAAAACATAACCTCCTTGGCGGTGGTAAATACCGCGTCATGAAACAATGGTCGTGTTGATTAAAGGCCACTAAACCAAGAATGTCGGAAATTCCAATATTAGCAAGAACTGCCAAGAGGGGATTTTTCTTTCGGTTTCAATGTTCATTTCAAAAATTTTTGCTGACGAGAGTGGGCTATATTACAACCTTTTTGATTTTCGTGATAACCAGCATAGAGCAAAGATAAGCGAGAACGCTATGGAGTTGTAACATGTTAATTCACAAATTCCGACAGTGTGGTAATGAGGTCAAATATCAGTGATTCTCGAGCTGTTATTACCTCTTGTAGTGTCCCTCCCTTGGTGTAATTAAAGGCAATCTTTTACTTTAGTGACGACATTTTGTTTACGTTAGTTATGTTCCGGTGGTTATGAAATTTTCACAGTATACGTAAAATTGAATTTTAAACACAGTTTATTCATAATAATTTTTCAATAGTTTTCAAATGAATGTTGATATGATGCCCGCTTGTTTGCTAACACTGATTATTCCTACTTGACATGCAGGACTCCCAATCTATGGAATTTTCCCCAGATCTTCGAAATTTTAGTGGGTCTCAGGAATTTTCAGAACAATTTGGGGAATTTTTCCAAGCCTAATGCTTGACAGTTACGGAAATAATTAACTAACGAAACTGTTAGTTCAGCCAGCAGGCTGTGCGCTGATAATGATCTAGTGAACATGTCCCACAGGAGAAGAGTAGCAGAGCTATGCATGTTTTATAAGGTGTGCAGTAATGAGAGGCATTAGTTGTATTCTTCTCTCCCTGCCCTCAAGTTTTTGGGAGAGAGACTCGTGCTGCGTGCGGAGCGCACTCCTTCACTTTGGATGCTGTCAGATGTCGAACTAATCAGTTCCGTCGGTGCTTCGTGCCCTGGTCGGTTAAGGTTTGGAATTTGTTGCCGGCATCAGCCTTTTGCTCATATTGGCTTGCAGGCGCTTAAGTCAGCTGCTAATGGTTTCTTGCTGGATTTTCTTTAGCAGCGTTTTGGGCTTCCCGGTGTTGCATTACGCTTCATTTTTGTTGTATTACCTGTCCGTGGGAGCTCAAGCGTGAAGTTTTAATAATAATAATAATATATTGAGATAAGCATAAGGTTTTTATTTGTTGCATCAAGTTTGTATTTGCATTCTTTTATAACTTTCTGGGAAATTTCTTCAAGATCTGGTGAAATTTAGATCTCCCATCTTGGGAATTTGCATTCTCGAGGTGGCCTCTGTAGAGTATGGCCGTAAAGCTATGTTTGTCTGTTGTAACGTATCGTTATTGTCATATTTGCTGTACAAACAATTTATTTTCGTTAATTATGGTCCAATTGTTAACAAACTCGCACAGTATGCGTAAAATTGAATTTAAAGAACATTTTATTAATTATTTTTTAGTTACGTTATGTTTGGCTAGGCTACGATAGGTTAGAGTAGGCTAGGTTAGGGTAGATTAGGGTAGGTTAAGGTAGGTAAGGGTAGGTTAGGATAGAGTACGTTACTTTAGGGTTGGTTAGGGTAAGGTAGGTAAGGGTAAGTTAGGTTATTAGAGAACTACTACAAAAATCAAAAAATTAGCATGAATAAAATGTTCTTTTTATTCAATTTTACGTATACTGTGAGCGTTTCATAACAGTGGGATCATAAGTATGAAAATGAAATGTTTCTAACGTAAAAAATATCACAATTAAAAAATTAATCGAGCGCTTACCCGTTGCCTATATCGATATATTCCGCCGACTTATGAGTGTGCTCAGGTCAACAAGGGCGAGTCTGATATTTTCCCAAACATACACTGACTCTTTCAAAACAAGGACCAGAAAATGCGCCCCAAGCTGACAAATTAGGTGTAGCCCCCCCCCCCCCTTGTCCAGACTTAACTCATGCAAAATAAAATATTCTTTGTAGTCATCCTCTGTTGGTTATAATTTTTGAATTTCTGAAGATGGGAATTTAACTTTATGAAAATTGTCGACACTACGGTTTATTTATTTATGATTGGCCTTAGTTCAATTTCTAAAGATTGTTGTAAATTTCTCGACGACCCGTTTATAACTATCTGCGCTATGTTCTGTCAAACAAAAAGACAAAAGACTGGGCAAACAGACAAAGAAATGAACAGAGTCATTACCAAAATTTGGTCATTTGTACCTCTTAACAGTCCTAATAATTCTAGCAAATTTTTTAAAGATCCCTCCATTTCTCATTTCAGTTGTGTGCGTACAAACAGAAAAAACAAACTCCAACAGATCAACAACAAAATTTATTCATTTGTTCCTCGTGATATTTTTAATTGTTTCTGTAAATTCCATTAAGATCTGTTCATAGCTTTTTGAGTCATCGAATCAATCAAATATCTTTTATTAAGAACACAATAGATTCACAAAAGCACCTAATCCTCAGTTGCAAATAGTCTCTGGCAGTCAAGACGTGGTACAATGTATTGCTTAGAATAACTTGGCTAACAGTACAACAATTTCAAAGAATAACTCTACACTAGGAAAGTATCGCTTCTCTCTGACCACCTCCCTCTGTACTGCAATTTTAGAATAAGTCAAACTTGAGTACAGAACTATCAAAAATAGGGCAATAGTGACCATGTTCTATGGAGGTTTTGTGCTATTAATCTTGTTCACAAGATATCAGGATTGCTAGAGCGATTGTCAGGACACTGACATTGAAATTGATAAAGCTACTAAGGTGGCGCTATGCCAACCCATGTCAGACATACAAGTTGCCATTCTTGAATCTGGGCGCCGATAATTCGGTACACGATGCCAAAAAAACTAGGGTAAATGATCCGAAATGGAATGACAAATGACTGGTGTATTACTCGAGGAGGGACGCAGGCAGGCCGGGAACAGGCCATAGCTTTGATACCTTTTATGATACTTCGGACGAGGTCCTGGCGACGTTATATCAGAAAAAAAACTATAGGCTGTACAATCAGAGTCGTACTGCGCTTAAGCAAGTGCATAGCCGTGAAAACGAGATTAAAAAGCAAAAGCTGTCTAACAAGCTAAGGTAAAAGAAATCCGTTGATTTTTGGAATGATGTAAAAGGTCTAGACTAAAGTCCACACCGTTGTACAGTCAATGAACAGTAATCACGTCGGAATGTAGTATTGCGAAATCTTGGAAAGGTTATATAGATGGCATTCTTGATAATTTGGCTTCCTCTGATGAACAATTCACCTGATAAGAAGACGAGATTAAGCGCTAAGAAGACTGAAGAATGAAAAAGCGTACAACGCTGACTATATCCCAGCTGAGGCCCATTAATATAGCTCCCCAGGCTCATTACGCTCTTTGTAATTTTTCTTACCGGGCGCTTAACTTCGGGAAAGACAGTTTTAATAATGCCGATTTTATTAGGAATCCTCCCAGGTGACATGATGGCGGCCTTGATAATACCAATGTAAAAAAAATGTGTGACAGACAATAGCAATGACTGCTCTATTGCAGTGGTACGTCTCTTTCGAAATTGGTAGAACTAGTGCCTGAAAGGTGAATGTCACTGCAGACAACTAATAAAAAAATTGGCTTTAATGCTCAACGTGGAACGAAATTTGCTCTATTTAGTCTCAAACAGGTCATAAATCATTGCATTAGCAGTGGATCTCCTGTGCTCATGCTCTTCTCTATACAAAGCTTGGATTCCACCGAGTTCAACATTACTCTCTTTTCAAGTGTATGCATGAGAAACAAATACCTCCTTATACTGTCAAAACGCTACCGTATTGGTTTCAAATTCAGAAATGCATTGTAAAATTGGGAGCGGAAAAGTCATTAGCGTTTAGCCTGACTAACGAATGCAACAAGGAGGATTACTTTCCCCGTTTTCCTTTAATATCTTCAATGATGGTGTCCACACCTATCTCAACGCGGCTGGGGGGAAGTTTCAATAATGGTAATGACAATACAATAAATGCACTGAGATATGCTGATGACATGGTCCTTGCTTCTCCCCATTCCAGTGGGCTGCAAAAACTGCTCTCAAATTACGAGAGCGAAGGTACAAACTATGTATTGAATATATTATTAAA
>LQNS02278156.1:8404266-8424287 GCA_001587735.2 Parhyale hawaiensis
TTAGCATTTGTAGGTTCTGTTTACTGAACTTGAGGGACGCAGCACGTTAAAAAAAAGGACGTGCTTCATTCATCAGTTTACCCCGTTTGCTGCAGCAGCTTCTCTCAAATCAACGAGCCGCGTCCATCATTTTGAGTGAACGCGGGCGATTGCGTTATAATGAGCGACATGTGAACACGGCCTAATATATTGTATTTATAGCTCTCATTGCAGTTTTTGCTCTTATTGTAATTATGGCACTTATTGCAAAAACGCCGGAAACTGCCATAAATCCGGGCTCCAATAAAAATATTTTACATAAAAGTGTATTCCGCCGTTGAAATGTGTCGAGGAAGAAAGTGTACTGATAGCTCTTCTACAGTGCGTTACTTTTGATTATGCAAACACATTTTTTTTCCTTTTTCAAGATAAGGGTCAAACATTTAATATGTTACTAGTAAGTTAGTGCACATGTATGTTGTAACTATAAAAACAATTTGAGAAAAATAAAACGGAACCATTTCCTACGTTTTGACAACATTTACTTATCGCACGGAGTTCTGCTGTTAAGCCAGATTATGCAACGTCTTTCTCTAGTCAACATTTGCGAAGAAGCGGTCTAATAAGTGAAGAACAGATCAAAGTGACCTCGTTATTGGCTTCTGGTAAGACACACTCGAAGTTTCTAAGGAATTACAGCGTGATCATCAAACAATTAAGGCTTATGCAATTGAAATTAAGGTCAACCGGAAATCTCCGGATAGAGCCTCTACGAGGAAATTGACTGCTCGGAATAACGATATTTGAAGGTTTCTATGACTAGAAAACAACATTTCACATGTAAGGCGATAATTGAAGACGCTGGAGCCTCAATACTAAGCAGAAAAACAAGATGTGAGGTTCTGCAGAAGCTAGGGAAAGTGAAAAAGGCAATTAAATAACCACTTCTACCAAAAAATCATAAAGAAAATAGGGTCGAATGGGCTGAAGAGAATATGAAAACTGATTTATCCAATGTCACAATTACTGACGAATGCAGAGCCACTCTTGATGGTCCAGGACGGGCGTCTGGTTGGGTCCTCCATGATCGACCTCAACAGACACGGCTAAAGCGTCAACAAGATGGTGGAGGTGGCCGGGATAGTTGGTGACACCCTTATTAGTCCATTTGAAGTGGCAGAAGGAGTTAAAATGAATGCAGAAAGGTACTGCCAGTTGCTTGCAGCCAACTTGATAACATGGCTTGTGAGTTGATATCGCACGCAAATCCAGATTTTTATTTCACCACGATACCGATACCTTCACACCGAGCACGGTACACTGCTAATTGGCTTGCGGATGGAGGATTTATATTAAAAAGGATTATGACCTTGTCAGCCAATAGCCCCAATTTAAATCCCATTAAGAACCTCTGGCCAATGATCAAAAGGAGGTTCTATGAAGGTGGTCGGCAGTTTTCGAGCAAAGTAAACCTGTAGTAAAAACAGCGACAGATTCTATTCCACCATCTGAAATATCAAACCTGATAAAGTCTGTTGATAATCGCCTAAGAAAAATAATGAAAAATGGAGGTTGCCATGTTCAAAATTAACTTACGTTTACCACTACTGAACACTGATTTCAGTATTTATTGAATTGTATTGGTTATACTTTCTTGGTTTTCGACGTTTAATACAAGTATTCCTGTTCACTTGTATTTATTTCCTGTTTTTGACGTTTTTATTAGCTTGCTGCATAATCTGATGTAACAGTAAAAAACTCGTAAATAAGCAAATTGTATAATAAATTTAGCAAATGGAGAAATATTTATTTTACAACTGATGTTTATATTTGCAACGTAGCCATACATTTAGTTAATATTGATTTTTCAAATTACACGCTTATCTTGAAAAATAAAGTAAAAAAATTGAATTTGCATAACCGAAGGTAACATACTGTATGCGCATACCCGTGGTAATGATTTTCTCCAGCGTGCCTATCGTTATTTAAATATTCTCGAAACGAACTTTTGACATCACAATTAAAAACTTTCAATTTTCTATTTGAAGGAATGCAACAGTGGGTGAAGTTTCCTTTGTTTGATGAGGAAATAATGGACAGATATGCATGTACCGCAGCATCTACGCTCACTGAATTTTTCCACAGTCGTTATTGCAGTAGAGTTCAACAGCACATTTTAAATGTACTACTCGCCAGATCTTTTACTTCTTTCAAACTCAGGAGAGTAGAACGACAACTATTCTCCCTTAAGTAGAGTGGCGCGGGTTCCTCGTGTTGACTGAAGCCACGACTTAAATACATATCAAGCTTTAAACCGTTCATCAACTATCGTCACTAGCCCGTGTCTCATCCATAGCCACAATGCTGTTGAAGTGGCTAGAAGTACATACTACTTTGCATGTTTATTTGAAAATTTTCAGTCCCAAAGTAATGCAGCCGGAGAATAAAAATTATTTAAGCTTTGCAGAAATTGGACAGACATATATATGAATAAACTAGCGAGCCTCGTGGCGAAAGACCATTACCCGAGGTATGGGCAAATTCAACTCCGTCATTTTTCATGGCTATCTAGGCCTAGTTTCTGGCTTGGGTCACATCTAGGTCAACGCACCAAACTCCCTAAAAAATATATATATATATGCTGCTGAGGCATTAAAATTGAACAAGGAAATCGTAACTCGGAAAGCTGACAAAGCTAGTATCAACGTTCTTCTCCAGAAAAGTGAATATAAAGCTAAACTAGATAAGATTCTCCGAGATACGACAAAATTTCAGAAAATTAATTGCGATCCTACTGCAACTCTGAAAATGAAGGTGAATAAACTAATCGACAATGTCAACAGAGAAGCATCGTCAAAAGTTTTGAGGCCCATTATTGGCCTGCTCACCCCTGGCTAAGTGTACGGGAATGTCTAATCGTATTAGCCATGCAGGTTACCCTTCGAGACCAACCATTTCCCAAGTAACTACTCCAACCTACCACGTAGCTAAGCAACTAAATTCATTGATAGTGCAGTTCCTTCCAGCGCAGTACATCATAAAACATACTGATGAATTCCTGCATATCCTGCAAGCCACAAACCCTTGCGGCACCATCGCCTCCTAGGACGTCGAATCGTTATTTACAAACGTTCCGGTGCTAACCACAATCGACATAATATGTGACTGTGTGTACAACCACTGCACTTTGTCTCGTCCTCTCATAGAGCGACAGACCCTCTCAGCACACCTGAAGGCATGCACTAAGGAAGCGCCATTTCGACACATCAACGGTACTGTGTACAAGCAAGTGAACGGTATAGCTATGGGAAGCGCACTCGGTGTGACGTTGACAACCCACGATAGCACCGCACTCTACTTGAGCTCCCAAATTAGCTACGAGTGCATTGTTCCACTTCATGCAACAGCTCTCCACCCCTGAAATGGAAAATCGCCAAAGTCAAGTGCCTTTATTTGTGATATTGTTTGGTCTTGTCTGGTGCTTCTTTGCAGGGGATATTTATCGAACAACTGTTTAAACCAATTTGAACTTTATAATAAAAATGCATTTTTAGTGAGGATTCTACTTCCGTCCTTCACGCTGCATTGCTGCTGCCCGTGGAAACTTCATTGTCGTAAGCAAACGCGTTTATAAGAAATTGCTGTTGCTCGCCCTCCCGCAACAACGTTTGCGAATTATCACACGTGTAATTTGGAATTTAACGATCCTAATGTAAGACCAACCACGTACTGCCGATGACTGTTATATGGTCGTTTCCAGTCCTGAGCTTCTGGAACTAATGAAGTACGAACTTGAGAAGAATTGAGTTTTAAGATTCACTTACAAAGTGGGACAGAGTCAAAAACTGAACTTCCTCGACGTCCACATAGAAGCTACCCATAGCAAATAAGTTACATCCGTGCACAAAAAAAAAACTAACACTGGCTTGTATCTCAACGCCGTCAGTGAATGCCCAAAGAGGTACAAAACAGGGATGATTAGCGCACTAATACACCGTGCATATACTATTGCCTGCAGTTGGGACACTCTAATAGAGAGTACTATCAACTACTGAATCGCTAATTAGACAAGTAACAGCGAGATGCCACCCTACCTAGGGACAAAAGAGCTCATATTCTACTGTACAAAAACCAGTTTACCAGCTCCTACAAAGTTGCTGAGCGATTACTTAAGAGCATAGTACACAACAACGTCAACTGCATCAATTTCAACGACAAATTGAAGATCGTCATATATAAAAATATTCACCTAAATCTTCAACGAAAACATTGTCGCCTCTCTTACTTCGTGGGAGATAATAAACACACCTTGACCTAACAACACACAGTTTATTGGGCTGGTTGGTTGCTTGCGTGATGGGTTAGCCTCTTCGTTCCCATTTCATGGATGTGACTGGAAAAAAATTCGTCTGTTGAATGCCAAGTGGATGAGAAACCAGCCCGAGGGGTATTCGATCTAGCGACCTTCATTGTCACTGATTACAGCATCTGTAGCCTGCCGCTAGCCTCAAGTACGGCGAATAATGTGGATCAGATGCCACAGGAATGATTTAATTCCAAACACTGGTTAACTACCATCGTTGTAAGCAAGCGCGTTGTGGTGATACATCGTCCCGGTGTTCTTGATCTTGGATGTCACAACACAAATGACTTTTTGTAATTATTTCGAGCATTTCTCGGTATAAATGCTGGAATACTGTATGGTTAAATGCTGTGATTCTTCATGGACACACCCCTAGATGTCACGAGAGCAAGTCTGCAATGTTTTGATATTTGATTTCTTCAATTTGGCGGTGAGTCTTGGTGATGAATTCCATTTTTTTAGTATTTATTGTTGGGTTTTATAAAAAACATCAGTCTCATAACCGGCAATGACATGTATAGGAAATCAGAGTCATCTTGAAGCCATTCCAAAAAGTCAAGGCCTTCCTTCTCTCTGAATTTTATGAACGTATTAAAAAAAAAGAAAGTTCCCGAAACCAGCACCTGTTGAATCTGTTGACGTCAAACCAACCCTGACCAAGCACATCAAAGGTTGGGCTGCATCCCATTCAAACGGCAAGACACCATGTGCTCTCAGTCCTGATACACCGTTGGCAGTCTGAATGCTTTACAAACCAAGCTACAGGCCTCAATGAAATGAGGCAGCTTTCCCATGTAGCCGATCATAGCATAATTAGAGCGTTGATGACAGATGTAACTGATGACAGATATCGGCCCCTAATTACGAGTTATTGAGTTATTCACTTTTCTTAGCCCAGCTTGCTCTGGCAAAGTGCTGCACCATGTTACCCCGTGTAATTGGTGAAGAAGACTTGGGTAAATTCGTAGTTGGAAGTAGTCATGTCATTCGAAAGCGAAAAGACTGGACCGATTCTTTACTTCAGCCAGCAGGCTGTGCGCTGCGAGTGATTTGGTGCACATGTTCCCTAAAGAAAACGTAATTTTAAATTAATAGGTAAAATGCCCAGATAAGTACTTGCAAGAAAACGTTGAAAGTGAACTTCAAATAGAAACTTTGAAAGCTGAATATACCTCCATTCATGAAGATGATTCAAGAGGAGTAAATTGTTTTAAGACCAATGGAATTGACATATAATACTTTTTTACATAAAATCTTTAATTTAATCTCTTTTCCGTAGCGTGCACTGCACTGTCTCAGCCTGCAATTGCTCTCTTCTAGTATTTAGATCATAAGCCTCACGAAGAGGTCGAGACACATAGGTATAAAAAATGAGCACTAACTACGAAGTCCATTTCGATATAATTGCCCTAATGACGTTAATTATGGATAATTCTAGTTAAAAAGACTATTGGAAACACTTCCTCGCATTAGTAACGACAACATAACTACCACTCGTAACATATCACGATCGATTCAGAAATCAAATACTCTAATAGAAGCTTCCCACAAATTAAAATTTCATCTTGCTACTGGCAGCTATAAAGCAGCGCTGTCAGAAACAAGAATGCCGAAATGAGAATTAGAATATAGCATTGTTCTCGGCAGGAGGACTGAAATGAAAACTGAAATATTGGATTGTAAGAAACGAGCGTACCGAAATGAGAATTGCAAAGAAAGAATTACTGGAAACAAGCGTACCAATATGAGAATTGAAAATAAAGAATTACTACAAACAAGCGTACCAATATCAGAATTGAAAATAAAGAATTACTAGAAACAAGCGTACCAATATCAGAATTGAAAATAAAGAATTACTAGAAACAAATGTACCGAAATGAGAATTAAAAATAAAGAATTACTAGAAACAAGTGTACCGAAATGAGAATTGAAAATAAAGAATTACTAGAAATAAGCGTACCAATATCAGAATTGAAAATAAAGAATTACTAGAAATAAATGTACCGAAATGAGAATTAAAAATAAAGAATTACTAGAAATAAATGTACCGAAATGAGAATTAAAAATAAAGAATTACTAGAAACAAGTGTACCGAAATGAGAATTGAAAATAAAGAATTACTAGAAACAAGCGTACCAATATGAGAATTGAAAATAAAGAATTACTAGAAACAAGTCTACCAACATGAGAATTGAAAATAAAGAATTACTAGAAACAAGTGTGCCAATATGAGAATTGAAAATAAAGAGCGTATCACATGATCATCTCAGTGATGGTATAAAAATATATGTATAAATAAAAAATTAGAAATATATCTTAAATATCTCCTAATAATAGTATTTGCCTTTATATTGCTGTGGCCCTCGTTATTTAGTTCATTTACTTTTTGGCAAATTTGTGTTTCATTTAGTTTTTCGTAACATTTTTCATTGCTCATCTTGGAATTTAATAAAGGCAGAATTACAAATTCATCATTATCAGACGATTTTCAAAGCTAAAGTTGTAAAATCACTTTTCCTGGCCGTTTCATAAATAATCCATCCTATTTTAAACTCAAAAAGTTGCAGAGTTACGAAGAAGGAAGTGGCACTATGAAACGCGTGACCTATTGTTCTCCAGATTTCATTTTTATGCATTCAACACCATTCTCAATCCATGTTGCCAGCGCTGAATGAGAGCTTTTAGGGCTTGGTTGTATAAGTCAGTGTCTACCGAGAAGGTCCATTTTGTCATGGTTGCGATCACGGTATTGTTGTCGGGAAAACGATGCCCACGTAATGCGTCCTTCACAGGACCGAACAAGTGAAAGTCTGACGGTGCTAGGTCGAGACTATGCGGTGGGTGTGACAGCGCCGTCCAACTGAACTCTGTTCCACATTCCTTGGTCTTCAAACTTGTGTGTTGATCCTACTTTGCACTGTTGCAAACGGACTGTTTCCTCTTTCTCTGCTATACACGGGTAATACGGGCTTTCAGCTTAGGCTTAGTCAGCATTCTGCGTACTGGTCAGAGTTTACAGTATACCCTGATTCCTAGTAATCCAGGAAGATGTCGCCTTTCCTGTCGCAGTAGACTGTGCACATCACTCTGCTTGCAGTTGTCTGAAATCGATGAACCCATCACCTAACAGGGCTGACATCAACTGCATCCGCTTCGTCAACGTTCACCAGGCCTCTGCGTATGTTGATTGGTTCAATTTTTTCTGCATGGAAGAATGATGCATCACTGATTTTGACGCATGTCCGTGACCGGGATTGGTTTCTTAGGGTGTCACACCGTCAACATCTGCAACAGAGAGATAAACTTTCAGGTCACGAATGCGTGAGTTCAGTCATCATAACANCACAAATTAAAATATTATCTTACAACTGGCAGCTACAAAGCAGCGCTGTCGGAAGCAAGAGTGCCGAAATGAGAATTAAAATATAGCATTGTTCTCGGCAGGAGGACTGAAATGAAAACTGAAATATTGCACTGCAGGAAACGAGCGTACCAATATGGGAATTGAAAATAAAGAATTGCCAAAGGCAAGCGGGGGCCAAAGTGAGAGAGGAAACTTACTCCTTCCTGGAGATGAGGACGCTAATCCGGGAAGAAAGAATCAATTTAACTAATAAAACGGAAAACATTCGGCAAGTGAAACGTTGCACAAGTTATAAATCTGAGACCGCTGGACAGCTCTATGCAGAGCTGCAATGTGTCGAGTACTCTTCCTGCAGTGTGGTGTATCTGGAACACTAATTGGGCCGTTAGAGTGGCAAGAAGTCACCCGTGAGTGATGAAACTTTTGACACCTTAGTTTTTTTTTGGACGAAGTGCGTATCACATGATCATCTGAGTGGTGGTAAAAAATATATGTATAAATAAAAAATAAGAAATATATCTTAAATGTCTCCTAATAATAGTATTTGCATTATTGCTGTGGTCCTCGTTATTTAGTTCATTTACTTCTTGGCAAATTTGTGTATCACTTAGTTTTTGGTAACATTTTTCATTGCTCATCTGGAATTTAATAAAGGCAGGATTACAAATTCATCATTATCAGACAATTTTCAAAGCTAAAGTTGTAAAATCACTTTCCCTGGCTTAAAAACTTGTACGAGGGCCGTTCCAAAAATAATCCATCCTATTTTAAACTAAAAAAGTTGCAGAGTTACGAAGAAGGAAGCGGCACTATGAAACGAGTGACCTATTGTTCTCCAGATTTTATTTTTATGCATTCAACACCATTCTCAATCCATGTTGCCAGAGCTGAATGAGAGCTTTTAGGGCTTGGTTGTATAAGTCAGTGTCTACCGAGACGGTCCATTTTGTCATGGTTGCGATCACGGTATTGTTGTCGGGAAGACGATGCCCATGTAATGCGTCCTTCACAGGACCGAACAAGTGAAAGTCTGACGGTGCTAGGTCGAGACTATGCGGTACGTGTGACAGCGCCGTCCAACTGAACTCTGTTCCACATTCCTTGGTCTTCAAACTTGTGTGTTGGTCCTGCTTTGCACTGTTGCAAACGGACTGTTTCCTCTTTCTCTGCTATACACGGGCAATACGGGCTTTCAGCTTAGTCAGCATTCTGCGTACGGGTCAGAGTTTACAGTAAACCCTGATTCCAAGTAATCCAGGAAGATGGCGCCTTTCCAGTCGCAGTAGACTGTGCACATCACTCTGCTTGCAGTTGTCTGAAATCGATGAACCTTTCACCTAACGGGCCTGACATCAACTGCATCCGCTTCGTCAACGTTCACCAGGCCTCTGCATATGTTGATTGGTTGGATTTTTCCTTCATGGAAGAATGATGCATCACTGATTTTGACGCATGTCCGTGACCGGGATTGGTTTCTTAGGGTGTCACACCGTCAACATCTGCAAAGAGAGATAAACTTCAGGTCACGAATGCGTGAGTTCAGTCATCATAACAGTGTAATTTATAATCCCCTCGGATCCCTTCGAGAAGAATAAAAAAAAAAACAGGATTCATAACTTCTGGAAGGACGCTCGTAGTTCATTTAGAGGTTCTTTAAGCCCTTTAAAAGTACGCAAAATATGACTTTACACTTTTCGCATGGTAAAGAGGCGCTGTCAAAATCCTCGTTCCCGGAATATTTGGTAGAGGTTTATCATAAGCGTCTAACAGAAATTGAAAAGTTAATTGAAACAATTATGGTGCACAAAACTGTTTGAAAGGTGAAACATAAAATATTTCTTTTAAATGTGTCCACGTTTGTTTGTATGCCCACAGTCAATTCCTGTCTTCACAAGCACGGGATTCGCCCTGCTGGTGACGTTCTCCACGGACAGCAGCGTGACCGCGGACGGCTTCAGGGCCTCCTTCACTGCCGTCGATTGAGTACCGATCTTTGTTTGATGTTGGCAGGAAGGGACCTAAAGGCCAATGCACACTGTAGACAAAAGTAACTGAATATTCTTATGTTTCACTAAATTCTGGAAGGAAGTTGCCTAAAAAGGAAGTTGGACTTGTAAATCTAGGCAAATTTTCTTCATTGTATTCCAGCAAATCACCTAAACTTGCCTGCCAATTATTCCATCTTAGCATTGTACCACTGCCCTCTAGGTACCCTTTCACTTTCTTTATTCTTTACTTTAAAAAGCAAGCGGATGTCGAGAGTACAATGAACTTCTCACCAAATTAGCATGGATTTATGTAGACAAAACTTCCATAAAATTTTTATTAGACTAACAAGTTTTGGCTTCATAATAAGAAACTTGCCAATTATTTTATCATAAAGGGTTAAACTCCAACCAACGAACCCATCCACACGCACAGTACGTGTGAATTGATATATCGAGATAAACTTGGCGTTCTGACGATTTCTTCCGTCGTAGCTATGGAAAATGTCGCTCGTGTGTACTTGTCCTTACTCCTCCACCGCGTGTCCGACACTTTGGGAGCGTTTAACAGGGCAACGAAATCAATCCTTTGAGACTTAACATGTCAGAACCCTCAGACACGTGCTCTTGCTTCAACTTGTTGATTCAAGTTTTAGGCGTCGACTGTTAACCAGTTACATGTGAGATTTCCACGACCTCAGACTTAATCCTTAAAATGGAGACTTCAGTCGGCTCGGGTCCATCTGGCTGCTTCTAGTACCAGCGAAACGATTTAGTGTCTGCAGTTCTGGGCCAGTCAAGCCTAGTGGGTTTGACTTAGATAGCCTTTGACGATCCAGTCGAACGTGTCCATCGTGTCGCCACGTAAAACTCGCACCACCAAGTTGAGAAAAGCCCCAAACTATACTAATTGCAGTAATTTGCACCTATTGCCTGTTATTATAACATTGATTGCGAGTGCACTTAATTTCAAGCCTTTATTACCGCTTGCAGCTGTGATACTGTTCGACAAATATACAGAGGGAAGGAAGCAAAGTAAGAACCATTTAGGTATTGTTAGCTGCGTCAGGAAAAGTGAAGGAAGCAAAGTGGGCGCTGAAAAAGGCGTCCCGACGATCGATCTACTCATGATTGATGTAATCTATGTATAAGTAACCCATAAAATAGAGACTGTATAACATAGGCTGGGCGTATTTTACGGGACCAGCCGAGGATGCTTACGGAGGTGGTATCTACGTCAGTCTAGCGAGGTACCTACGGCGTTCATAGAGAAGCGAGGGTAATAAAACCCACATAAGAGATAATATAAAATAGGTGATCATAAATAATACAGGTGGCATACTCAGAGTCAATGAAAAAGATTGCTGTTCCTAAGAAAATTTTAATGTCGAAATGTTATATTAATTTGTTAAGCTAAGAATTATGGCAGTTATTGTTACAATTACCTAATATTCGTGTTGTTGTGTAGTAGTAATGACCGCAATGGCGTAGCATTTCTTTTTTGCTTCAATACAGTTTAATCTTAAACATTTGCAATAAAAATCACAAAAATGCATTAAACATGTAGATTTGTGCTTCTTTTCTTATTAAGCATGCGGTTACCTATGATTTGGCCAATGTCTCTAAGACGCCAGTACATCACTGACTCAATGAATCTGTCAAGCAAGTTACTGTAATCGCCATGGGTAAAATTCCAAACTCTTTCATAATAATAAATAAGTCGTCAAAACTAGAGGGTGGCACGTTACTCATTATTGATAAACTCTTTATAGTATCATCGCTACAAAATTGGTATTTTTTGTAGCTTCAATCAACACCCATACTTGTGAATTTTACATGTTTTTGTCGTAGACACTGGTATATTTACACGAAGTTATGTTATTGCCGTTGGAAATTTTAGTTCCTGTGATATTATTATGCTATGTTCAACATTATATCAGTACCTCGTCACAGTTTAACTCGTATGTTTACATTATACGGTACTTGTAAGCTATCGTCTTCGTCTATCGTTATTTGTATTTTTTCGAAAATATTTAGGTAAGGTTATGTTGGGTTAGTGCGAGCTACATTAGAATAGATTAGGCTAGATGAGGTGTAGCTAGTTTACGTTAGGCTAGATTTCACGAGCATAGGTGGGGTTACGTTTGAATAGGTTAGCTGTATAAAAGAGTGCAAAGTAGGCCAAAGATTATTATGGAACGTACAGGCTTGCAATCATGCTATTATGTTACTACGCAAAGTTGAGTAGTACGTTGGTAATGATATACATATGTATACCGTTGAATTTCGCACTTCAATATCTCAAAATTTATAAGTTTTGGCGGTTGTAAACGGAGACATAAAAATTACCGCACAATAACATAACGAGAAAATATTAGTATTTATGTCACAAAATAAATAGCAGTGCACCACTAGCAACTACAGAATAGTGATGTCTGGTATTTCCCCTTTTTCTTCTGTACTTTACATCTCTCTAAAGATACTGGTCCAGCGGAAGGTATGGAATTTAAACTTTTCTCTCCTGAACTTATTTGCCTTTGTCGTAGTAACAACACTATATGAAGTGGAACATATATGTGGTGGCATATGAAAGCAAGGGTTGAAATAAACATATTAATTACTCAGATGCTCAACATGAAAGAAGGTATAAAGAACCTTATTTAATACCTCCGATGTTCAACAAGCCATACGAGAGTCGCCAACGGCTGCTCGGATTCATGTTTGTCTAACAAGAATGGCTCAGAGAGCAACTTCCTCAAACGTTCACCTATACATTTTCTAATCGGATTCAAACATGTCCTGACAGTAGGACTCTTCGCAGCTAGCGACGATCGCTTCAGCAACAAAGAGCAACAGCTCAAAAGTTAACTCAGAGAGACAAATTTTCCTTTATTTCATTGTGTACATTTCGAATAGGCTTCCTCTGAAAGCTGTCGCGCAATGCAGTCAACACGTTAAATAACCGCCTGGACAAGCGTTGGGAGCAGCAACAGCCACCACTTCGTATGATCGGATCCCACCTCTGCGGCTTGGAATACCAACAACAACGACTTGCTTTTTAAATACTAGTCTATCAAAATCTTCAGCGATGCTCTAATAAACCGTACCAATACTGTATCTCGTGTGGATACTAAAGCTATTCTTAATAGTAATGTGATCTCATCAGCTATTACGAGTTCCGCAAATGGTTTCATAAATTTCCTTTACCTTTAAGACTGATTGTGGCTGAGGAAGAACAGAGACATAGGCACTGTTTCCTGTCTAGGAAAGGGCCACCTGGTCTATCCGTTTCTTCTCATGTAATCTTACATAATCTATGGAGGAATCACGATATTGAATGAATGTCGCCAGTACGTTACAAGTCACCAGCAGTGATAGATGTGAGTCGTGTGTACTTCACCCCACAGCTGACCCTCATACGCACAAGAATGTTATGTTTTCGAATCAAAATATAGAATATTTGTAGGTCGATTGCAGTGATCATTTAACTAGCTATTTGAATTGAAATTAAGTTCGTTCAACAAACATACACATTTTTTTTCAAAAATGGCATAGTCTCCTATTTTGTATGATGTCACGTTTGATTATTACAATTAAATCGCACCGTAACTAGCGAATTGTAATGGTATTTGATAGCGTATACAGGGTAACGCACCAAGGTTGCACACTCGCATTGACTGGAAAATGCGGAACCAATTAGATGTAGTTCAGCACAGAATTTCAAGTCCAGGTGATTTAGAAGACTAATCTTGTCATGATTGAACGCGAAGAAATTATACAAGATGATCTTGGTAGCACTATATTATCAAAATTTTGAGTACGCCAAGAAAATATTTGCTTCAATAAAGGCGCACTGAGTGAACTACTCACTAAAACACGATCTGTTTTTCTGTAACCTTCGGCACCTCGGCCAGCAGCAATGCGGGTGTTCGGCTAGACACCGTCGATGAAACTTTATTGGCTAAAGTAATGATTTTTTGAAATATTTTAAAGACTCTGGAAAATGAAACAGCTATGGTGCAGGTGTAGCATACCTAGGTAAGTGGCCTGCCTGAGGTTAAGGTTCACTAGGTGTGCCTATAATTAGGTCAGGTACCTGTTTTAGCGGAACCGTACCTAACCTAGCTGAACTTATTCCTAACTAATCTAAGGTATTATAGCGGGACGGTAGCTGCTTCCGTATACCATTTCAGATTATCTTTTGAAGTCTGTCGTCGTTTACAGGAAAGAAAAACGTCAGTTCACGGCATTCTTCACACGATGTGGTAGCTTCGATATTAGTAAATAAGAAAATGTTAATGTCAACGAAACAGCGAGGAAGGAAGAGGACGAAAAGAACAATGGTAGGCAGAAAAATGGAAAAAGCGTGAGGAAGCCAATCAAGCACGAGAGAGTGGTATCCAGCTTATTTAACTCAAGTTTATGTAAGCTGTGAGGTCCTCGTGCGGTGTGACTTGTATCATAGGAGGCGAACTTAACTCTTTTGTACATCCTGTAACCCAGAAGGGAAAAGCAAGCGCTATAGGAAGTACTTCGAAGAGAAATGATTCCCAATACTGTACAGTCTACATAACAAAAAAAGTAGCAATACGCCATCGACGTAGCCGGAACTACAGATGTTAAATAACGCATTGTTCCAACATGATTAATAAGAAGCCTGTATTGGTGGGCTTGTGTCTCCAGCTTTTTACCTTTCTCACATGTTTCAGTACCTAATGAGTACTTCTGTAGTCTGATAAGAAATCTGCTCCCATTATACGGATTGTAGCACTATCTTTTCAGTCATAAAATTTCATCCACACTACGCACAATGGGACGTGCAAAGCTCGGAATAAAGGGGGAAAGATTACGCTATCACCTTGATGCGTGTGGCCGTGCCACCACCGCGAAGGTATTTAGAGTAACCATTTACCTAGTCGACGTCCAGTGTCGAATCACTCAAATAACACCATCTGGCGAATATCTGGACGCTTCCCTAGAGTGTTCACTTCTACTGGAAGACCTAACACTTCCTCGTGGCATAGTGTCTTCTCTTCTTTCTGTCGGTATTTCGGTGCTGAAGGAGAAGACGTCACACAGTTCCCTGCTCGATGATGGGCTTGTCTCGACACCTTCGCTAACACACGGTACCAGCATGCCTCAGTGTACAGTAAAGCGCCTCTTCCTCCCCTGTGAGCTGTGCCTATTTTGTGGATTGTGGACGGCAATTGTACGAATGAAAAGGCTGAGCTACCATCAATATTGTCAGTGATTAAAAAATGCGATTAAGTACTGCATTCGGGAGCCGAGGACTACCGTTACGAGATCAATGAAATTTTATTAAGTTTTATTTAATTACGCGCTTGCAATCTCTTGATTTTTGCATTTCAGTTTTGATTTCGGGATCGAAAAAGTTAACTATAAGAACAAGCTTATCTCCGGCCCTACAGAAAAGCCCAATTTTCACTTCACTTGTAAGGAGGTTTGAGCCAATTAAGCTCGGTTTTTCGATCGCGGAATAGTCTCGATTGCGGAATAAGAGTCCAGCACACTGACAGTGTAGGCCACGATTTTTCGCCATAAAAAATTTGGTGTTTCAGCACCCTTGAATTTTTTTTTCAATTTATATTTTCGATTGCGAAATCGTATAATAATAGTAACGATAAGGTAACAATTATGTATTATTCGACATAAATTATATTACCTAATGAGTTTTTTATTCTGGAATTCTGAAGATCTACTGTGAAGAGCAGGAAAAGCAGTCAGTGGTGAGTGAATTTGGGAATCATTCTCCGCACTTCCCTCGCATCTCGGCGCCGGACTGCATCACGCAATGCAATTCCGTTGCTATGCATCTGAGACTCGAACCCGTGCCTCCTCGGGTGCGATGCCGTAACTAAGTCACTTGGCCACCGAGAAGTAGACAATATAGTAAGAGACTGCGATCGCGAAGTTAGTTTCAATTTACTAAATATTCAGCAATCACAGAATTCTATTCCGCTATCGCTCAGTGGCAGAACGTAGATCACTCTTATTATTTATTATCGTCATTTATGGCGATGGTAATGCTAATAATTTTACTTCGATTAGGCGTTTTATACCTCGTGGTCAGTACTGGCTGTAGGCCCATATTTTCATTAGTCAGCATAATTCACCGATTCTCAATCATCATTCACGCTGACACATTCTTGACATGCGTACGACCATTTCACCATGCTGTTTATCTCTCACGCTAATTGCCTATCATTCGCATCGATTCAAACCTGCATGTACCGACCCAATGTTCTTTTTATTGCTTCCAGACTTCTAAGCGTCCCTCCTTGCTAACCTCCATTTTTATGTTCTTCATCCAGGACAAACGATGATTTGATACCATACACAATGCACACAACGATCGATATGAAATATATATTGGGCAGAAGAATGCAATTTTGTGTTCAATATCATTAGGTAAATGAATGCTGTCATTATTTTGAAAGTGTGGTTGTTTATCGTACTGCAATTACCTTCTGTGGCCTATGTTTCACAGCTGACAAAAGTGGGGCACAGAAATTACGCCTGCTATTATCTGTAGTGATGGTCGTCTGATTTGTTGGCACACGCTCAATTTCGCACAGCCTGCTGACTTCCCAGTTCTAGCGTTCTTTGATACATGGAAGGTTGTACCTAGAGCTGTCTTGGACTCCGTCGTTGGCTTCCATCGTGTTTGAAGGATCACTGGCCTGTCTGCGCTCCAGTTGTTTGCGCGAGTGGAACAGTTTTTGTCTATAAGCGCTATCAAGAGTAGTAGTCGTTGAGATGACATGAAACAAAAGATATACTTTCAGGAGCGTTCTCTCCACTTTAATCTGGGCTTCACGGAGTCTATATGTAATTTTACTACTACCATTTTAACTTTGCAAACGATTTTTGCACTTAAAGGAATGGTGTTTTGTTATCAAAATTATCCGGTAGGAACGAAAATTCTCTCCCCTTTAGATTTTTGTGGGATATTAAAGTAACTGTTCAATATGAACTTCTAGGAGACAATCAAACAATACCTTCCGAAGTCTTATCAGGAAAAAAAAGGCTTACTTCAATAAAACTGGTTGATATTAAGCTAACTTCCTTTTTTTAGTAAAAAATTTCTATGAAGAAGGCATCAAAAAGCATAGGGGGAGATGGGAAGAGGTCATTGTTAAGAATGGTAATGATGTTGATGAGATGATTACAAAAATGTACTTTGCTTAATTTTTGTATTCATATAAGAACAATAAAAGGGACCCAACTTTCGTTCCAATCAGGAACATTTTGTCCAGGAAACAGTTCCCCTAATAGGAAGTGCTTATGCAGAAATGGCATAGGAAGTGAAGCGCTTGAAAAGTTACTCTGTCAACCAAGTGCTAAGCAAATATAACACAATACAGTACTTGAAAAGCACATCAGCCGCTCAACTAGCAGATCTCCGTTGTCGTGTGAAGTCCATACTTTGAGCGTTCTCGAGTCACCGAGATCGAATATCAATTTATTGAAGTTCAAAGTCGACCGCGTAGCACGGTTCACCACTGTACTGAGATGGTGAGGAATGCGCTGGTAAAATTGTACGAGCAGCAAAAAGGTGAAATTCTCAGTAAATCTTTCAATAGGATTATTGGCTAATGTCATGTAATGTCAGTAGCCTGACGTTGCTAGCTTCAGTAATGCGACACAACACAGTCGCTTAACCCTCGCAACTACGTATTTAGAATCAATCAAGAAAAAGTAGTTACTTATAGGCTGTTCCGTGGTCATCAGAACGACCATTGGATGGATTGAAAAACACTGATGCGACAAACTTTACCGCCACGTGCTCCGTCGATTTTATGGTATTTTTAGTTTGTTGGACAATGATTCCGAAATTTCTTCGCTTTACTTGTGTCAAGGCTCTGTACAAAGAAAGCCCAATGAGCAGTTTCTCCTACGGAAGCAACTACTTTGGAAGACAATTTATGTCGCTTTGGCCGCAGACGCTTCCAGAATCATTTCTGAGCGACGTCTAACTCAGAGTCTCTTTCGACAAGATCTTAGAAAGCTGTAACGAATGTCAGTTGCGCTTGCGCCAAAGATGACACACTCTTTTCCCTATTGGCAGGAAAATACGCACCATATTTGAATGAGCACTTTACTGAGTGAACCATCTCATCGGCATTTCATGGGATTCTTGGGTAATCAGAGCATTGGGATAAAAAAAGGCTGAGTAGTGTGAATAAAAATTAGCCGGTCACTGCCAATGTAATTGCTATTTGCAGCGTAGCACTGAACGGAAAATATTCTTAGAATGATGGGTGTTAAGAATGTGCTTATTTGCAATGCTGAGGATCAGGATCTTAAACAGAGTGAAGCTTAATGAAATGAAACCAGTGAGCCAATGAGCATGAATGTACTTTTCCGGAAACGAGGTAATGTTATCAAATATGTATAGTAAAAGTATATACACAAAACAGGTAAAATCACTTATATATCAGCCTCAGTTTGGTAGCAATAGAATTAAATATTGGTGACTCACTTGATATGAGGGCGACTATAGTTAAGAAAAAAGTCAGTGTGCTACAGTCGATAGATGCATTAACTACCTAGTTGAACATTCAATGTATATTATTGAACTGAACGTCGAATGAAAGTTATCAAAACTTTGGGGCTTGGAATTCCTTGACGTTTGGGCAAGAAAAAATGTTAAGCATGAAATTAATTCTAAAAATTGTTTGATGCAAACAAAATAACAGATGTGCTAGCTCATCCCAGGATAACAGCGTTTCAGCAGGACAACGCTGGCCCTCATGTTGCGAGGCTGACTTGGAACTTCCTGGCCTCAGAACACATCGAGGTCATGGCCTGGCTTGCGTACTCACCTGACCTTAACCCGATCGAATACCATCCCCGTGGGATGAACTTCAGCGAAGAGTCTCTGTCAGAATGTTCACTGTTTGTAGCTTGTTGACAGTTTTTCTTGCTTGTGTTTTGTTTGCGCCCACAAATTTATTCACCCCACGAGCTCAGTCTGATGACCTTCTATATATTTCTTTAATTTTTCTTGTTTTCCTTGGTTTAAGCTTACACATTTTTTTTAGGTTTTATTTGGATAAAACAATTTTTAGAAGCATTTTCATGCTTAACTGTTTTTCCAACACCAAATATCAAGGAGCCCCAAGCCCTAAAACTTTTGGTAATGTTCCTTTTTCGTTCAGTTTAAATATGTATACAGAAGGGGAGCCAATCGTCATGAATAACTGAAATGAATCTGTGATAAACATTTTTATTGTTCAAGCTTGTAGTACGAATTTTACTGACTATACAAGATAATACCTGGAGGCTTGATCAATTAATGCAACTCAATTTGTGATCGCCGCCAACCTAATTACATCGAGAACTACATGCGGTGAAGACTGAAAAAGCACGAACCCAGTGGTGCTACAATTCCATACTTCAATCGTAAGTTTTTAGCTGTCATTTTCAAAATGAATCGCCCTAACCACAACTCAACTTTCACGAACTAACAAATGATACGCTAATGCATCGCTAGTTTTCGTGGGATAACACCGCTTATAAGTAAAAGTCCCGGTGTAAGAGTGAATCTTCCTACAATACTTTTCTTTCACACAGAGCTGCAATTTTGAAGTATGTCTATCACAAAAGTACTGAAATTTCCAGGGAATTTTCTTCTTATATTCAATGACACTAAATTTAATAACATTTTAGCGACCGCAGCAATATAAATTTTTTGGCAAGTTTGATGGTCTTTTTAGGTGAAATGGTTATCCCGACTAATGGTTTCCATTGTAAGAGTGTTGATTTTAAGCTGTATAGATTGAACCCGCAGTCATACATGAGTTTCTCATTGCCTATGCTTTGCGCAGAACTAACAGCAAAATCGTTTTCTGGGACTTCAACTGTTCTGCAGGATAGTTTACAGGGCATTCAGATACTCTAGAGCCAAATTTCGAAAACAATGCTCACGATTTGGCAACTCGTTTGGTTCTCGCTGACGCTGAGCAGCACTCATGCACAGCAGCTGAGTGAGTTTTGGTGGTCTGCAGTAGTGGACGAAACTGCGATGGAAACTGACATCCACCGGAGGGAAATTTTTCCAGTAGAATCGCCGATGCGGTGCATTGCTGTCGGCCTCAGCCTGGCCTGGGCCACGCTGGCGTGCTATTCATCGGAGAGAGTTGGGGGCGAATGTCATCTGTGGAGCTACCGGGACGCGAATTTTTTTTTCCTGAACCTTTCAGCAAGTACAGTCTCAAGGCAGCCAATGGCGTGGCAGGTCACAGGCCACAGTGGGAGGAGCGAAGGGTGATGCTCAGTGATGGTGTTGCACTCTGATGTATACTCT
>LQNS02278156.1:8509032-8530437 GCA_001587735.2 Parhyale hawaiensis
CGACACTCAACATGGCTTCCGAAATGGAAGAAGCTGCTTAACAAACCTACTGGACTTTTTCTCAAAAGTTACAGATTAAAGATGAAGAAAAGGGTGTGGACCTTTTGTATCTAGACTTCCAAAAGGCTTTTGATAAATGGGGGGACGAGTGTTGGAGTATTCAGTATTATTAGAATTGTAACATCACCTCTTGGAACAATATTAAGAACGCCGATTGTATGTCTAACTGAACAGTGTATATTATAATACTTGTGTTAGTACTTGTGTTGGTGTTGTAACTCAATGTAACATGGCATATATTATGATAATCGTCTCATATCACCGCAATCCTAATACAAGGAATATCACCGCAATCCTAATACAAGGAATATCACCGCAATCCTAATACAAGGATTGTAGCGTACGTTGTGTACCTGAGATCGTCTCCCTCCAGATGAGGAGTAGGTAATTAAACTGTCGCGCCGGCTAATTAATTTGCCAGTAGTGCACAGAAGCTGCATGAAGAATGAGTATATAACAAAAGAGATTCGCGCCGGCTAATTTGCCAGCAACAGCTGCGCTGCATCAAGAGCTAGCTTACGAGCCAGCCAAATGTGGCCAGCCGACAAAAGAGATTTCTGAGATAGATGGTAATTGAGAAGCTACGCTCTGTCCTCGATATGCTCGCTTGTAAGAGGTAGCTACATAACGAGCTAGCTTAAGAGCCAAATTAACTTGAAATATTTGATGGCAGAACAAATACGGAACATTTTAAATTAGCTAATAGCTGTGAGGCTATGCTTGTTTTTGACCTCGCTGACCCCGCTCGCAAGGTATATAAACCTCAAGGATAGAGCGGATCGATGCATTCTAACTAGACTTCTCTCTAGAAGAAAGATCTAGTAGAATCGCCATGGACTTCAATAGTACTGCGTTAACTGTATCAGTCAGTATCTCTCGAAGAGTGTGAAATAAAATATTAGTTGTGTGAAGTGACGTCGTTTGCTTACCACTAAGGATTGGAAAGAGTTCCTCAAACTCTATTCTAGACGGCGAATACTACGTCCAAACGAGAGAAGTCGATCATCATGACCTCTAAGTAATAACAGAGGATTAGAATATCATATTCAAGGGTCGTCTCTCAGAGTAAAAAGAGACATTCAGAAGTAACCCCCAAAATAGTTCTTACATACACATTGAGTTTCAAAATGTCATCGGCATTGGTGCACTGCACATTGAGATTTATAAGTTGGTGCTGAACTCTCTCATCCGTTTTATATGCTGAACTCATTTGATTTCTCTAGAAGATCTTAAGGGCCTGTCTTGGTTCTTGTCTCTGGTTTGATCTTACTCTAGCTGATCTTATTTCATTTTCAACCCTGCGATTAGTGTACCCACTATTAATAAGCATTTATTTAGCTCGCCTTCAATCTGGAGACTTTTTTTTTCTGTTGAGCATGTTTTTAGAGCACGGTAGATGTATGAACGAATTGTATTTTGCTTGTACTGGTCGGGACATTCACTTCCTGTCAACGAAACCGACGAAACATGATTTTTCACGGGCAGTAGACATTTATTTCTTCTAGATCACTGTTTTTCTCTGACGAAGCAGTTTTCTCTTCATTGGTCAAAATTTGAGCACTTCAAATTAAACATATATTTGAGGTGGAAAGACGGTATCAACGTTATCATTGCTACGGAGTGAACACATTGTATATAAGCTGGCAGTTTGTTCAAGTTTGTTGGAGTGTTTTACTCAAGATGTTACTTCTGCCTCTCAACAAAGAATACCTAAGGATGAGAGCACGTCAAAGGATCAATGAAGAAAATTAGGAAGCAAGTTAGAGAAAAGGAGATTCCGCACCGGCTTAGAGGCATTCGGCAAACTTATCCATTATTGTGGGAATTTTTTCACGTACGGGTCCACTAGTTCACAATATAATAAAGACCGATGTGTATTTATCTGTTTGTTTATCGGTTTATCCATTTTCTGTCACGCTTTAACAAAACAGATACGCGGAAATTAGCCCAGGTTGGAGGCTCGATCTGGTCGTCCTCTCAAGCTCCATTGAAAACTGATAGGTAGAAAATAGACCGGGTTGCAGAAGATGGCAAACATATCTTAATCAGGGACAGTTTAAATTGAAAAATGAAGATATCGCAGGCTTAGTCTGATTCGTGCGAGTATTACCTTCTCCATACATCGAATCTATGGCAAAGTATTGGGCGGCCTCAAGTCTAAATGCACTTCTTGCATTGCTGAAGTTGAAATCTCAGCACTGAAGGTATCGGAAGCTTCCATTGGCACTCTCATGAATCTTGATTCGTAGTTTCTTCCCACAGATGATTTTGTTGCATCAGCTATTCTTCTAACTTTGATGCAATTGTCGACGAAACATCTTTCAATAACCAAAAGACTATCAGACAAATATGACACACTAGTGTATCTGTGATACTAAATCGAGTCAATTCTTTTCAGCGTTGCTGAACTGACTTCAAAAGTAATGAATTATTTTCATGTCGGAAAATAAGAGTGTTGATGCTCAGTAATTAGGGTAATTAGGATGCCGTGAACCCTCATCTGGATGATCTTGAAAGTTGGCACTTGTATGAAGGAAAGCATCACTAATGAAGAAGGATCAACACAAATTATTTGTCGTCATTTTATGACAGCGCGGCACACTAGTCTATCTATAATGTTAATAGCGTTGTTCGTTCCTTCCTTCGTTCCTTATTGTGTAACGCTCTTCAATAATAGATAAAAGAAAATTGGAGCGAATAGGAAGAAAGTCGGGAAAATCTTCAAAATGATGCGAATCAGACAGCATTATGAAGCGAACGTAGGTACCTATGATACGGCGTGGATCATCAATCGGATGCAACAGGGGCAACAATAGAATCTGTATCATTGTTTGCCGTTACCGTGAGAATTCCGCCATGATGCAGATTTCGTAATCAAGTTTCTTTTCTATGGAGATCGATGACGAGGTGGCAGCAGAAAGCTTAAGTGAAATCCTTATCCCTTTATTATCTGAATGCATGTCATGCCATGTTGGATATTTTGGTGATTCTGTTCCCTTCTGATGGAATTCAGTAGGCAATTGCAGAAGAAGGCTAAATTTGGATTACGGTAATAATCGATATTGAAAATGAATGCAGTTCTTGCTCTTCCAGCCTCTCCTGTCGTTCCCGTGGAGTCTGACAGTCATTACTTTTCTCTGCATCCAAATTATATTTTCCGTTGGTTTACGATGTATACATTTAGCAGAACATCAGTGAAGCATAGAGGAACCGATTTTTTCCGGTGTTGTAGACAAAGTAATTCTATCTTCAAACTTCTTGGGTGCAAAAATTTTGCTCTGCAGAAGCTATCTCACTGTGTATTCGGGATACGCAGCGGAAATTAAATTCCGTGATGTTTCAGGGCGTACTAATTCAGATACGTGAATTACTTTTTTGTATGATATCTAAGGGGGGGGGGAAGGAGTGTGCTGCAGACGAATTGAAGTGTACTGCTCAGAAGAAAGCACGTATCTCTTGCGATAATTTGAGTTTGCCGTCGTAGCGTTTTCCTCTATATGTATTTTAGTAAGGAAAGTGCAATCAATGAAGTGGGATGAAGAAGAAGCAAGTCAAAGAAGAGAAGATTCCTCACAGGCCTATATTAGCAAGTTTATTTATGGATATTGGGCGAATTTTTTCACGCACGGCTCCACTATCAGATTAAACAAAGCAGAATAATGATGCGCCATTGATCAGTACCCACGGGTCCCAAAATAGTGAGAAAAATCAAATACGCTGACAAAAAATTGAAAGTAGTAAGATTAGGAAGGGCCAAATTATCTGTAAGCTGTGGTAAAGAGAGCTTAGAAAAGGTGTTCATATACATTGGAGAAAAATGCAAGGAGCACGGTCATGTTTCGAATTCTTTGCTGACGGAATATATTCGTGATTAATCTTAGAGGACAAATAAATATACTGAAAAAGGTTAGGCGAGATGTAAGGTACACTGACTGCGTAACAAAGACACAGGAGTAAGCGACGGACGCATGCTCAAACAGGTTGGGTTAAGTTAGAAGCTCTACCTCAGGTTAAACTATGGTAAGTGAAAACATTTACCGACTGTAGAATATCCACGGGTCCCGTAGACGACAGATACCTCCACAGAAGAACAACTATCCCCATATGAGGTTAGCTACCCTTTGGAAGGATAACTTCGCACTGGGAGAACAACTATCCCCAGGAGTTAAATACCCCTTGGAAGTTAACTACCCCTAGGAAGATGACTACCTACTGGGAGGGCAACTGCCAATTTGCACCAATAAACACGATAAAATTGGATGTGCAACTTATTACATTAAAATCCAATAACTAGCATACCGGTATCACGAAATTTTCCAAACACTCAAAATAAAGTTCGTAAACCGTGAATATATTCACGGGTCCAGCTCATAAACGGAAAAAGAAATATCTCTGCGCTTTTTAAGAGTTCCCGCAAGTATCATAACCATCCGTTCGTAATTGTTTTGGTTATGTGGCCGAGGCAATAGGTAGACAAACAAACAAGCAGTTAACTTGAACGCCTCTTGGGGATAAGACCGTCATCTGCATTGGGGACAAATTCAACGCCGTCATATTTTATGGCCAGCTAACTCTAGATTTTTGACCTTTTTCACATGTCAGTCAACCCACCTGACTTCCTGCAAACACTATAAATATAGCTCAACTCTTTCTTCTCTTTTTGGGTGGGGCAGAATAATATACATACACACTTAGATCTTCAACGAAAACAACATCACATCTCTTTGCTTCGCTTACGGATGATAATAATTTCTTTTACCTAACATGCATAACAATCGCTGTGAATTGGAAGGAGTTCCGTTCATAACATTAAAAACTAGAGCACTCTGAGAGCGCATACCTCCGCCAAGCGAGGCAACGGTGGCAAAAAATTCAAATTGTCTCTGAAACCATAGTTTTCTTTGTATAAACTCCAAAATCTAATCATTCGTGCCTTTTGATAGTAATAACAGCTTATGCAATTTTCTTGAAGATCCGTTCTTAACTTTGCGAGTTATACTGCTAACAAACCAACATGAGGCAAACATACAAACGAACAGACCGATCTGCACCAAAATTTGTTTATTCATGTCTTTTAACATTACCAACAAACTGTATAAATTTCATAGAGATCCATTCATCATTATTTGAGTTATTGTGCTAACAAGTATAAAATTAAATACAGTGACAAACGAACGGACAAACGGAATATCACCAAAATTTATCCATCTACTTTTTGTTATATACTTAACAACTCATGTTAATTTCATAAAAATCCATCTATAACTTTTCGAGTTATGGCATTGAGAAAAATGAAGCAGACAAACAAACAAACAAACGGAACGACATATCTTCACCAAAAGTTAATCATCTGTTCCTCCTAACATACCTAACAATCCCTATAATTTCGTCCAAATTGGTTCATGGCTTTTTGAATTATCTTGGTGACAGACAGACAAACAAACAAATAGACGATAGACAGACAGACAAACACGACGAAAACATAACCTCCTTGGCGGAGGCAATGAAAGATAGACATGCAAACACAACAAGACACAAAGTCTAACGAAAACCTAACTTTATTGGTGGAGATAAAAAAACAGCAAAAAGTAGCAAAGCTTTACGTAGTGGGCACTGTCAGCAGAACGTACTGTTGAAGGCATTACGAATATATTACTATCAACTCTTCTAGGCTAGGGAAAAGGGATAGTTGTATCAGCGGACAAAGTTAGTTTCGAAAAAATCAATGACCAATAAGCCTATTTCCTGAATTCTTTCCGCGCACGCTGGGAACATTTGAACTGGAGTTGGGGCGTGGCGTCCTAGGCCACTCCGGCAATGGTCCCCGATGGTGATGGCTGCATAATATTGCTCCTGGTCCCCTGGCTGAAGTTGTCGGAAGCGGACGCAGGTGTTCATCTCCCATGACTGAGAAGCTCTTTGGAACCATTCTTTGTTTACCACGCCTTTGCCTGAAATGTAAGGCGTCGCATGAGTGGTGAACATACCCGTCAAAAGATTGAAACGTATAGACAACTCTAACTGAAGAGGCCTTTGAGCTAAAATGTCTTCAAAGAATAGCATCACGATATTTAAATACTCATGAAGTTAAAATTTGATGAATGATGACGTTTTACTTAAAAAACTTATGCTATGGAAATAGGCAAATATTACACGATTTCGAAGGAACTCCCACATTCGAAAAATCCGTTACGTGGTGCTACTTGAACCTCATTTAAAACAGGAACAAAGCATCAAATCGCTCGTGTGATCAAATCTGCTTCACGTTAGTGTTGCTGTACGAATAGATGCAAGAATAACGGAAATCGGGGAGTAGTTTGCAAAAAGAGGCAAAAAGTGTTTACTGCACGTTATCCACAATATGACATGACTGACACTCAAATCAAATAACGTAGCTATAATTACATTTTGTCGCTCATGGCCGTATCGCGGTTGTAATTCTACGTTAGTGGTAAGTTCATTAAAACAATCAACTGATATTAAAACCGTTCATAAAATATGAAAAATACCTCGCTATTGGCGAATCTCTGTCAAATTTTTGATGCACTAATAATGCCTGGTACCGTATCGATCCTTGAAAAAATGGCAGATACTACCGACGCTAGTTAAAGCTAGTGTGTACTAGCTATGATAAGTAACAGAAATACTCACTATCATCTAGGGCACCGTCACAATACCATTTTCGTCTGCCAACCAAAGAGAGTCCGTGAAGAGGTTCTTCAGCGTAAGGCCGGTGCGTGAGTCTGGAACCATTTTGCCGTCTTTTGTCATAATCACCACACTGCGGGCCTCTTTTTCCAGTTCTCCAACAGCCTATTAAGTGAAGAACTGTGAAAATCGACGCTGCAAAAGCGCTAATGATCAATCATGCAAAACTTTAAAAGTAGATAATATGGAAGCCAAAAAAGTCGAAAATGCAGGCAGAGTGTCGTGTTAAAAGATTAGCCGCTTCTTCGACCTAAAAAATTCTAATAATAAAAAACCAAGGAAGTGATCATGGAACACGAAACTCATTAGAAGTGTTATAGTCTTGCATGTCAAATAAAAAAAAGGGCGAAGAATATGACAAAAGGCTGCACTAAAGAATGAGATGCAACGACATTCAAAACAGTGTTTATTCCGATAAAGTAGCACTTCTGGGCTTTCAGCTGCCCACCCTTTGAGATGACCGAGCACCAAACCCGCGCTGAAACCCCAGACAGGTGGCAGCACGGAACGTTCGGTCACATCAAACTGCAAAATGGTTATCTTAGAACAAATCTACAATGATCGATTCACGAGGAATGCGATCATAGTTAAAAGAAACTCTACGAGCTAAGGAGATGAAGACTGAGAGCGGGCAGGTTATAACAACCGTAGCAGAGTAGTTGAGCAGCTTCTTTAGATTTCTTTTTCACACTAGGAACAGACACCGGCAAAAGTAGATTCTCGTCTAGCTCACTGATTAACTTAACTAAGAGATAGCCAGTGTCTTGTTTCTCTACTTCCAATATAATTGAAGCTAAATTTGCTTCGCCTCATTCCATAGTTGTTCATTGATTGTAGCGGCAACAAATATCTGTTTAAAGACTGAAGGTCTGTATACAAAAACTAACGACCTATCCTAAGTAAAAAGTATCCATATGCATCATGAAATTGCAACAAATATAAAGCTAGGTATATATATTTCCCCTATATGTAGATCAGGTACGTAATTAATAGTTTGTAATTTCAGGATAGCACGCACAATTTTATTCATTAAAATTGCGACATTGTTCCTAACTGACTGGGGTGCACTTCCACATAACTCTATAAAGAAATATAACGTGAGAATAAACGATACTATAGTATAAATCTTTCAGCGTGCATAAAGGAAGCTTATGGTTGATGCAGCAAAATAATCCTAGGGCTTTACCGAACTTTTCGCAAACATCAGCTATGTGCAGGTTAAAAGATAGCTTCGAATCTAAAATTAAGCTAAGATACTTTATTTCTTTGACCCATTCGAGTCTAATATCGTTAAAAAACACACCAGCAAGCTCTGGAATGTCTTTCGTCGTTACTAACATCAGTTTGTTTTTGTCTCATGAGGAATCAAATTAATTCTGGTTAGCCATAGTGCAAGACGTTCTGTAAGTTGCATAATTCTTCTCAAAGCTTGATTAAAATTATCATCTATTACATATAACACAGCATCAACCGCAAGTACAACACAATTAGCACCGGTATTGAAACTTTTGAAACAATATCGTTGATAAAAACATTTAAGGGGACCGAACATCCAAAAAACCTCAAGTTATCAGATTTCATGTTTTCCCACTAAGCAGTTGCTATACATCAGACGGACACGCAGGTACAATTTCAGGCAACCACTGTAACCCTAAGTGGGTAAATCAGGGGGTTGGGGGTAGGTGGTGAGTTTTTGTAACACTTCATATTTTGACGTGAAAAACATTTTTATTATTCGCCCAATCTTCATGAAGCTCGGCAGAAATATGTAAGATAGGAACTAAGCTAGGATTGTCTTTTTTTTAAAAACAGGCACCACTCGGGCACGCCTAAGAGCCCTAGGGCAGACAACCTCCTTAATGCACTGGTTGATAAGGTGAGTCAGTGTACTAGATATTATCGGTAAAATATTATAAAGTGCAGATGGATCTATGTCACTATGGTGAAATTTTTTATCTTTAAACTCTGACACTATGCTAAATATTTCATTTGAATTTGTACCACAAAAATTGCACGACACATTTGCTTTAGGTACATTTTGAGAAAAATCTACGTTAATGGCGTTCAGATTGTTAGCCAAGTCAGTTGCAATTTGTGAGAAATAATCATTACACAATTCCACAATAACGTCATGCTTGTCAACAGTCACATTCGGGTGCTGGTTCAAAACGATCTTAGGTTTATTATTGCACTACCCCAGTTGATTTAATATCTTCCATGTTTTTTTTTTTTTTTGCTTTTCCACTAGAGGCTTTGATTTTCCTCGGATCGTTTCTAGATGATAACACAACATGAACTCAACATTCAAACTTCACCCATAGTGCAAAGAAGTGCGTCATATAATATATCACCAAAAAGTTTTACGTTTATTGCTGTTCCTGTACAACTTGATTTCTATTCACCTAAACATAAAGAGAAGTCAATGAGTTTTCATGCTATAAAAATAAAATAAATAATGTTTTGGAATTCTTGAGAAATTTGCGACAACTAATAGAAATGTTTTTCAATTTCTACCCTCATTCTCTTTGAATCACAGTTCAAAACCGAAAGAAAAGAAAAAAAAACGAAATGGAAAATTTGGCTCTATAAGTTTTTCAGTAATATATAATAACAAAAATAATAAATAACTTTTATTAAGAACGTAATAGGTTCACAAATGCGCTTACAAGTACAAAGTAACCAAATTTCAAATCAGTGATTAGGCTAGTCTTAGTTTTTCTTCTAATATAAAACTCACAGACTTCTCTTCATTTGAAATTTAAAAAAAAAAAACTTTTTAACATTTTCTCAAGAACAAAGGCCAAAATTGAATAAGTTATATACATGAGTAAAATGTTTTTTAATACATATACTGTTCAAACATCAGAAATGTCGGTCCACAAACAATAAAGTTTTCTCAAGTTGGGTTGATGCTCTTAACTTCCTAAAATTGCCTGACCACTGAGAGGAGGAGCATTGTCGAACTCGTAATTTGTAAACGTGAAACTCCCGACTTGCCAAACGAAGTATATAAAAACTGGTAATTTGTATTATGAAATTGCCAGCACGCTGAGAATAGTAAAGTCGATTTCGTAGTCAATATTTTCAAAATTGCCAGCAAACTGAGACGTGTGCTGTCGAACTCGTAATTTGGCTTTGTAAAATTGCCTGCACACTATCAAATATAGTGGAATTCCTGAGTCATGCCATTTAAGATTGCCTTCAAACTAAACCGAATATAGTCGAACAGGTAATTCGTACCGACATTACCTGCACACCGAACCAAATAACTTGTGACTTGTTTTCTTAAGATTGCTTGCACGCTGAGCCGACTATAGTCGTGTTAGGAATTTTAGTAATTCATATTCTTAACATTGCCTGCACACTGAGCAGATAATATATCGAGGTAGTAATTCGTATTCTTAACATTGCCTGCACCCTGAGCTGAGGAAGTCGAACTCCCAAATTATATTCCTAATGTAGCCTGCACACTGTGGCGAATAGAATCAGACTCGGACATCATATTCTTTAAATTGTCTAAACTGCGTTACGAGCATACTCGGAACTCACAGTTTTGAAATGTTCCACAAAAAATCAAGACACCAAGTGGCGGTACAAAACTGAAGGAATATTAAAACGTAGCGGTTCAACTGCAGAGAAGTTTTATAGGCCCGGATGACTTACAGCAGCAGTGGCGGCAGACAAAATCCACGCAGTTAGCAGCAGACGAAGACCGAAGCTTCGCCAGACGATGGCGTCCTTCAGTTCCATGTTCGCTTAGTTATTCCCTGGGAAGAAGAAACACGCAAAATTAATATTTATATCTATAACCGCACACGACTGTGTTCTTATGAATCAGTGAGAATGAATTGTGTATATTAAACGTGAACATTATCACTGTAGAGTTACATTGAGTCAAAATTTATTTCATAAAAAATGCAAGCTTCCTTTGGGGCATTTGAGGAAATTTTCAAGTTTAATTAAACAAATGGAATATTATTATTGAGCAGTTCGTATTGCAAAAGTTACGGAACTGAATTATTTTGACTTTTTTACTATTATTTTGTATGATCCCTCCAAATAAAAAGCAGTATGAATGACTGTTTCCCCACAACTGCAAGCCTGGTTGATATCACAAGTGAAAAACTGACATAAAATTGCCATCCCAAATATCTTAGTAAGAGAGCTGATCGGTCTCCGAGAGATAGTAAATGAAAGCAGTTGACCAATCTTTGTTCTAAGTAGATCTCTTCGGGTTTGCACATTTTCCACTACACTCTTGTTTTTGGGATACGCCAGTGATAATTTAAAAAAAAAAGAGACTGACATATTAGAACTTAAAAGATTTGTAAAGTTTTACTCTGTGCACTACTAACGCTACCTCGTATAAGATCGCAACTACACTCTGACTGACCTGATACGTGAGCACCTCTTAGAATTGAGCAGCTGTGAAACTTATTGTAGTAAGAAACAAAGCGATACTCTTCGGCGCAGGTTTAGAGGCGTGGCTTTATATTGACAGAGCAGAGTGGGCAGGGGATGGCCGCTGGGTTTAGGTTTCTCACAGCTGTTCCAGGTGCTGGGGTCCTCCGCCATATTGTTCGGTGACCTTTTACGTAGTTTTCTTGAATGATTAATATCTAGCTACGTCTATGCTTCACAGGTTTTTGCCATTCAACTTTATATAGGATAATTACTCTATTACCGAACTAACTCTATTTCCGAACAAAGAGCTTTTATTTGATAGGCAATTGGGTAATTATCCTATATGAAGTTGAATGGTAAAAACCTGTGAAGTATAGACGTAGTTAGGTCTATTTAATTCGGCTTAGAGCTCCTAAGCTACCAAAAATATTTCCAATCCTACCTATAATTAAAATTTCTAAAAGGTTAAACATTCAAAAGTCAAATGTTCGAGCCATCATAAAGAAGCATACCGAACATGGCCAAGTCAATAACAAAATAGGACGTGGAATAAATTTCAAAATAAAGATTTTGTCCGAGAGAGCTGAGCGAAAAATTGTTAGACATATTTTCCATCCAAAAAACCAAGGGACACTACATAGGACACTGTAGATGCTCCATGTGACCCTGGAGCCGATGTATCTCGACACACAGTTGGAAGAGTTTTGAAGAGAGCTGGATTGAAAGCTTGTCGTCAGAGAAAGGCTCCGTTACTCAAGCCTGTACATCTTGAAGCAAGGAGATGGAGTTTCCAAAGTGTCCCACTGACAAATGTACTGCCTTCTGGAAACAAATTTAATGACCGGACGAAACAAAAATCGAGCTCTTTGTGCATAATAGTGTTTCCCATGTTTACATGAAATCTAGCGAAGCTCTTTTTGCCAAAATATACTGTACCAACAGTGAAGCACAGTGGCGGAGGCTTGATTTTTTTTTTTTGGGGGGGGGGGGTGGTTGTCTTGTTGCTACTGTACCAGGAGGCCTTGTGAAGGTCAACGGTATTATAAAAAAAGGCCCTGTAAAAATTTCGAATGATAACTTCGAAAAATCTGCAAAGGAACTGTCGCTCGGTCGACGTTGATGCTTTATATAGGGCAACAACCTGAAGCATTGTGCTAATTTGACTAGAGAGTGGCTGGAAAACAATGATAATGCTTTGGAATGGCCTTCCTAGAGCCCAGACCAAAATCCAATAGAGAATGTGTGGAGAATATTGAAGTTGAGAGTAATAGAGAAAAAATTAAGAACTTCACTCAATTAGAGGAAATTCGTATGCAAGAGTAGAGTAACATTTTTGCTGGAGAGTGCTTCAAGCTGATGCAAAATTATAACAAAAGACTGCAGCAAGTACTCGAGGCTTGAGATCATACAATCGATCATTAGAAATAGGGTGCCAATAACTTTGAGCATATGAATTTTGAAATTTAATTTATAACATCTCTATTCCTTATATTTTCAGGAATCCGATTAATGCAACAGAAAGAACAGGTTCAAATACTGTTGATGGTATGTAATTGACTTTAATTCCACCCTCCTGCACGGAATTTCAAGTACAATTTGTTTGTTCTATTGCACCGTGGCAATAAATATGCTTATGACTGTAGGTTCTGACAAACACTAAAGCAAACCTCTAGTGACTCGATCCAGTGGTTCATAACCTGTGGGGAATTCCCCACTGGTGAGGAATGGCGGAGTTGCCAGGTGGGGATTTCGTGTATTTGTTTCCACCCACAATATATATATATATATATATATATATATATATATATATCAAAATTTAATACATTCCATCCAAATTTGACTTACTTTACGAATGACAACCATTTACAGACTGTTTTGTTAACATTAATATCCCTCTCCACTACTGTAGTCTTAAATTTCAATTTATTGCTTCGTTATCAGATGCATGTTGACATATGCATTGAAAAAATGAAAATAATCCCCAAACAAATTTTCCTTCCAACGGAAATATTTTGTCCATTAAAAATATACGTTCATAAAACAGTTACCTAAGCTATAACTATTTGAAAAATTATCATTAATTCCTGAATTAACAAAGGATTTTCTCTTGCTGTAAGTAAAAATCTAATATACTAGTGGACCCGTACGCACAAAAATCTCGCAATAATCGACATGGTTACTTAATATAGGCCGGTGCGGAATCTGCTCTTCTTTGACTTGCTTCTTCATTTTCTTCATTGATCCTTCGTTGTTTTCTCAACCTAAAGTTCTCTCTTCTCCATTCCCCTTTATCTTTTACGTCCGTCTTCCATATTTACAGGCAGAAGTAAAATCTTCAGAAAATCACTGCAATAAACTTGAATGCAACTCCAGTTAGCTTAGATGCAATGTGAGTGTATCGTAGCAATATGCTGTCCTTTAAACTTAAAAATCTGCTTCATTTAAGTGCTAAAATATGGCCGATGAAGTGAAAACTGTGAGGTCATAGCATGACAGCAAGCTAGAAGAAATAATTATTATCTCCTGCCTTGTATAAAATAGTCACTTCCTTTATCATCTTGTGAATCTATACGATATGACCTATGATAAAAAGTTATAAAATCAGAGTCCAAACCTGCAAATATCTTTGTTTAGATTTCAAGAAGTGTTTCAAGCAAGAGATGTGTTCAGATACAGCGATAGGGATCCTAATTTCGCCATTTTCTGCAGCCTGGTGATCAATCTCCATGAAACCGCAACTTAATTATAAAATCTGGAACGTGCCTATTTTTGCTTATTTCTTTAAGAAGTGGACACGAAAAAATAAACACAAGAAGCATTTTATTATATTAGGATGAAAGTTATAATTAAAGGCTGTAAAATGACACAAAAAAGGAAAACGTACGTCTACGTTCTAAACACGGCATAGGCTAAACTCGAATTGGTCAAAGACCGATGTTGTGGTGAGGAATGGAGAGTTGACTCACTAAAAAGTGGGAATTGGCGAAAAAAGGTCAAGAACCACTGGATTTGATAGAGTAGTGTCAGATGACGAGTGTTTAGGTAGATGAGGTGCTTCGAGTTAGTCGAGGTGCAATAGGTTAGAGGAGGTGCGTTGTATTAGAAAAGGTGCGTTACTTCAGATGTGGTTGGTTCTGTCAGATGTGGTGATGCACCGGTTTGTTAGTTAAGATGAGAATAGTCACGTTTGGAGATGTGCGGTAGGCTGGATGAAAAGTGTAACGTTAGATGAAACTCGTTAGGTTGGATGAGGAGGGATAGGTTATACGGCGTTTATTAAGATATACATATTGAGCATTGGGATTCATGACTGGTACCAGTTTAGACAATATATGTTTGGGTAGATGGAGAGTGTTGAGTTAGGGCTAAGTGAAGGGGCGTGCGTTAACTTAAATGGGAGCGGGGTAACGTTTAGATGAGCTGCGTTACGTAAAACTCAGGTAAGTTGTACTACTGTAGCACATGATAGGTACACTTTAGAAAGTAAAGTCCATAAAGAGTAATATAATTTCCCGCAATAGCTGTAGTAATTTTTCAAAGCTGGTAACTATACCATGAAAGAATAAATTGTTATTAGAGCACGTTCGTTTGCGGGGCCGAAATTAAACCTCTGAGGTCTCACTTGTTCGAAATTTCAGACAGAAACTTTTGATTTGTCACTTTGAATCGAGTTACAAATGTTGGAAGTGCCGTGATTACGCTGACCTTAGGCACAATTACCTTTTACGTAGCACGATTGAATTTTTTGGAAGCCTAAAGGGTAACGGATTGAGGGTCAGTGCCTGAACTTCAATTCCGAGGGTCGAAGCCAAGGCCCCAAACTGAATTTTCGGACAAGTCAAGCATCAAATGCCTGATTTTGCTGCCCAATCGAACGCACCTTCAATATTCGAAACGCGGGCACCAATTTTTAAGAATATCTACTTTCGGCGAAGATTTGCAGCTAAGAACCTTGCATATTTTAGTGCTCCATAACGCCCTAAGTCGGGGCGTACTATGTCGTGGTCTACCTACAATACATTTATTTTTTAGGAGAGATCTTGTTACATCGAATGTTTTTACTTTGTCGACATGCATTACCGTGTATGGTATATAGACATTTTGTGTTTTAAATCAACTTAATACTCCAGTTCGATACGCGATGTTCAAAAATATTGAATAACTTCAACTGTAGCGCTGGCCAGATACTCTTCTTTGACTCAGAGAGGTGCAAAGCTTCTCTTCTCTGAACATGGCAGGTGTGAGGGCAAGCTGGGCAAACAAAAGTATCAGCTTGGTTCAGGCCAAGGGTGTCTAGCTGCATGGTTGGCAGAACCTGAGTTCGATGTTGTAACCATGTTCGCCTGGGTGCCATTCAGATTACAACGCTTGACTTGTTTTGGTTTAGCAATTATCAAAACGGTGCTTCACGTGTTTGAAGCAACTCTATGTTTAAACGCAAGAGAGTTTTTACAAGTCTGAAGAACTGCCGTTTAAGGGTCAATGCCTGGAACTCAATTCAACAAGTCGAAACCAGGGCACCTGCCTGAAGTTTCCGACAAGTCAAACCTCGGAGGCTTCATTTCGTAACCTAATCGAACACGCCCCAAATATCCTTTAGGTCAAAATTTTCAGTCTAATACGTCCAATGGCGAAATGTTCAACCAGTGGTGACCAAAACCTTGAAACGAAATTCTGTCTAATGACAAAATGGTCCTAAGAAAATGAGAAATATCAAGCAATAGGTTGTCAGCTGCTGTGCAGTATAGCAATGTTACAAATATATACACCGTACCTTACACGGTTACTCCATCCCCTGACCGTTTTGCGGAGCTTCTGCGCATCTTGTGGCATCTGGCGACTTTTTAGCGGGTCTGGCTCCAATGTTGTCTGGGGAAATCAATGTGGTGTAATATTTGCAAACTAGTGGACCCGTGCGTGAAGAATTCACGCAATAATCTATGCGTTTGCCTAATGCCTCTAGACCGGTGCGGAATCTCCTCTTCTTTTATTTGCTTCTTAATTTTCTTATTTTCTACATTGATCCTTTGTCGTGCTGTCATCCTTAGGTCTTCTATATAGAAAAGCAGAAGTAACGTCTTGAGTAAAACACTTCAACAAACTTAAACAAAATACCAGCTTATATATAATGTGTTCGCTCGGTAGCAAGGATACCGTTGATACCGTCTTCCCACCTCAAATATCTGTTTCTTTTGAGGTGCTCAAATTTTGACCTAAGAAGAGAAAACTGCTTCGTCAGAGGAAAACAGTAAGCTAGAAGAAATAATTGTCTACTGCCCGTGAAAACTTATGTTTCGTCGGTTTTGTTGACAATTGCATCAAAGTGGGAAGAATAGCTCATGCAACGAAATCATCTGTGGTGAGAAAATACGAATCAAGAAACATGAGAGTGCCAACGGAAGCTTCATATATTTTCAGTGCTACTTCGGCAATGCAAAAAGTGCATTCAGACATGAGGTCGCCCTATACTTTGCCGTAGATTCGATGTAGGGAGAAGCTAATAGTCGTACAAATCAGACTAAGCCTGCGATGTCTTCATTGTTGGAATTTCATCTGTCACTGCTCAAGATACGTTTGCCATCTTCTGCAACCCGGCCTATTTTCTGCCTTTCACTTTCAATGGAGCTTGAGAGGAGCACCAGAGCCTCCAACCTGGGCTTATTTCCGCCTATCTATTTCGTTAAGAGCGTGACACCAAACATATAAATAAATAAATAAATATATATTTATATTGAAGAATTATATCAGAAGCAAATAATATAGTTGAAATTTTATTACCCACGACGCGTTTCGCTGTAACCTCAGCTCATCAGGTTGGAGGATCGAAGATGCTGAATAATTCGTTGACATCTTGAAAATTTTAGCGCTTATCACATAAAGATGGTATATATGATACCGGTTTGAGGAAATCTATAATTGACTTTTTCTCTAATACAAATGTTTTGTCGTTTTTTAAACTGAGTCCATCCTGTTCACTTCAGCTACTGCACTAAGTACAGACACACAGAAGCGCCGAAAGCGACAGTTTACAACCTGTACGGGTTTCAATAGGTGGCACATCTGCATAGTAGACTCCATAATAGTTACGAATCCTACAGCTGGCGTAAACACAACAAACTTTATAGGGATGATTTAAAATATCTTCTGATTTTTAGGTTTATTGCACAAGCTTTCGAACAGTTAAACACTGATCGTTGTCAGGGGAACGAAATTTCTTTCATTCCCCTGACGACGATCAGTGTTTAACTAAAACTCAGAAGATATTCTAAATCATCCCTATAAATATGAATCCCGAGTGTCAAATATTTCGACTTATACAACAAACTTTAGTCCAAAATTCGACTCGGAAGTGCAACTGCAAATATAGATAAACATACGACGGTCATTCTTAGTATTAGATGCTATATCAGCCGAAGATCTTACTACCAGCAAGGGTATCTACAACATGATTAGAGTACTGCGAGTGCGCATACCTCTGCCAAGCATGGCAACGGTTACAAAGCACTGACATTAGTTCTGAAACTATAATTTCCTTTGTATCAACACCAATATCAAATCACTTGAACTTTTTGACTGTAATAACAGCTTTTGTGATTTTCTTGGAGATCCGTTCATAACTTTCTGAGTTACGCTGCTAATAAACATTCTGATAAACGTTAGTCAAATGCACACACAAACCAACCGATAATCACCATTCATGTCTTTCAACACTACTAAAGATTCCTGTATTATTCACGAAGATGTGTTCGTAATTTGTTGACTTATTTTGCTAACAGACAAAAAATCAAAGACAGAGATAAACAACCAAACAGATCGTCTAAAACAGCGTTTCCCAAACTTAGACTTGTCGCGTACCATCTACTTAACATTAGTCCCTTCGGCGTACCACCACTGTGATAGACTATCAGAAACACGAATATTGTGGAAACATGCGTACAAGTAAAGGTAAATACAGTAATATTGATGGAATATAATGATTTTCTAGCAGTTTTAGTTACAACTAGAGCACTCTGAGAGCGCGTATACCTCCACCAAGAATTGCAACGGTAACAAAAAATTCAAATTGGCTCTGAAACCATAATTTCTTTGTATAGACTCTAAAATTCAATAATTTGTTGCCTTTGATAGTAATAACAGCTTGTGCAATTTTCTTGAAGATCCGTTCGTAACTTTTTGAATTATACTGCTAACAAACGTTATGACAAACATGAGTCAAACATGCAAACAAACATACCGATCTGCACCAAAATTTAACCATTTATGCCTCTAGCATTACTATCAATCCCTATGAATTTCATAGAGATCCATTCAATATTTTTTGAGTTACAGTGCTAAAAAGCATAAAATTAAAAACAGTGAGAAAGGAACGAACGAACAAACGGATCATTACCAAAATTTAGTCATTTACTCTTTGTTATATCCCTAACAACTCAACTTAATTTCATCGAAATCCATTCATAACTTTTTGAGTTAATGTATTGAGAAAAATGAGGCAGACAAACAAACAAATAAACAAACAAACAAACGGATGAACATATCTTCACCAGAAGTCAATCATCTCTTTCTCCTAATTTACCTAACAATCCCTGTATATTTCATCTAAATCGGTTCATAACTTTTCGAGTTTTTCTGGTGACTGATAGACAGACAAACAGCCAAACACGACGAAAACATAACCATAGTCATAAAACAAGTGTTTTTGTACTTACCACTTCATTTAAACGTCACATTCAACTTCAATGTGACGGATAATTTATGTCCAATGACAAGTTCATGGATATCCGGCTCGAGGTTGGTGACCTTCAATCGAAGACGATGTTCCACGTCCTTCAGACGGTTCCGTGTTCTATTTTTTATGCCAACTAGAGCAGAGAATCCAATCTCACACAAATACGAGGTGGGGAAAGGCAGAAGAAACTTGGCAGCCTTTTGCAAAATGGATGGATATTGTGAGTGCATTCTGAGCCAAAACGAAGGCAGTGTATTTCGCTTAAATGGTAGTTTCGAGAAACCATCTGAAGCCAACTCCAATAGTTGGTCTTCAGCATTTGAAAGGTTATTGGCTACTGTTGAAGTACTGACAGTGTAAGGACCACGTATATCCATTCAAAGGAGCCATCCTGTTCAGGGAAATACTCTAGTCACGAAAACCTCGTTGCAAGCGTTCCAGATTCTGCCTCATTATTTCCAATAGGTACATCATTATCCTGGTGCTCTTCAGAGTTGATTACTAATTTATGAAAGCATGACAAGGAATCCAGTTCACGACAACTAAGGCGCCTAGGCCATAACTTCAACTTCGCGATCATCGCGCTTTGCATTAATCTATCGTTGCTTACCTTGCAACGTTGTTCAAATGTCCGAGTACATCTGCCAATTGCGCTAATTTACATAGCCATCATCACTCAAGCATTCGTTCTCGCAAGTTGACGGTTTCATTCAGGAAAACGAGCAGATCCTCACGCAGTTGAAATAGGCTAGTAAGAATTTCACCACGCGAAAGCCAACGCACATCAGTGTGAGACAAAAAATGTGTGTAGTCGCTTCCCATCTCATCACAAAGCTGAGCAAAAAGTCGGGCATTCAATCAATGGTCAGTCTTTGACAAAATTTATTACGTGGACAGCGGTCCTGGATACCTCTGCGACCGAAACTATGTGATTGCGCCTGGTACCTCTATCTATGCCTACAACAAGCCAAATGTAGCTGCTGCTCTGCGAACCACCTAAAATCGTTTCACGTACCACTAGTAGTACGCGTACCACACTTTGGCAAAAACTGGTCTAAAAAATTGATTATTTACTTTTGCTATTATACCCAACTACGCATGTAAATTTCATAAAAATCCGCCCATAACTTTTTGAGTTACGGTATATAGAAAAACAGACCAAAAAACGGATGAACGGATCTTCACCAAAAGTTATCATCTGTTTCTCTTAACATAGCTGACAATCCCTGTGAGATTTATCAATTTCATTAAGATCCGTTCACAACTTTTTGAGCTATCTTTGTGACAGACAAACTTTATGAACACAATAATCTCCCAGGCAGAGAGCGTCAAACAACTTTACACACAATGAAAGAAATGGGCATGTAACTAGTTACTGTAACGGCTTAAGTAACGGGCGTTACTTTTTGTAACGAGTAACGGTATCGCTTTAGCAATTTTTGAAACGTAACGAGTAACGGTAACGCCCGGGTAGATTTTATCAAAATAACGGAAATTGCCGTTACTCGTTCCTCGTTACATTTTCAGAATTTGCAAAAAAATACGAGAGATAAGTTGTCGGTAAAGAGAAAGTTATGTTAAAGGAATGGTATATTGATTTCTAAAAAATACACAAATTTTTGGTCATTAAAATATGACCATACTTTTTGGATACACTAACTTTTTAATAATAGGAAAGTAATTTTCTATTCTAAAGTTTGCTTCGAAAGTTTGTCTACAGAGACCCGAATGAAGCACATGTTTATATTGGTAACTAAGGCCATAAAATCAATATTCTGCACGTCTCATTTCAGCGATAGGAACATAATTTAAATAGTAGGAGAGGCGGAACGTAAAATCATACATTTTAATGGGTTTCTGCGCGAGCGTAAAACGGACGCCACACGTTCCCCAATACATATGTGGAAACTTATAGCCATATTTTTTTAGAAAATCTTTTATCAAATTAAAGTACCAATCTTTCCAGACCATCCCAGTTACATCAAGGCTCTAGCGAACGCCTAAAGAAAAATGCAATGATACTCTCCTTTTCGTCGGTCATGACTGGAAAATAGGAATGTAGATGGCAATAAAAATATGTAATACGCTTATTGCTATAATGCTGTAGCTATACCAATATGTTTTATGTATGCCTAAATTTCCATGACTTTCCGTAACAAATTACTCTATTTGATGGAAGAAGATATGGGATTGATTTTAGCACATTTATTGGGCTCTACTCGAAGTAGAATTCATTATTGGCCTTTTTATAGCCTCAATGCACTAAACTGCTCGAATTTGCAATGAAAAGTAGGTCGCTTATTTTCTCAAACATTTATCATTAAGTTTTTAGTATTGCTACCGCTGACTCACGTATATCAACAATTTGACACCATCTCTTTCAATTACGTTTCACTAAACAATTGTATGTAAGACTGGAGCACTCTGTGAACGCATACTTCCGCTAAGCAAGGTAATGTTAAAGAAAAATTCAAATTGGTATTGACAATAAGATTTTTATCGTC
>LQNS02278156.1:8701225-8715614 GCA_001587735.2 Parhyale hawaiensis
GGATCTTCTTTTTTTCATTCTTTTGTTTTCTCCACCCGCTGGGCTGGTTGCGTGGGGGTTTGTTAACCTCATGGAGTTTCTCCGTTCCTACGTCGCCAGCCTGGTGTGATTTAATGATAATAATAGTCTACTACTCGTTGGCTCATTCAGTGCTGGTCCAGAATATCATCGTTTGGGAGGAGTCCCTCGTTGTCACATTCACAAGCTTGAAGTAATATTGAATAACATACTTAGGCGAATACTACGTGTAAGACGCAACGAAAACAATGTGCCTCTAATCAGATGCAGTGAAATGTACTTGTCTTTACAAATGTTGCAATCTCAGGATGTTTACAACTATTCCTTACTTAATTTTTTTCGATTTGGGTTCTATAATCATCCTGTAGTATTTCTAAAGTATTTCAGTCCCCTTATTCCGCAACAAAATGACGAACTGAAACATACTGTTCTCAATCTCCCAACTGTGCGTGTTGACGTTGAGAAACGCGCTACAGTATTTCAAGTTGCAACTCTTCTCAATAAATTTCCTGCGTATTTATTAAATCTCATTTCTGATGTCTTAAAAAACGTTTTAAAGAATACGTCATGCAATTTTATTAGCATTTGTTCTTTGTTTTATGTTGCATAAAAAGTTTGTTGAACTTTCAGCTGCTACGCAGATGCATTATTCTATAGTGTATTACTACTTTACCAAATACTTGTAATATATAAAATGTGTCTGTGTGTAATAAACCTATCAAACCTATCAGGTTCACTAATACTTAGAGAGGAAATTGTGGTGTTTCTCTCTCCTTCACCTGGTAAGGTCAAGGGCACTGCATGATTGTTGAGCAGCATTGCTGCGTATTAGCTGAGATATGGTGCAGGCGACTCTGTATCTGGCACTGGTGCTGGCAGAGTTGTGGGTGCTAGTGAAATAAACTAGCGGCACTAGCACTAAGCATTTCAAAACCTAGCGGCTGCTGGCGCTAGCGCTAGTTTTCAGCATATATATATATATATATATATATATATATATATATATATATATATATATATACTACTAGTCGAAAATCGAGAAATATTCTAGTGCTAGGAAAAACATGCAGAGCAAGATTGAATTAAAATATAATTTATAGTGCATTTCCAACGGAAGAAATCAAAAAAGTGTTTCATTGATTTTCCTTATAACGAGAAGATTCATGGAAATAAGTAATATCCTATGTAATGCAAAAAAAAAAAAACTAGCGCTTGACATTGGCTAAAAACCTAGAGGCACTAGCCTATGCAATTCTCAAACGTAGCGGCGCTAGTTAATCCTAGCTCCGCAAGGCACAAATCTATGTACTAGCCTGGTCCCCTGCTACTGGATCCTCAATAAATCTTGAGCCTTCAAGAAGAACGTCCAGAAGGGTCAACAGAGGCTTGCTGACCGGCTCATTCAGGCAACTCGGGTGGAAAGAACCACTAAAATGCTTTTGTTCCGGATGTGTTGAAGCTCTCGCCGTCTGAATCTTTTCTTGCTGAATGTTATGTGAACAGAAAGTCTTAGACACCCGTTGTGATATTTAGCTTCATTTTTTAACATTGTAGAGGCGGTCCCGGAACCATCATTTAAACACTGCAAATTGATCCCAAGGGCTATTGGGACATCATTGTCTACAAAAACGTTCAGTTCATCTTTGACGGTTTGAAATGCAGCATGATAATATTTTGTCTTATAAGGGTGTCGCAGGTCCGTTCCAGCTTTTCCTGACACAAGCAACACAATGTCCAGTAAGTGTATTGTCTTGTATTACGTGGAATTTCGAAAGAATCTTCATCACTCATATTTAGACACCGGATTTAAATGCAAAATTTGAAAGGGCATTAAAAGCATTAAAGGCATAAAAACAATATATGCCTTTATTGATGATGGCATAAAAATATGCCTCTATGGATAAGGGCGTAAAAAATATGCCTTTAAGCATTAACTGCATGTAGGCATATATGTATTATCACCTCTCTCACTTCGTTCGCTGGTAATAACAAGCTACAAAAACAGGTTGAATTCGACATTATGTATGACCGCACTTGAAACTGTAACAGAATAGATGCATAACAGTTCAAGGCAGAAGTCAAGCACAAACTCGGAACAGGAGCAGCACATGGGACCACGTTTTGTTTATATTGTCCTTTAAGTGTAAGTGACTCACATTTTGATAATTATTATATCTATTTTTTTTTTCATCAGCGCGATGTTGTTCGTCTTCAGTCTCCTGTTGGAGCACGCAAAATGGCGTTATTTTCTTTATGAAAACACAAACAAGGGACGATGCAGGCACAGACTTTCAACCCATCAAACAACTAACAGAACTAAATACGGCGTTCGTTTTGTAATTTGACTACCTCAGACATTTTTGGAATCCGTAGTTGTCCTTTTGTTGAGCGTGTCATAGGAGCGGTACCATGGTTCACGTGCAGTGAAACTTGATAAAAATAAAAGTACACAAACAAATAACCCTACGTCACTGACGATTTCTTCGCACACGGCAGCAGATACCCTTTTGTGGGGATGTTGCAAGTACAGCATTTCGGTTTATCACCAGAATGACCTTAAGAATCGGACGCACAGCACCAAAATTGATACCCCAGCTTGCGAGACAAGCCATACGCATGTCATCTACAGGAAGTGGGACGCATCTCCTTCGAACAAAGACGACTCAGGCGGTAAATTACAGAAACATTCAAGTACTTGTATGACTTCAACGACGTGCCTACAGCGGGAGTTTAGGATATAGCTGTTAATGATCCACTGCAAAACAACGACCAGAAAGTTAAGCATAAAGATCGGAGAACTACTCTCAGTCAGCACCTCTTCCGTACTTCATAGTGAACATTCAGAGTAGACTCCCTTCCGAAGTTGTCGGTGCAGAGTCGCTCAGTTCATTTCATTATAGTCTCGACAAACATTGGGAACAACGAACTCCTCCAACAGTCCCCAAACTCGTAACGGCCAAAGAATTTAAGTCACCGAAATTATTAACTTTCATACGCGAACACATTTAAGGACTCCGGGCTCCGCAAATATGCAGCAGTTAATTATTGTGCTTTCACGATCGAATTTCTGGTAGCCACACAGTTGTGCTTAGGAGAGCTCGGCTAAACATTCTTACTATTGACTGAGATAGCTCATTCAAATGACTGGCATGGGAAGGTATTTTCTCAGTTCATCGTTCGGAAGCATTAATGTCTCAATGTATCCTCGTGAACAAAAGTGTGTGATTAGCAAGAGAAATACTAAACTCTTGATCGTTCAAGTCGTTTTGCTTAGCATGCGTCCCAAGTGAAGCTTCCGAGAGCTCTCCAATCTTGAAGTCAATTAAAGCTCAAGAATCTATGCCCGTCTTGGCTGTTTCAACGGACGCAGCAACGAATTCGAACGCTAAACTGAGAGGACACGTTCGTTTGATTGTCAAGTGAGCATCTTGTGCGCTTACCTTGTTGGGAGCCACGTCACGCATTTCTTTTATTATTGTAGTTGGACGACATGTTAGCTACTTTTTCGCTGCACTGCAGCTGCCCTTAAGTGGGGTTCACACGATGAACACCGCCGTCACGCGGTGAGCTGGCCACTGGCGCTGGTCGCTTGATTCTGTCACTGCATATTCTTTTCCATGAATGATGGATAGCACACAATTATTATCTCTCTACTAGTCACTTTTGTAAACGTGTATTCAAAGTAACACTTATGCCGGTGCCACACGCTAGTCAAAAGAACGAGTATCGTCATCTTTCCGTCCAAATGTTTTGATGTGCCTATTTGCAAAGCACAAACTTGCAAAATCTTGACTTATGAATCACTTCAGATAGAATAACATGTCCAAAAGTTAAGTAACTACTGTTGCGGAGTAAACTGAACTGACGGTAAACATTTTTGCGCCATTTCTTGGCACTCTCAAAGGTGTATTTGCAGGAGTTCAACATAACGTTCGGACGAACTGATGACGATACTCGTTCTTTTGACTAGCGCGTGGCATCGGCATTGCAATGAACAGGGCAGTTCTTTATGAAATCGATGCTCTACGGCGTCAACTGGAACAAATTCAGTGATATACTTTTGCGAATAACGTTGCGTGTCGCAACTTTAGCACGGGAGCAGCTACATAATTTTATAGTTTATACAACGCCGCGTCGATCACCGAACCTTGAACTGATATGCAACTATTAAATACAATATTATCTTGCAGAACTGCATCAGTGAAAAATCAACAGAAGTTCCTTGTCCATGCTTACAGAACTTGGATCGTAGCTTCGCTGATATGTATCAGACTAGTTATTTATTTGTGAGGTTGCTGTTGGCTCTGTTACTGCAGCACGCTAGCAGGCGTGACCACTCGCTTATTCTTCGATCAAAGCCGCTTAGCTACTGTAATTAATAACATTTGTATTTTATTATTAATACTTGTGTTTCACAGTCGAGCTGACACTGGATTCATCCTGAAATGAAATTCTGCTGAGATCCAGTTACTATAGTCAATCGACTTGAATTGGCACATATGAATATACACCAACATCTTCATGAAAAATATACTCGTTGGTACAAATTACAATTGCTTATGTATACGAATATTTTCATCGGCAACACACGTGTTGGTACAAGTGGCGTTTGTGTAGGTACACCACATACCAAAATATATGCAACGTGATAAGTGAACACATTCATTTGCGGCGCTAGGGCACCCACACTTAGAATATACTGTTCAATTCTGGTCGCCACATCTGTGCAAAGCTATCGATTGCGTGGAAAAAATTCAACGCAGAGCAATGAACGAACGTCGCCCACAAGAAGTAAGTTTGAACTTTTTCGATCAGAGACGATTCAGAGGGCAACTAATAGAAACATTCAAATATTTGAATGGCTTCAACGAGGCACCTACCACGCAGCTTTTTGAAAGAGACTTTTTAATGATCAGCTTTTTGGTCACCTACGAAACAACGGTCAAAAACTAAACAACCTTAAGACAGCAGTTCTTTCCGTATTGCATAGTGAACATTTAGATTACACTCCTCGCCGACGTTGTCGATGTAAAGACAGTCAATGCGTTTAAAAAGTGTTTTGCCAAACAATAGGAGAGACACCTTCCACAGCTAAGTACACCTCTTCCAGGAGTCAGAAACTCTTAACGGCCAAAGCTTCAGAGGCCAACTTAATCCATAATCTTCTCTCTTCCTCCCAACTAACTAGACGCCTCTAAGCTCCGCAGTTCAGCGGCTATAAATTGTCCTTGTGAGCATGCATGATCGTCCCTCTACCTGAGATTCTTCCCCTTTTTTCTTCTCTTTTCCTTACTAATCTAAATAATACTGGCATAATGGCAATAGCTCATACAGGGCGGGGGACTATATTCCGGTGTCTCTCTGGGAATGTTCCTGTTGGTCCGTCTACTGCCGCCTATCTATTCTAGTTCTGTAATGGAGTGCACGACATTGTTGCGTAATTCAGGCAGGCATATTTGATATCCATGCAGAGCAGCTTACTATTTTTTTACCCAAAACTCTATTTTGCGCTTTTTTCACGGAACTGAAAGCAATGCTGAGACTGCTATCATTTTCTTGTAGCAGAAAAACAAATACCGTAGCAAATAAATATTAGAGTTAGCTTCATATGTATTTGTCACACTTTCTCTCCACTTTTTTTTTTATTCAACGAAGTTATAATAAGCTAGTTGATTATTAGGGATTTTCTTTTCATTCTGGATATATATGTGCAACCCACAAGTTGTCGTTTATGCTACAGTTGTACGATCGTCAGACTTTAGTCTCTGTACGTATGCTGTGAAACTTAGCATCCCTGCTAATTATAACTTTATTACTTTGTTATTACAATCGCTCTGAAACAAACAACGCTGAGCCATCGATCTCCTTGGAATATTATATTACCACCGATAGTAGTTCCATTTAACTCGCACAACATATACTTCAATGACTAGTGGGCGTGTTAGCCTTATCGCCCTCAGTATCATCATAATGATAGGGGAAGTCTTGATGCCTCTCACGAAGTCTTAACAATGTGCAAACAAAAGATAATTGTGGGAGAGGCAAGTGCTGCACTACGGGTCACAACCTTGTCGTAAATGAACAAAGTGACTATAACAATTAGAATTCCTGTTTTTCAGGGCTGCAGAGATACTGAATTCATAGCAGTGAGTACCTATGTCCATGTACGGCCAATCACGCAACTATACAATTGTGCCAAACTATACGTTCAAATGCCAAATGACTTCTTTCGATAGAAGCTCGTGTACCTATACCATTTGGGGCCTAGCCTCATCATTTGCCCCTTTGGGCAGTTCATCCCATTGTGGCTCCACATTTATTTTCTGTTATTTTTGAGCAATTCCTAATGTTCAAATCCCATAAAGGTAAAGTGAACTTTGACTGCACCATCCACTGGAATACCCTCACTCACTGCCTCGTGCGGCAGATATACAGTCGGCCAGCTGGCCCCAGAGGAGTATGTATAGCTGCAGCCGAGCACAGGTCGCTGAGAACTATGGCGCAATAGCAGACGGTTCAACAAAACCAGCTCTCTCCCTACCCTATGGTCAGTACCTCTTGCTAGCTAAGCACAGCAGGACAGTTTCCTGATTCAACGTGCCGAGCACCACGAAGATCGCTCACCAGGCATGGGGCTCGTTCCCGGGACCTTCAGCGCAATTGTGTAACACGCAAAGTCCGCTACTAGCTTGGGTATATGACTTCTTACATAATCTCGTATCACCTAGACAATATGAGTCCTTTGCTATTTGAATGTTCCTATGGGTCAATTTGTCCCAATATGACCACGCCTCTATTTTTCTGTAACTTCTTTCGTTTCGAACCGATCCAACGCCAAATTAATTCTCTTACCGTAATCGCGTGTTCTCGGGTCAGTTTAGGACTAGACTTTCCAATATGCTCCATCGGGCTAACTTGTCCCATTTTTGGCTTGGTACTGCTTTAAGAAAAATTTTGCATTCCTGTCCACGTTTCCACATTCATCAACAGACATCATCGTTTCAAATGCCACAGATCAACCAACTTTCAGACGCAGTTTTTTCTCAACCAGAGTTTGGTCATACTGCCTTGTTTCCTCCCCCAAGGAGACAATGTCTTTGCCAAGTTTGTTCGTTTGTCTCATTTGCCTTTTGTATATTTCTGTTTTTCTGTCCCCAAGATAACGTAGAAAGGTATGGACGGATCATTACGAAATTTAGAGGGATTATTTGTCATGTTAGGAAGAACAGATGATTAGCTTTCGGTTAATATCCGTTCAACCATTGGCCTGTTTGTCTACCTGTTTCTCTTGGTAACATAACTCAAAGCGTTAAGAATGGATTTTCGTGCAATATGCATGAACAGTTCAGAATGTATCGAACAGCAAATGATCACATTTCTGTATTGATCTGTTTTCTGTGCTTTGTTTCTCCCTGTGTATGATTTGATGTTCGTCAGCAACACAACTAAAAAAAATTATATGCGCATCCCTACGAAATTTGTAGAAACTATTAGCAATATTGAAACATAATTGAGCAAATATTTGCGATAATCGGTTTGTCAGTTCGTACGCATGAGTGATGTTTGTCTTCGTGTTTGTCAGGATATAACTCCAAAAGCTATGACCGGATCTTCAGGAAATTACAAGAGCTGTTACCTGTGTCAAGAGACACCAGAGTCTGACTTTCTGTGATGTTAACTGGCTATTGGAGCAATTTGAACTTTTCGGTTGCAATGCGTTGCTAAGCGGAGGTATGCGCTCTAGGAGTGCTTCTCTAGTTTATCAATGGATATCTCACCTTAAAGAATAATTGCCAAATCTATCGCATATACGCTATGTATTATTGACAAGGTAAACGGAGGGAAATTAAGTCTAGTAGATTAGCCTTGTCTGAAACTTCGGGCTAGTGCGGTTGCTTTGACCCGCTGAACTGAGTTTCCGGCATTGACCCTTAATCGGTTATTGCTGAGCATGCCACAAATTCATTCGTGTTTCTTAACATGGAGAGTTTCAGCAGGCTATACCAAATCCAATCGTTTCTAAATTTGCAGCCGGATTAAAAGTGACAAAGCCAGCGCTTCAGCCTCAAGTTTCAACCAAGTCAAGACTCAAAGGCCTCATTGCGGCACCCAGTCGAACATTCACCAACAGTACATTCTACTGAGCACCGAAATTCAGCTTTCGAGACTTGATTTTTCGAAACTGCTTGCTGTCCAGTTGTGCTGAGGGTCCCGAGAACGAACCCTGTGCCTGGTGAGTGTAAACGGCAATGTGATTCAATGGGGTCTCCTCAATGGGTTCTACGAAATCGCTCACATAAATATCTCAGGCGCTTGTAGTGATGTGGACGAGGCATTGGCATGTGTCACAATGCAGTACCGTATAAAGTCTCAGACATTTGATTCAAAGTCCCATAGGCACTTAGCAAGCACACAGCTTGAACGGAGCAAGCTTGAGTTTCTGGAAGTCGCAGGGGCAACTTATTGAGGGTCAATGCCTGAAATTCATATCAGATAATCGAAGCCATTGCACCTGCGTCGAGTTATGAACGGGTCAAGCCTACTGGTCTTAATTTTGGCGAACCTGCATTAAGTCATGCCTATTCGAAGTAAGCATAGGTACGGCTTTATTCCTTTATACCATTCAAGAGGCCGAACCCTCAATGCTGTTCCGAAGAATGGACTCTTCAGCTGTCTTAAGCTTAACCAGATAGCTTACAACGCCTGTAATACTGCATATAGCGGCCTACCAACGTTTCTTTCTAATCTTCACAAAAATCAAGCTGCTGTTTATGACAGCGATGGCAAGATAATCAAAACCCAATACAATTGAGCTGTGAGATACTTCAGAAGCAGACAATGGTTTCATCCCGTTGGATATTGCTTTAGCTGTTGCAATTATTGTGCTTGACACTTCCCCCCCCCCCCCCTTCCCCCCAAAAAAAAAAAAAATGCCTGTTACAGAGCCGCATTTACTGTTCAGCCGTCTTAAGACCGGTACATACGCTTTTCAGTAGCTGAGAAAGCTCTCGCAAATGTGCAAAAATTTTTGCGCAGAATCTCGCGAGAGATGGTCCGATAGCCAACCGACGTCGGGGTCCGTTCACGCAAACGATGTTGTAATGGCTGCAGGTTCAACAGCGTTACAAAAACTAATGTAACCAGTTGAATAACGTAATAGATGCTGCCTATTGCTTTCACAATATTTTATTATTAAGAAGTTTATGATGAAATGCGAGTATGTTCCAATAATCAGCTGTCGATGCTACGGAAACGATTGTACTGCCTAAACGCCGGCAGGTGTCACCGCTGGCGGTGCGTTGACAAAATTTAGTGCATTTGACCAGCGTATTGTGCTCAGAAATACCGAATATTTAGTCCTGAAATCTTGTGCAAAGTAAGACTGTGTAAGATTTAAGACGACGATTCGGTGGTGAAATTCTCAAACTCGTTCTGATGGCCGCCAGCGTATGGTACAAGCAATAATAATATTTTGGGACCCGATCGAAAAGGGCAAAATCAATACATCTGTTCCACAGTTTGGAGAAGGTAATGGTACTGGACTTAGTTTCACGAGGCTTGGGCTTGTCAATCAAATGGTTTGAGTGATCGATTTCGCACTTCTTTTTGTACGAATGAGAGAAGTCCATTGATAACCCAAACAATAAATATTATGATAACGAGTGTCAGAAATAATAATCTTGTTTGAAAACTGGTTAATTCGTTACATATATACAGTAGCAGCTCGGGTGGCGATCACGCAGTGAAAGAGTTTGGAGTTTGAACTGTCAAAGTCAGTTGATAACTGTAGAAACGTGGATAGGAATGCAAAATTGGTCTTACAGCAATATGAAAATAAAAATGGGACAAGTTCTACCATCTGTAAGCGAAGTCAAGAACACAGAGCCGCTCTTGACGCAGTATCAGGACAAAAATTGGATAAGTTGGCCCAATGGGGCATGTGAAGAGCGTGGGTCACAAATGGTTACTATAGCACGGGTATACGTTAAGAGAATAAATTTAGCATTGGAACGGCTCGAACCGACGGAAGTTGTAGAAAAATAGAGACGCGGATGTGATGGGACAAACTGACCCAAAGGAACATTCAAACAGCTAGGGACCCATATGATTCAGATGATTCGAAGTTATGTAAGAAGTCATATTCCCACGGTAGCAGGGAATTTTGCTTGCTGCCAAATTGTGCTGAGGTTCCCGGGAACGAGCCCTGTGCCTGGTGAGTGATTTTTGTGGCATTCGGTAAGCTGAGTCAGCAAAATTGCTTGGTGCGCATAGCTACAGTGGGGGTAGTTAACTTAGGGTAGGAGGGCGCGAGTTATTGAACCTTCCGTTATAGCGCCATAGCTCTTGGCGACCTGCGGTCGGCTGCAGATGTACTTATTCCTCTGGGACCAGTTGGCCTATATCCGCAGGGTGAACCAGTGCGTGTAGGTTTCCCAGAGGAGGGAAAGGGATTTGAACGTTGCGAATTGAACAAAACTAGCAGAAAATGAACATGGTGCAACAAAGGGAAGAGCTGCGCTAGAGGGCGCATGTAAAGGCTTGGCTCCAAATTGTATGGGTACGCGAGATTATATCGCAAGCAGTTATTTGGCATTTGAACGTTGAAGAGCGAAACCTGTGAAGGTAGAGAAGGGGTCAAACTGGAACATATTGGCCCAATGGTCCATATAAGCTAGAGACCTAAGTGACCTGGATGAAACGAGATTATGTGAAAAGAAGCTATTTGACGCAAGAATGACGGTAATCAATCTAAATATACTGGAAAAAGAGATGGGGTCACATAAGTACATAATGGCCCAATGGACTAAATGAGAAGCTGAAGACGTAAATCGTCAGAATAACACGAGATACTGTTGGGAGAAGCCATTTGCCGTTTGCACGTAGAGAACGGAGAATCGAAAAAATAGAAGTAGGCCAAAGTAGGCCACATTTGCCCAATGGACGCAGTGAGGCGCTAGGGACTTAAATTGCCCGGAGATTTTATTGATAGAAGTAATTTTGCGTTGGACGATGAAAATTGGGAAAAACACTGCTGAAAATAAAAGTGGGGCCAAATTTGAGGAGTATTTACGCGTGCGGATGCACGTTCATTTGCGCGCGGTTTGTAAGCGCTGGGTCGGACGGTGGAGTATTTTATTACTGATACTTATCAGTGGTTGCAGAGAATAGCTTCAGTTTACTAAGCCGTCAAATGGTGTCTTTTGTTACCGTAACCGGAGTTTAACGTAAACTACCAGAGACATGCGTATAAAATAATAGTCAAGTTGTGCTGATGCTTGTGTAAGCGGGATGAAGTCGAGAATTGCATACCGAGAGAAAGTCCTAAAAATATCTATGTTCTATAACGTACCGTTAACAATGCAGTTCTTACAATGATGTGCTTGGATGTGTACGATTGTGAGGAGTGATTTGAGCTTCTAGTTGGTAGTTTACGCCTTCTAAAAGACGAGAACAAAAGCGAGAAGTACCAGTGAGACAAAGGTGCCTGCTAGGCATTCGTTTGATAAATAAATAGCTAGTATTGAGATGGCGTTACTATCAGATAGATCAATATAGATATACTAGCGGGACCCGTGGAAATTCCACCACTAATTAATGTTTTCACTCACGTACCTTAGTTTGACGCGAGGCAGTGCTTTTAATTCAACCCTCCCTGTCTAAAATGAGAGGCATAAATGAAATCTGATGGAGCAAGTTCTGACGAGTACGGAGGGTGTGGCAGAACTTCCCGACCTAGGGACTTTTTTTAGTCTGTTGTCTGTTATGCAAAATGAAGTCCACTGTTTTCGTTTTGCAAAATGACTCATTTTCTGTTCACCATTACAGGAAATTTGCTACGCAACGGTACATTCAGACGTTACAGTTGCTGGCACTAGAGTCTGCACTCACGATTTTTCCTTGCTCCAATAACTCAAAGTGAACCTCAAGTGAAGCACAAGCAACGGCGCATATCGTCAATTTTTAACTCTGGTTTTCCATATGGGCTTATTATGTTTATATTATCAACAACAATAGATTTGACTAAATACGATTTTTAAACGAGTATCTGCCATATGATTTGACTTTGAAAACACATGTTTAAACTTCATCTGATCTTTTAGTTTGGTTGAAGAAAAGCTGAAAGCACCTTCCGGTACTCCTAATAATATTATAGTTTATTTCATAAAATGAAATCTAAACAGAAGGTTGTTGAAAGTTATGTTTACGAACTAAGTTACATAAATCATGACCCATAGTTCAGCGAGAGTAATGTAATAGAAAGAAAGCTCGCTTGCGCTTCGGAGATAATCGCCTCTTTTTAACCCCGCAGGTCTCAGTAAATTGAGTAACTCCACCAAAGAGGCAATGTTTCTGCCAAGTTTGCATGTCTGTCTGGCTGTTTGTCGGTTTATCTATCTGTAACCAAGATAACTCAAAGAGTTATGAAAGGATCTTTCGAAATTTGAGGGGATTGTTAATCAAGTTAGAACGAACAGATGGTTACTTTTTGGTGAAGATATGTTCAAAAGTTTGTTTGTCTGCCTCTTTTTTCTTTGTAACATCAGTCAAAATGTTATTGACTAATTAAAAAAAAAAACTTGCACAAATTATTGGAGATATTAGGAAACATTGTACTGGTTATCGGGGTCAATTGCCTAGGGCCAACCTCTGACTCTACCAGCTTTAAACTCGCTCTGATTGTGAATCAGAAGTTGGCTGGCATCCCATCCAAACAGTAAACCATCAAAGCTGCTAAATCTAACGCATCACTATTGAACTTGTTATTGTAGACGCACACACCACATTTTATGAAAGCGAGCCACAAATGGACAAGCGCTTTTTTAAAATAGAAATCATTGGCTTATCAACGAGTTTTTTTTTTTGCTCAATCTGCCTTTTCATCATCGTAAATTATTACTCTGTACTCACTGCAAAGACAGCGATGAGGCCTCATGATGCGCTGGTGGCGGTATTGGTGATGCGCCTCGTATGTGGGACGCGGGCAGCATGCAACGACACCGGAATTTTCGAGTGCCAGGTGGTGCAAGGCGCCGCTCCGCTTACAGCTGTGCCAGCGCCAAGCATTACTGCGTGCACCGTCCTGTGCCGGCGCAGTTGTGCCTGCGAGATGTTTGCCTGGCAGCAAGATGCCCAACAGGTGAGCAGCATTTACACGAGGGTACTTTGTGCTAAGGACACACTAGACATTCACCCAAACAACTTGATGAAAGGATGCGTGACTCGGACGTCATTTGTGCCACGGTATCTATGCTACTGATTTTAAGTACCTATGTATTGAAACGGCCTGCGTGCTGCTTATCCGAGCAACCAATTGGGCGTAGAAATGCATATGTGTCCCCGGTATAAGAAAGGCTCATCTGGCGACTTGGCGCTGAAGAGGAAAGCGTCTGAGCATTGACTACACGGTTGCGTGAATACTAAAACGCACCAAATTCTGACCACAGTGCCTTATATCTAGCATACCAAGCAGTTTTAATCTAGTCACAGTGTCTCAATACTTTATTTAGGCGTTTCCTAAAGAATACAATGGCTTTACAGAACCACCGCTGCATCCTGGCCACTGGGATGCCAGCAGGTACAGACCCCACGCCGCTGTACGTGAACAGAAGAGTGAACGTCACACTGGTGCCTGCTAACGGGACTTCCCTCAACTGCATGGATGATTTCCCTGAAATTCCATCTCTTGCCTCCTCCTCATCCTCCTCTTCTTCCTCGTCCTCCTCATCCTCTTCCTCTTCTTCCTCATCCTCCTCATCCTCTTCCTCTTCTTCCTCGTCCTCCTCATCTTCCTCTTCTTCCTCTTCCACCTCCTCCTCCTCTTCCAATTCTACCACTGCTTAACACCTACGGACCAACCTTGGCGACAGTTACTCCTGGTAGTAAGTGCCTTCTCGAAAACAAAACCATTAGGATTACGTGCTTATAGTATGTTCAGAATATTGGAGAATTTTACCTTTAAGTATCAGAACACAGACCACACTTTACGTGGCCGTTCGTTCACTACTAGCGAGCATAGGAATAGCCAAAAGGGGAGACCCGCTGCTCCTCCCTTTGGGCCTCGGCAGGTGTCGATTATAGACAATGGACTGTTTTTAAAACTAATGCGTATCATGACAAGATGCAATCAAAATAGACAAAAATTGTGGCAAATGTTTCAAAGCATATATCAATTGTAATGTTCACACATTCATATACGCCATAAAGGTAAAGTCAACTTAGACCACACCCTCACCTGGGAAACCGACATGCACTGGTTTGTGCTGCGGGTATAGGCCCACTGGCCCCAGACGAGCAAGTGTAGTCGCAGTCGCCCTCGGGTTACGAACTATGGCGCCAATTTGACGGAAGGAGCAAATAACCCGAGACCCCC
>LQNS02278156.1:8832598-8844025 GCA_001587735.2 Parhyale hawaiensis
CTAAGAAACATGCATACACGCATGAACCGTTCGAGAGATAATGCGCTACTGTCTGTTTCAGAGCAAATATAGCCATCTCTGTCCCGTGCATAGCTTTGAAACCAAATTGATTGTCAGCCGTCCCTAGGGTGAAGCTCATTTTCTTTAGCAGCAATAGCTCGAACAGCTTGGACGCTGCTGTTGCAAGCGCAATAGGTCTGTAATTTCCTTTCTCGGTAACATTTTTACCTTTGTTTTTGACGACAGGTTTCATTACAACTGTCATAACAGTACTGGGAATGTACTGCATCCGTAGGCATCCATTGAAAAATGATACTAATAATATAGCTAATCTAGGTGGAGCATACTCGGGGCGATATAGACATTGTGTCCCTGATGCGCTACTGCGCTAGTAAAGTTTGTACTACTGCTTCTACATTGAAGTCATACAAAAAGCTGTTAATTTAGCCGTAGCCAAACTTTGGCTGTTATCACTGCTTCGTTATTAGCATTCCATTTCAAAATCTTACAAAATGCTTAATCAATCCGAAACTTGAAAGTCTTTTAGCATTTATTGGGGGCATAGATTACCGCCGTAGTGCATTATTTACCTATGTACTAATACTTTGTTCATGACCTATTCTCAAGCATGCGTGATTTGAATTTTTTCTATTTCGTGATTTTGCTGACACTGTACGCGTTTCTTTTACTAGATTCTTCGAAGACATTATACTGTAGAGTATCACTCCAGATTTATTTACAGTTCAACTAGAACTCGGTTCATCATGGCTCTAGTCGATATTCCATTGCTAATAACATTTTAATGACGAAGCAGGGTACCTCTTATATATATATATTGTATCCACATATTAATATTCTGTACGTGTTAGAGGCGTACCTTAGTCGAAGTTTATTTTTCTAAAGCTTGAATTTCACATCTTGCGCTTATTTGATGTTATATCCTATGTTATCATCTTCGTGTTTCATTTGTACAGCGTCACGTTCTGTATCGCTATCAGGACTTGTATTTCTTTGGTACTTCTTTTAATGTAAACAGATCATATTCCTGCTGGTGCTGTCTGTGTGCCTCACCTACTCGGCTTCACTGGAGACAAGAAACAATGCAGAGAACAGCGACTTCAGTCGGTAAGATCTAACGCAGGATGAAGCTTCTGTCTTGTTAGCTCTGCTGAAGAATGTAAAACTAGCCGCTGATGGTTCTGTTTCGTCAGACGTAGAACAAGCTGTTTAGTCCAGGCTGTAGGGGTGTCTGAGTACATTTCTCTTTCACGGCTCTTCAATGTATTTTCCTATGATGATGTAACGGCGAGGTTGCTACCCTCTGGCAATTTTTCCTTTACGGATTCCCGCCAGTTCTATCACTCTGTTCTAACAATTTGGCAACATTCTCCGGTCCGCCAGCGGAGAGAACTGTAGAGTATAGAATGGGAAAATTCACAGGGTTCTTTTTCAATTTTTCGTACCGCTAAGAGGACCATTAGTTCCTTTGTTTTCCTTGCTTACTTTTTGCGCACCCTGCTGCTTATGTCTTGTTAACTTGAATTTTTTTGTGAACTTGTCCATCAACTGCATTTTTTGCTTTGTACATTAATTTCGTCATCGAAAATTCGGACAGCGGAAAGGTTACGTACGACGCTTGTGGGAGCAATATTCATTGTCTATGAATATCGTTAGGTTGTTTTCTTTTTCTTGCAGGTACTTGAATTTTTCAGCTTTAATTTTACCTTTTTATATGAGAAATACTGACGGACTATCCTGACAGGCAGGAGTGCGCTTTATCTGGGTGTAGATGCAGTTTACTACATCAGCTAAAAAGCTGTACCTATTTTGTGCCAAGCTTTACCTGAACCGTGTTACCTGCCTGGTTCTGGCATTAGCTGAATTTTTGCTCTGCAAAAAGGTTACCTCAATCTTTTGGGTCTCGTAGGTTTATTTTTGCCATACATAGTTTCCCTTAGGAACATAATTTTGAATAACGATAATTATAGCATTAAATGTAGTACCCCTTAACGTAGTTTTTTTTTAGTAAGTCAGGCTAATCCACAATCTCCAGTTATGTCATTCTTGAGTAAGGTCGATGATGCTTGGTCCCTAACTTTTTTATTATTAGTTGGTATTGTCCGTCCCTAACCTGTACGTCAGTGGAGATTTACCTGCATTGTTTTTAGTTTTCCCTATTGGAATGACGAATTGGTGCGGTAAAATCTTCATGCATAGGTTTCACTTTTTTGTTACCGTATTCGTGTCCTTTCATTTTCTTCTCTTGAAATATCAAAGATGTATTTGGGAGGCGTACGTCACGTATACTACTATCTCACTCTAATGTGGTGCGCAAATTGTTGGTTGCTTAGGTTAGTTACGTGCTTGGTTACTTGCGTGGTCTCTCAACTGCTGAACTGCAAGGAGGCAGCTATCTTGTCTAATATGTGAAATCTATCCTTCAAAGACGTGGGACTCAGCTCTAAGTCAGTCATTAGGAGAACGTTTACTGCGTTTTTATAACTTCTACAAAATTCACAGCCCATCTGATGATGATAAATGAAACTTATGATAATATTTAAGCAACGGTTTGAAAATAATTTCTGAATGACATAGAAAGAAAACATAATCCTACAAAGTCATCGCGAGCTCATGGAGGTTCATAGGCAGCCCCTAGTTTAAGTGATGGCATAAATACTCGATTGCACTTCCATTCAATTTTGAATTTGTCAGTTTCTTCTAGTTGCAACATGACTTTATGTAGCAAACTGTTTTCAGGACAGATATAAACAAGTATAAGGTTTTATTGCATTCTATACAAAACTTTGTTCGCAGAGATTGCACATGTGAATTTCATATATCGCTAATTAAGGGAATGCATATTTACATTTATCCAGCTCGCATACTTTGAGCAACGTAATATGAGAAATACAATCGGTTAATACCAATTAAAGTGGTAACGCATCTATAGGTGCCGGTACTCTTAGTAACAACATATTGCTGTAAGGTGTAATCCACCACTGTTAAAAAGTATCTAAGCTAGTTTAGCAAATGAAAGCCTATAGCGAGGACTGACAATCCGGTAGTAACATCATTGAAAAAGTATGGATCGAGGATAGTTATGATATTTGCGGAAGCTGTTGGAATGTTGCGAGGAATGAATGGTCAAATTTTGGCGACCATCCGTCCGTTTTTGTTTGTCTAAGTGTTAGCAACGTAATTCGAAAGTTTATGGCCCATATTCGTGTAATTGACTGGAAATTGCTATCAATATGATGAGGAACTGATGGTCACACTTTGAGGATGATCGAAAAGAAACGTTGGATTCTAAACCATTCTGAAATTTCCATTAGTTCTCATATGCGTTGCTGGCAGAGGTCTGCGCTCTCGGAGTGATTCGCTGGCTAGTTATAGATGTTTTAAAAGAAAAACGGTATCAGATATCAGGCTATCAGACAGTCGATGTACACGAGTTTCAAGAAAGGATTTTCAAATACGTTCACTTTTATTTTGAAGTTTTAACAGAATTCTCATAATATAAATAAATAATACCAAATATAAATAAATATATTATGAAGAGGTCTCACTCAATGAGAGACTGAAAAATAAGGGCTGAAAATGTTGCCCATTCTCATCTTTTTCTTACCATCGACGTAGTAGTTGGTGTTTTCACACCTTGATTTTGTTGCCAACATATCTATATTACATCCGATGAATGCTCGGAGAATTTACTGTACAGTGTACATTTAACTATACACAATTGTGCAATTGTAGCATGAGCTTTCTCTAGTACATCGACTTATAATCTTAGCTAGAGTAGCTGATGCACGTAACCATTAAATTTTTTATTTGTCTCAGGAGGGTGGAGCAGCCACTCGTTGAATAGCGTCATTTCCTGCTTCTGTGCAAATTTTAGCGTCGTAAATATTTGATGGGCAAAATATTTTGTGGTGGAAAATGAATATAGAGTAGAATGTTTGTTTATAGCCTCACAAGAGACATTACGTAAATTTGAATCATTTGGACGTACGCGGTGTAGCGCGCTGCATCCCGATGACGTCACGGCCCACTCTCGCTCCACTACGCAGTGCACTTCATTTTATTCCACAATCGAGACTAGTCCGCGGTGGAAAATATGACGCTACATGGAGAAAATTACGTTTTCCAGTCATCGAATCGAAGATGAACGGCCAAAAAATCCGAGATTGCGAGTGTCTAATTAATTTAAATTTAATATAAGTTCTTTGAACGCAGCATGGTAGTTCCTGACCGCCGAAGTATGTCTGCAAATACCGATGTTGCTGAATAAGTTTGAATTAATTGCTTGCTCAAGATCACAGTATCAGATTTTGCTTGGTTCATTTTCGGTTCTCTAAATGAAAATATTGGCTTGGGAAAGAATACTTGCGCAACATTGCTGCGTTATTTTATTATTTATTTATTTTCTTTTTTTTGCTCAGCACAGAATGAAGCAGAAGTTCTATCTTCATAACCAAAGTAATTATTCTGCAACATTCTTGTATGAGACCACTGTGGATGCAACGAATTGTAGCTTTTCTCCATGCCAAAATTCCTTCAGCCAAACCGAGGCATTTGCAAAAAGTATTAATGACCAAGCTGTATTATTTTTTCTCTCTAAGCACGTTTTGGAACATGACGCTGTCACACTGTCGAATAAAATGTTCAGTACGTGGCACACAGCGTTGACGTGGCAGTTATTGATAACAGCCGCACTGACGTCAGGAATCTTCACACTTCGCTGCCCCCACTGGACGGAGCTGCAGCCCACCAATAAAATTCCAATGCAGGCCATACTACATATATGTATAAGCTGCGACGCTGGATGTCGAGCCAACACTCGATCGTTTTCAACACTCGGCCGGTGCCATCCATGCAAAATTCAAACTCTCTTTAATTGTTAAGTATTTGAAATGCGGTTTGAATTATTTACGGTATTCGTGAATGTTGATGTTTGATATTACTAAATTACTGGACATAACCTATATTATTCGATTAACAAATACTACCTAAAAGTTTGGCAGAGTTCTCAAGTTTGCTTGCATTGGGTCCCAGTTACCACAAACGCTTGTGATGACTATTTTCATTTCATTTTCAATGCGGGCGACACTTAATATGAAATTATGGTACTAGTTGTTTTAGCCATGACAAAGATATTCTTTATATTTTGAACAGTAAACTGAAGAGGGTTGCGTCCGTGTAACTTGTCAGGTAGGGCATGTGACATCTAATTACAGCCCGCGTAATATTCGCGAGGATATATAGTTTTCACCGTGTCAGACCGTCTCTCCATCCTTCCGTTCGAACCACTTTCAGCTAAAGGAAATGTTTGCCAAGGGCAAACGTTCTTCTTCCAGTCATTTCTTTCGCTAAACACCACCATTGTTTGCTTAAGCATATTGGGCAGGGCTTCTACCCATTTTGGTCAACCTTCGTCATAACTTTATGCTGTGTTTGGTTTGCCATATCCAGTCTGCTGAGATGGGGCTCAGTGGGTCGCGGGCTGGAAGGTGCCGACGTGTTTGCAACGCCGGTTCTACTCTAGGAATAAAATAAAGTTGCATATGAATTGCTTTATTCTAAAATTGATCGTACTTTTTATTTTGTAATTATGAATCTGTTGTCACTACCTTTTTTGGAACTTCCAGACATGTTGTCAGTTGATTTAAAATAATCAGATTTCGGTGCAGCCCTTAAGGAAACACTGCAATTGATAGAATCTAACCTAAGTTTGGTTCCATGACTGTTTAGCTATTACCCTTTATTTATCAAATCTTTAGTGTTCCTAAACCACCTAAACTTTAGTACAACTTTATTTATGGCGTGGTCTTGAGAACCCTTGCAACTTCTTTTTTTTCTGTTTCAAGATTTTTACTGATGCTCTACGTTGGACATGACATGTCTTTATTTGTACTGTATTATTATTATTTTTAATTGTTCCTCCATATTAGCATTCTGTATATGTTTGTGCCTTAACTTGATTGGAGTTTTTTCGATACAAAAATTTACATTTTGCGCATATCAGATGCTAAGTACTATCTTATGTTCAGTGTTTCGCTTCTCACAGCGTTGTTTACAATATTGTTATCAAGACGGTCGTATTTATTTGATGCTTCTTTTCATGTTAACAGCTTGCATTCCTCCTGGCACTGTCTGCGTGCCTCACCTACGCTGCCTCCGTGAAGACGAGAGATGCCGTGGGCAGTGACGAGTTCACTTTCGAAGAACTTACTCAGGGAGAAGTTTCTGAATTATTAGGTCTGAATGATGCAAATCCATCCGTTGATGGAGCGCTTCCGTTAGACGCAGGGCGCGCTTAAGTCGAATCGCACGAAATGGAGGTGCTAATACATTTGTGTCGGTGGCAAGTGCTGCATCCGGTGTTTCTTGGTGCAGGAGTAGGAAAACACTTCCCGGCTTTGGAAAGCTGGTATTTTGTTGAATATCTGACTGCTCGAAAACACTTCAAGTGATGAAGTAATCACCGTCACTCGTCACCACTCCCAGGCAGACGTTTGATGACGTTTGATGCCTATCGCGTAGAACTGCTCTGTTTTCGGCCATATAAAATTTTCAGGCAGCGATCCATGCCATCTTCACCGCACTTTTTTACCTTGCAGGCGCGGTGTGCAAACGCTTGTAGTTAATAATTAACGAGCACGCACGTAATCTTATGTACGCACAAGGTGAGTTCCTGCCAAGCAATAATATTCAGCTGAAAAGGAAAATTTTAAGAAGCGCTCAAGTTTTCCTACAACATAAAATAATTTCTCGATGTAAGTGGATAACGTCGATTATATGCTTATTGCTCTACGTGAGAATTTGAGAATGTATTCAGTAAATGAAACAGAGCTTTTGAGAATTTTTGTTTTGTATGGTCTTTCGACTTTCTGCTGTTTTGCTTCAAACATTTCATTTCTCACCTACTTTAAACTTTCTGCAATTGCTTAACTGTATCGTTTGATATTGTTTTCCGTGAAGATAATTTTGGCGTAAAGCATAGCGATGTCCATAATTATTGCCGACCAGATCTGTCTGAAGCGCTTATTTCCTTGCAAGAAAACCAGCTTTCTTTTTCAGAAAAACATGTTTCACTTAACCGTCGTTTCATTGAGAAACCCCATTATATGATCACTGACAAAATGATCAGGCCACAATAATGTCGTAACCGTCAGCACGACCGGCAAACATATTTGCATTCAAACTTCTAGATAGCAGCAAGAACTTAATTTTTAATTACAAACTGTATCAGTGTCCGAACCAGCAAATGTGCTCTAAGCCTGCCAATTAGGAGTGAAAAATCCTACATCTCGATGCTTAAAGTCGTCCACAACGGCCCTGGCTACCAACGATCTGCTTAGTATTTTCGTTGGCGGCGCACACAGTAACTAGACTAGTGCAAGCAATTGGGCGCAATGCGGTCTAGAATGTAAAAATACTGTGTTATTTCCTTTATTTGTAACCTAAAGAACGGCAGCCTTCCTTTCTTTACCATGTAATGTTTCTTGAGGACCGCGCTCTCCTTTTTTTGGAACCTTTATGACTACTTGGCTTTCAAATAATTTTCTCTGTGGACTGTATTATTAAGGATTATTGTATTGCTTTACACGATATTCTGCGCAACGCTTCGAGATGACGTATATCAAATGTTATTGCCATGTAGTACCGTAACGCAATCACGGCGTCGGCATGACTGATTATAAGTGCCCTATTTTATTTTCTTAGACATGTTCTGTTGTCCGAAGTTATAATGGACCGTATTCGCAGCTGAGTTGAGTACGCTACTTGTTTTGAAAATAAATACACAAAATGTTATTACAGCTCAATTTCCCAACTACCACGCCTCTAACAGCAGAGGGCTTGCACAATTATGCATAATTGCCTGTGTAGAAGTTTTGGTCATTGACATTCTAGGTAGTTGCGATGCATTGTACGATACAACGTTTCCTCGAAATGAAGTTTTTATCTCATCAACCTGTGTTTAATTTCTACTTCATCTTTTGCAGTACTGCAAATCGTTAATTATTCGGCGACGGCGTTGCTGTTACCTGCTCAGATTCAATAGCGGTCTCAACCTGCGCTTAAAGCGCTCCTTGCGCCACTCGTAATGATCCCGTACGCTGTGGGCACCGAATTATGTATTTTTCAATAGACAAATTGATTTCCAGGGAATTTTGCCGTCGAATGGTAGATTATTTTCGAGATCTCTCCTTACAGTTGTATATTAGGTTATTTTCGAGGGATTTCCGTACAGTTGAATAGTTGATATCTTGGCGCCAGCGAGACGAGGACGATTTCCATGATCTCACCTTACTTCATTCTAGCGCCCCTCAGGGGGCCCTGACGATGGGCCGTAGGGTTTCTTTAGTTAGGTTCACCCATCTAATGTTAGGAGTTGCGTCCCCGGCCGCACTATCGTCTCCCACGACGATTTTGCGTTCACGTAAACCTTCCTGCGCGCGCCACCACTAATATAAACACAAACCTAACCTAGCCAAACCTAACCTACACTTACCTAACCCAACCTAACCTAACCTAACCCAATCTAACCTTTCTAACCTTACCTAACATTACCTAGCGTTATCTTACGCTACCTAACGTTACCTAACCTTACCTAACCTAACCCAACTTAATCAGCGATACAACGAGCAGCGCGGCGCACCAACTTGAACGCCGCTCACGCGCACACGATCTGCGTACACAAACGCCCACACATCTCCGTCGTGAGAGACGATAGCGCCTCCCGGCCCTGGGAGGCGCAGGCATCAAACTCGCCACTCGCTATATATATATGTACGTTTGTCACGGGTATCGGTGTACGTGCGGGCGGTGTTCAAGCTCGTGTGCTGTGCCTGCTCGGTGTATCACAGGTTAGGTAAGGTTAGTTAAGGTAAGGTAAGGTTAGGCTAGGTAAGGTAATGCTTATTGTAGTGCTTCTGGTGGTTGTTGCACGGTAAGAAAGCTCACTTGAACGAACGCACTGTGATGAGCGTACACAGAATGGCGAGTTTGATGCCAGTGCCCCCCGCGGTTACCCTATGCCTAGCTAAACTTCCCGAACGTCTTTCGTACGTGGCCACTTTCTTCTCCTCAGTTTCGTTTTTTCTCTCTTCTTTTCCGACTAACCCTACTCACGCGCATTAGTACAGTGTGTGAATACCCTCGTGTATATGATAAGTTCTTTGTTGATTTTAGACGTACTATATGACTGGATTGTCTTCTCGTATTGCTCTCTTACAATATATACTTACCTCCATCAAGGATTTTATGTTTTCGTCGGGTTTGTCTGCCTGTTATTTTCTTTGTCTGTCTGTCATCAAGATAATTCAAAGAGTGATGGATGGATTTTGATGAAATTCACAGGGATTAAGTATATTAGGAGGAACAGATGATTAACTTTTGGTGAATATCCGTTCATTCGTTTCTATGTTTGTCTGCCTTATTTTTGTCAATGATATAACTCAAAAAGTTATGAACTTATTTTCATAATATTTAGAAGAGTTGTTAGGTTTATTACGAAGAGTAATTGACTAAATTTTTGTGATGATCTGTATGTTCGTTCCTATATTTGTCGCTGTGTTTGGTTTATGGTTGATAGCGTAATAACTCAAAAAGTCCTGAATAGATCTTTACGAAAAAAATTTACTGGTGTTGCTAGTAATGTTATAAAACGTATAATGATTGAATTTTGCCTCAGATATCGGTTAGTTCATTTGTATGTTAGACTCATGTTTGTCATAATGTTTGTTAGCAGCATCATTAAAAAATATGAATGGATCTTCAAAAAAATTGCACAATCTGTTGATACTATTAAAAGGCACGAATGATTAAATTTTGGAGTTAATAAAATGAAAATCATGGTTTCACATGCAGCCAATTTGAATTTTTCGTTACCGTTGCTTCGCTTGGCGGAAGTATGTACCCTCAAAGTGCTCTAGTTTCATGTAAATTAGGGAGGCTGAAAGTAACTGATTTCGTAACAATGGTAATTGCCTCAGGATAAATTTCGAGTTAGCGTCACAGAAAAGTTTTTCTTACTCTTGAACTTATTTACAAATTTGTGATAAAGAAGTGTAATGAGTATTTTGGAAAACTTGATATTTCCTGTGACGCGATCAACGAACCATTTTATTGCAAATACAGGTGCATTTTTGCTAGTTCTATGTTATGAGGAGCTGCAGCCCAAAGGGTTCCCTCAAGGTTATGTTAGCCTTAGCTTGGAAATCGGAACGTCTTTCTTTCTTGCCCCCGCTGCTTCCGTTGGCTTTCATACTCCTACTGATTTTATTCTCCATTGTGCTGCCTCTTCTTGCTCGATTTGCTTTTACTTTGCGTGTTGATTCCGTGAGGAAATACCCTCGTGAATGAGTGCCACATTTGTATCGACTTACTGTATGTCCTTCCTCTGTGATATGACATTTACAATGGAAACGCTGCATTAAATTGCTCAATTCACTGCAATTATATAGCACTGAATAAATTAAACCTTGTTCTTTCTGTCGAAGTCTCATTTTCAGGGAAAGAATCTTGCAGTTTCGAATTTTGGGATGGAGAGGACCCTGCGCTCTGTCACCTCCATTAAGAGTTAACCCCTAAAAGGCTGACGAATAATTTACTGTTCGTAAAGAACTCCTGAGGCGGATATTCTGGCGAACCCTAACCTTGTCAATATCAATGGGTCTTATAACCCTCATGGCTCTCCAAGTGCCCATTCCAGGAGCGAAGTTGCGTCTGGCCGCAGTTGCTGTAGCTAAAATTAGTTGGTAGATCTAGGTGATTACCTCCGCCAAGGAGGTTATGTTTTCGTCGTGTTTGTCTATCTGTCTGTCTGTCACCAAGATAACTCAGAAACTTATAACCGATTTGGATGAAATTTACAGGGATTGTTAGGTATGTAAGGAGAAACAGATGATTAACTTTTGGTGAAGATATGTCCATCCGTTTGTTTGTTTGTCTGCCTCATTTTTCTCAATGCCATAACTCAAAAAGTTATGAATGGATTTTGATGAAATTAACATGAGTTGTTAGGTATAAAACAAAAACTAGATGACCAAATTTTGGTAATGATCCGTTCGTTTGTCACTGTTTTTAATTTTATGCTTGTTAACACAATAACTCAAAAAATAATGAATGGATCTTTATGAAATTTATAGAAGTTGTCAATAATGTTAATTAAAAGACATAAATGATAAAATTTTGGTGCAGATCGGTTTGTTCGTTTGTATGTTTGACTTATGTTTGTCATTACGTTCATTTCACAACCACACCTTCTCAAGTGTGAAGCCCAATGAGCCTGTCAATAACATTTTCATTGAACGACTGATAGGCTTAAGCGGAGCAAAGTTGCTAAAGTGAACTCACCTTTATGAATGAGGTTTTGGTCACCGTCAACAGTTTCTTTGTTTTCTCCTTGCTATGAATTAATGAGAA
>LQNS02278156.1:8974851-8986430 GCA_001587735.2 Parhyale hawaiensis
TTAACGCTGAAATCAATTGCTTTTTTATATACAATTCAGGCATAAAACAGTGTTGTTTTCATATTTGAACACATCGTTTGTCTCTATTAACGAAAGAGAAGTGAACATGTTCCAAATATCCTACAATTTGTGGTACAGTAAAACGCCCATCACGCTACACTGGCTACAGCCATGGCGTCACAGCTTTTGACTTAAGCATTTTACAACCACCCCCACTCAAGTGTGAAGCCCAATGAGCCTGTCAATAACATTTTCGTTGAACGACTGATAGGCTTAAGCGGAGCAAAGTTGCTGAAGTGAACTCACCTTTATGAATGAGGTTTTGGTCACCGTCAACAGTTTCTTTGTTTTCTCTTTGCTATGAATTAATGAGAAAGATTTCATTGGTTTATAAACCAGCCGCCGGTTTTGTATAATAGGAACTGTTAACGAAGCATAGTTGGTCTGTGACCAGTAGTAACATAATAATAACAACTAGAGCACTCTGAGAGCACATACCTCCGCCAAGCGAGGCAACGGTAGTAAAATATTCAAATATGCTCTGAAACCATAAGTTTCTTTGTGTAAACTTCAAAATTTAATCATTCGTGCCTTTTGACAGTAATAACAGCTTGTGCAATTTTCTAGAAGATCCGTTCATAACTTTTTGAGTTATACTGCTAGCAAACGTTATGAAGAACATGAGTCAAAAATACAAACGAACAAACCGATCCGCACCAAAATTGAATAATTTATATCTTTTTACTTTACTAACAAATCCTATGACTTTCATAAAGATTCATTCATCATTTTTTAGTTTATGTGCTAACAAGCTTAAAATTAAAAATAGTGACAAACGAACGAAAAACGAACGGATAATTACCAAACTTTGGTCATTCACTCTTTATTAGGTATTCAGCAACTCATGTTAATTTCAGAAAAATCCATCTTTAACTTTTTGAGTTATGGCATTGAGAAAAATGAGGCAGACAAACAAACAAACGGTTTGACATATCTCCACTAAAAGTTAATCATCTATTCCTCCTAACATACCTAACAATCTCTGTAAATTTCGTCCAAATCGGTACATAACTTTTTGAGTTATCTTGGTGACAGACAGACAAACAGGAAGGCAAACAAACACACAGACAGATAGACAAACACGACGAAAGCATAACCTCCTTGGCGGAGGTAATAATATGGGCAAAATCGCTTGACATGGCATATATAAGTATCCGAAACTTCTGACAGGTGTTAATTTTCCTCATCTAGATTTTGTTTCAAACACTAAGCCTAAATCCACTATCCTACCTTACCTTGATGATACTTCGGACGAGGTCCAGGTGGCGTTATGCACGCAACCCATCTTGCGCAGAGGTGATGATCGATGCAGTCCATGACCAGCGGGGTGGCTAACAGCGAGTTATCCCCACAGTTCACGTAGCCGCTTGCCACAGATTTATCGGGCACTTTCAGTAAGTATGCGTCCACTAAGTTTATAAATTTCACAGTCTCTGTACCGGTGACATTTCGGATGTGACATTTTGTTGAATAATCTTGCTCCTCGAACTGCCAAACTATTAGAATACTTTGTGGCCATTGCGACACCACCAGTTTTGATCGGAATTCGCACGTCACAAGTGCGACCAATACAGTCTGAGTGTCCGGCCTGGATTCGTCCATTGACGTTGACAGTAATGCCTTTTAGAATTTTCCAGATATATATGATCGTAAAGCGCTCGAATCTCCTTTGAATGGAGTACATAAATATTTTGAAGTTTAACAAGTCTTTCGTGATAGTTTAAATCTTGCATGCCCCGGATTTTGGCAGTAAACGATCGCTGGATAGCGTCAAGTCCTTCCGTTTGCTTGGCATCCAAAGAAGTGAGCAGTATTCAATCCTCGATAGCATTAGTTCTTTCCATAAGGTGAGCATTGTGTCTGCCTCTCGTGAAGAGAAAGTTTGAAGGCCCCCATCCGCTCCACTTCTTGCCTAAGGTAACAACTCGAGCCCCGTGATCTTCAAAAGTGGCATTATTTTGTTTCCTCACCACAAGATCTCTTAAAATTGGTTTTCTCTCGATTTTGCTCCCATCTCTCGTCTTGTAGAACGTAGATCCAGTAAGGGAGAGGTTTTTTCCGTACCGTTATAGTTCAAAGTTTGATTCGTTGAAGGTCATGTTGTTAACCGATGTCCAGTGAAAGATGTTGGTTAGAGCTAGTTGCATATTCCGTACGTCTGCCGTTGATTGTACCGCTGCTAATATCCGTGTGTCATCAGCGAACGATGAGGGAACGGCAAACTTGCATTGGTGCCCCATATCATTTATCATGATGAGGAAGAGTATTGGGCCAAGCATGGTGCCTTGTGGGACTCCACTGAGTACCGGCTGTCGCTTGGACACTTTATTATTTATAATTACACGTTGGGTTCGTTTTTTCAGGAAAGCTTCGGTCCACCTTAGACATTTTCCACGGATGCCCATGTTGAAGAGTTTGAGTAATAATATTTCATGATCTACTTTATCGAAGGCTTTGGCACAATCTAAACATATTACGTCCACATTTTTGCCTTTGCATAGTAGGTCTAGAATAGAGTCATAATGTTCAAGCTACTACGAGGTGGTTGAACGTTTATGGCGAAAGCTGTGTTGATTTGACGTAAGCAGGTTATTGCTCTCCCCATGATGTAAAAGGTGTTTCCTAAAGACCCTTTCAAACGACTTCACTACTTGGCTCGTTAGGGAAAAAGGTCTATAGTTGGCTGGATCCAAGCTATTTCCAGCTTTAGGAATAGGCGAAATAATTGCGTGCTTGTAGGTGAATGGAACAACTGAACCTTCCATCAATTTTCGCCACATAAGGTATAGGGGGTAAGAGATGCTTAGCTTGCACATCTTAAGATTTTTTGCAGGCACATTATCCGGTCTTGCTGCACTGTTGCCGCTAAGTTCATCAATGGCTTATTCAATGCTTAGTTTGGTGAACTCAAAGTCCGTTTGTTAGTTTGTAGTTAAATCAATTCTTGGAATTTCAGGATTTGAAATTCTGTTACTAAAGACTTTTTGATATTGACGCTTGACGGCTTAGTATTTCACCTTTTTCCTGGTCATCATCAACAATAGAACCTGTATTATTTACCAGTGGCCCGATTTTCGATTTTACCGAAGAATGATGTGATGCATAGCCAAAAAATATTTGCTGGGGTTTTTTATTTTTTCCATGGTTTGCTTTTCTTTTTCCTGTTTTTCTTCATCGTGTGATCTTGCAAGCTGACGTTCTATCTCATCTAGCTTCTTTTTGCACTCGGATTGTCGTTGCAGTAACTTCGTTAATTTTTTTTGCATTTGATGAGTTTTGCACGTTTCTTAAGTAGTCCCTTACGAAATTTGTGGTGTCGATTTTTATTACATTTTGTTATTGCCAGACTAAGGTACTTCATGCACTTTTCTGATAAAATGTTTTGGAATGTCTCATTGATGCTTTCACTTTCTATTGAGTTATTTAGAAGTACGTCCCAGTTTACTGACTGCAGTTCTGCATTCAAGCCGTCCCAATTTGTCCCTTTATTGTGTACGTTCAAGTCCCGTAGACTGGAGATTGTGTTTATATGCGAATATATCTGTGGTCTATGAGAATCGCATTCGCGGAGCTGAGTCGATATTTCAATAAGCCTATGATCAGATAATGTTATATCTTGGATTTCAATATTTTTAATCAACTGTGCTTTATAGTCAGCATTTGGAATAGACTCCCTTCCGATGTTGTTAGTGCGGAGTCAGTCAACACGTTTAAAAATCCTCTTGACATATATTGGGAGAGACATCCCCCGCAACTAAGAACTCCTCCTCCAGGAGTCGCCAACTCTTAACGGCCAAAGCTTCCGAGGCTACGTTAATCCGTCTCCTCAGCTCTCTCGCTCCAAATACACAGTTTGATGTCTCCAAGCTTCGTATGTCAGTGGCTCTTGATCGTGCTGCGTGCATTCGAGATCGTCTCTTGGGCATGGACTCTCCATCTCCCCTCCTTTTTTTTTTCTCTTTTCTCCTGTCCTCGATATCCTACTAACATAATGGCAATAGCTCATAGAGTGCCGGGGCGTATGCTCCGGTGTCTCTTTGGGAATGGGCCTATTGGTTCGTCTACTTTCGCCTATCTAATCTAATCTTATCTACGAAGAGAAGGTCTAAGATATTTTCATTTCTCATTGGTGACGAGATCATTTGGGTCAGTGAAAATTCATCCATGATGCGCACTAGAGAGAGGTCCTGATCTTTTTCATCTCTAGTGGCTGTTGATTTTCTGGATAGTACAAAGCTTCCAGTTTCATCTGGTAAGTCTGTCGTTAGCCATTTTAAGAAGGGGAAGTTGAAATCACCAGTTATATACAAATTACAAATGATACTTACTCGGAACTTCTTTGCAATGCATGTTGATTACGTGTAACACTTCGGCAAATATTTCGGTGGTACATTTTGGAGGTCGATAGCACACGACGCATATCAATCCAAGTTTTTCAATCTAGACAATAATGCAATCACACACTCCATTCTATAATTTCTGCTTAGTATGTGAACCGAGATGATCTCGTACGTATAATGCAACACCAACACATTTCCCATTTTTGCGGTCATTTCCATGTAATACATAGTTTTCTATTTGAACTTTTGCATCGTAGACTGTATCATCTAGATGAGTCTCAGTAACGGCAAGAAGTTTAGAACTTGCATCATTTTTTATATCCTGCAGTACCATTTGTTTTCTGCAATTTTTCGTTAACAGGCCTCGTATGTTTATAACGTGGACTTTGCTAAGTATTTCATCATTATTTGATTTCAAATCTTGGTGTCCATTCGGATTTGCTGTGATGGAATGGCTGTTTACGTTTTCAGTTGATGACGAGTTCCAGGATCCAACCTCTACATTTGTGTATTTGTGTTAGATTTTCCAATCATGGTGGCTTCCAAGGTACTCTTGGCCCTCCATGCTACACTTTTTCCATATAGGTCTCCATTGACGAGCTCTTTTCGTACAGTGTTTGTAAAAAACATTGCATATTTTGCAAATCTCTCCTCTCATTTTGATTGTACACGCTCACACCACGGTTATTCGCAGTAATATCTCTTTCCACATTGTACCGGAGGGTTATTTTCCATGTACTTGTTAGTTTTTATGTGATTTGAGTTTTGCCACGGTCTCCCCGAATTTTCCCCTCGTTCAGTGTGGGTGTGCCTATGGTGGTCAGTAAGAGCCGCTCGAATGGTTCCTTTCAGATGTATTTCAGGACATGTGGTATCAAAACACGTGCCATTTCTGAAAGATTCTTGGCACAACCATGGATGGAAAAGATCGCAATCTCTCTTGCGGCTGCAACGTTGCCTACCGTATTTCATGAACCTAGGGCACCTCTTTGGGTGTAAAATTTGCACCCTTTGCCTGAAATTCCATATTTACACTGGCTTTTGGCATAGTACTTGCAGATTTTGGGTTTCTTTTCGCTTCTGAGTTTCAAGTCCTCTCCAGTGTTACTACTTTTCTTCATAGAGTTCCGTGCTATTTCATAAATGTATGTTTCCACGTCATGATCGCCGGTTTCCGCATATTTCTGCAGTGGTTCTTCTCCTGCAGTTTTCGGGCTTTTGCCCTCTGGTTCCTTTGTATCAGATGCTACACATTTTTTTCGTTGCGTTGGAACTTGTAAGCATCTATCACAATTGAAAATGAAGCTTTTGGGAAATCTGTTAAACATGTCGATCATGCCTTGAGGTAACTTTACACAAGCAGCACTGTAAAGGAATTCACATTTTGTGCAAGCAATTTTCGGTGTAGTATTTGTAGTAGGTTCTCTACACCAGGTACAAATTCAGTGTTGCTTCTCAGTGGATCTTTCATTAGCTGAGCACCCATATCCAGACGGGCACACTGGCGCATGGTACCTTCCGTTTTGGTTCAGACCAAGAAAAATGAAGTTTTGAGACATCACTGCCGTAATCTGACTGCTTGTAACGCTGTCAACATAATTCAAGAGGCAAAACCAGCGCTGCTCTCTAAAATTCCCGACAAGACAAGACTATTGAGTTTAGCTCAAGGTGGGTTCACCCTATGGTCAAATGAAGGAGGTTCTTCAGCACCTCGTCCGAATGTTTGGTAGAGCTCCCGTAGACTATAGACCGACCGGGGCAAAAATTTGCGAAAGACCGGGGCCGGGGCAACCAAAAGTCAATGGGCTGGGGCACCAGCAATTAGCCGAAACTGGGGGTCAGAATTTCTATTTTGACTAGTGTAGAGGGTTTGCTATCAATATTTACATTGTGATAACTCATTAACTCTTTTTTTTCTATAATTTAAGTGAGAATTATATTTTTTCAATTCTTTCTCTCATGTTCAGTTATGGTAACGATACTGATGATATACAGCTCTCCGCTGCTCCAATCGTACAATAACGTATATCAGTGAAAGCCAAAGCTACCAATGAAACGTTAAAAATAGTTCAGCTCCGGGGCTCCTTCTTACTCGGCAGTCTAGGGCCGACCCTGGAAAGACCGAGGGTGCTTCCAATGCCGGAGGAATCCTGGGAGAACCTGGGAGTGCTGTTTACACTGAGAGAAATTTTGATGCACTTAGATGCATAAAAATTCCATGCATTTTTGTCCCAAATATAAAGTCCATCATGATGATGCGTATAGGGTCTTATGATGCACTTGGCACGAATTAATGCACCTACGTGTTTCGGTTTAGAGGCACCAAGAAGCATCAAAAAGAGGTAAAATTGATGGGCCCGAAAAGACGAAACATTGAAAAACAATAGCGATCTGCGTGTTAGTATGTAACCGCGTCTCGCTTCGCACGTGTAATAAACTACACAGCTTCTGTTCACTTTGTTTTTGTGGCAGTATGTTTTTCTGTCTGCGGCGATGGTACGCCAAACTACGCCATAAAACACCTACGTGCATCCTGATGCTACTCTGTGTGAAACATATACGTGCACCAAAATTTTTTCTCTGTGTACGTCCTAGTCCGTTAAAGCTAAATGGTACGTGTCCCAATCATGCACCACACTGCGATGGCGGTCCTCAGTACGAGTTACCTACTCAGACGTTACTCGCCCTTCGGGAAGCATTTAGCTTTGAAGTATAAGCAGAACGCTTGCTAGTTTTCCTTGTAGCTGTCTGTGGAAAATTGGATAGTAGTTCATCTCACGGACACCATAACAAGTATAAGGTTTTATTGAATTCTATACTCAATAGTTTGTTTGCAGAGAGTGCACATGTGAAATTCATCGATCGCTAATTAAGGGAATGCATATTTACATCTATCTAGCTCGCATACTACAATCAACGTAAAATGAGAAATACAAGCGGTTAATACTAATTGAAGGGGTAACTCGTCTAGGTGCCAACGACACTCTTATTATAGTACTCTTAGTAACGACATACTGCTATGAGGCGGAATACACCTCTTTTGAACTATAACTAAGCTAGTTTGGCAAATGGAGACTTAGCGAATCCTGACAGTCAGATAGTAACATCACTTAAGAAGTGTGGAGGGATCGCTCCACCCGTTGTCGCAGTGCAGGGCCTTTCATTCCATAATCGAGACTAGCCCGCGGTTCAAAATCATGACACTACACGGAGAAAATTACGTTTTCCGGTAAAGGTAAAGTCAACTTGACCGTACCCCCCAACTGGGAAACCTGCATGCACTGGTTTGTGCTGCAGATATAGACAAGCAGACCCCAGAGGAGTATACGACTGCAGTCAACCACTGACGTCCAGAGCTATGGCGCCAGTGGCGGAAGACTCCATGCGACAATATCTGCGACCCCCCCAACCCTCCCCATAGCTGGGGAAGGTCAGTAACCCGCAGCAGTATGCAGACCGGATGCTGACCGATCACATCAAGCGCGCTAAGAAAATACCCAGCTGGGAACTGGGCACAAACCAGTGACCTTGAGAGTCGAAGTCGGACGCTTTAGTCTGCCGCTACTGCAGGTATATCTTTTACTTTCCCGGAATCGAAAATGAACTGCCAAAAGATCCGAAATTGCGAGCGTCTTATTAATTCAAATTTAGTATAAGTTGTTTGGTCGCAGAATGGCAATTAGTCCCTGACCAACGAAGTATAGTCTGTGAATACAAATTTTTTATTTGAATTCATTACTTGCTCGCGATTGCAGTATCAGATTTTATTTGCTTCGTTTTCGATTCTGTTAATGAAAATATCTGCTTGGGAAAGGCTACTTGAGCAACAGTGCTGCGTTCTATTTTGCTCAGCACAGAAATAAACGGAAGTTCTGCATTCATAACCGAAGTGATTTTTCTCCACGTCAACATTCCTTCAGCAAAACTGAGAGACTTGCAGAAAGTATGTGTAAGGAGGATTTTGGAACACGACGTTGTCACACTGTGGAATAAAATGTTCAGTACGTGGCACACAGCGTTGACGTGGAAGTTATTGATGACAGCCGCACTGACGTCAGGAATCTTCACACTTCGCTGCCCCCACTCGACTGAGCTGCGGCCCACCAATAAAATTCCAGTGCAGGCATACTACATATATAAGCTGCAACGCTGTATGTCGATCCAACACTCGATCGGTGTCATCCCTGAGAAAATGAAACTCACGGTAAGTTTCAAGAATTTGAAATGCGGTTTGAATTATTTACGGTAAACGTGAATGTTTGTATTGGATATTACTAAATTACTGGACATAACCTATACAGTTCGTTTAAAAAATACTACCTAAAACTTTGGCAGATTACCCGATTTGGCTTGCATTGGGTCCCAGTTACCATAAACGCTAGTGATGACTCCATTTTCATTTCATTACCCCCGCCAAGGAGGTTATGTTTTCGTCGTGTTTGTCTGTCTGATTGTCTGTTTGTTTGTCTGTCTGTCACCAAGATAACTCAAAAAGTTATGAACCGATTTGGATGAAATTTATAAGGATTGTTAGGTACGTTAGGAGGAACAGATGATTAACTTTTGGTGAAAATATGTCCATCCGTTTGTTTGTTTGTCTACCTCATTTTTCTCACTGCCATAACTCAAAAAGTTATAGAGGGATTTTTATGAAATTAACATGAGTTGTAGGGGTATGTAAAAAAGAGTAAATGACCCATTTTGATAATAATCCGTTTGTTCGTTCGTTTGTCACTGTTCTTAATTTTAGGCTTATTAGCACAATAACTAAAAAAATATTGAATAGATCCTTATGAAATTTATAGGGTTTGTTAGTAATGTTAAAAGACATAAATGATTAAATTTTGGTGCAGATCGGTTCGTTCGTTTGTATGTTTGACTCATGTTTGTCATACCGTTTGTTAGCAGTATAACTGACAAAGTTATGAACGGATCTTCAAGAAAATTGCACAAGCTGTTATTATTATAAAAAGACACAAGTGATTCGATTTTAGAGTTAATACAAAGAAAATTGTGGTTTCAGAGCCAATTTGAATTTTTTGCTACCGTTGCCTCGCTTGGCGGAGGTATGCGCTCTCAGAGTGCTCTAGTTTTCAATGCGGGCGCCACTTAATATGAGATTATGGTACTAGTTGTTTTAGCCATGACTAAGATATTCTTTATATTTGGAACAGCATACTTAAGAGGGTTGATCTGTGTAACTTGTCAGGTAAGGCATGTGACTTCTAATTACAGTCCGCGCAATATTCGCGAGGATATATAGTTTTCACCGTGTCGGTCCATCTCTCCGTCCGTCCGAACCACTTTTAGAGGAAGTGTTTGCTCAGGGCAAACGGTCTCCTTCCCGTAAATTCTTCTGCTCATAACCACTCTCATGTGATGCCTAGCCACGTTGGGCAGGGTTTCTGCCAATTTTGCTCCACCTCTGCCATCTTTTGTATTTTGTGTGTCACATCCAGTCTACTGAGGAGGAACTTAGTGGGTGGCGGGCTGAGAGGACTCGACTTATTTGCGACATCGGTTCTAGTTTTGGAATAAAATTAAGTTGCATGATAAGTGCTTTATTCTGAAATTGGTAATAAAGTTCATTTAATAATTGTCACTGCTTTTTCTAGATCTTCCAGACATGCTGTCAGTTAATTGAAAATAGTCAGGTTTCAGTGCAGTCACTACAGAAAGAAAACAACTTGTAAAATTTAACCTAAGTATGGTTGTTGTTTACTTGCTTTACTTATCATATCTTTTATATTCCTAAACCACCTAAACTTTACAGTCGTTGAAAATTGAACGGTCCGAGATATTGCTGCCCTAGCAAATTTTGATTAACCGACGTAGTACAACTTTATTTATGGCGTGGTCTTGAAAACCCTCGGAACATGGCACTCTACGTTGGGGTTGAAATGTTTTTATTTTCCTGTATTATCAAAATACCTTTTCAGTTAAATGTCCCTCCATATAATCGTTCTGTATATGTTTGTGCCTTAATTTGACTGAAACTTATTCGATGCAAAAATGTACATTTTGCGCCTACCTGACGCTATATTCTATGTTATCGTTTTCGATGTTTCGCTTCTTACAGCGTTGTTTATAATATTGATATCAAGACGGTTGTATTTATTTGTTGCTTCTTTTCATGTTAACAGCTTGCATTCCTCTTGGTGCTGTCTGCGTGCCTCACCTACGCTGCCTCCGTGAAGACGAGAGAAGATGCCGTGGGCAGTGATGAGTTAACCTTCCAACAACTAACTCCGGAAGAGGTTGCTGAATTAGGACTTAACGATGTAAACCCATCTGTGGATGGATCGCTTTCGGCAGACGCAGTGCAGGCTCAAGTCGAATCTCGGGGAAGGGTTTGCTTCAGAATTTGTGTCTTTGGTAGGTGCTATGTCCGGTGTATCAATACCTAGTAGGGAAACCCATCACGATTTTTGGAACATGACACTTTGTCGATTTCTGGCAGCTCGAAAACACCTCAACTGATGAAGTAATCACCGTCTCTTTTCACCCCTCACGGGCAGACTTTTGATGGCTTTAGCATAGAACTGTAATTGAAAAGTTTTTTCAGGGAGCTGTCCATGTCATTTTCTTGCATCGCACGTCATTTTACCTTGCAGGCGCGGTGTGCAAATGCTTATAGTTAATAATCAACGTGTACGCAAGTAATCTTATATAGGCACAGAATGGGTTTCTGCAATGCAGTAATAGTCAGCTGAAAAGCAAAGTCTAAAAAGCCGCGGGAGTTTCCCAAAACATAAAGTAATATCTCTATGTAATTAGAAAACCCTGTATGCCTATTTCTCTACATGAGAATGTATTGAGGGAATGAAATAGGTTCCATTCGAGATATTTTTATTTGTATGGTCCTTTGACTTCCTGCTGTTTTTCTTCAAACATTTCACATCTACTTTGAATTTTCTGCAAAGTAACGTTTTGATACTATTTACAATGTGGAGATAATATTGGCGTGAACTATGGCGATGTTCGTATTTCTTGCTTACACGATCTGCCAGCCTGGCAATTCGAGTGAAAAATCCTTCACTCGTTACTTAAAGTCGTCCACAACGGCCCTGGCTACCAACTATCTGCTAAATATCTGCTATGGCAGCGTGCACTGTTGCCAGACAAGTTTAAGCAATGGGGTGTAATGCGCTCTTTATTTGTAACCTGTAGAATAACAAC
>LQNS02278156.1:9400088-9411512 GCA_001587735.2 Parhyale hawaiensis
ACTTTCAATGGAGCTTGAGAGGAGCACCAGAGCCTCCAACCTGGGCTAATTTCCGCCTATCTATTTCGTTAAGAGCGTGACACCAAACATATAAATAAATATATATATATATATATATTTATTTATAAACATACGAAGGTTATTCTTAGTATTAGATATTCAGAAATTTAAGTCTCCATTTCCACAACAAAGGCAATGTCACAGAGGAAGAATGAAGAGACACATAGTGTGATGATAGACACGTGGAATCCATGCACGAGGGTTTTCCAACACAGGATCAACGGGCATGGAAACGGCAAGTTGAGAAAGAGGAGGAAGAACAGATGGACGAAAGATCAGGAGGAATAAAAGGTAGGAAGGAAGCTTCCTTGTGATCTTGTTTGACACATCTTCTGCACTTTTAGATAGAGAATAAATTCGATGGTTAGGCTATGGGTTCTATGGGGAGGTAGCTATTGCCTTGCTGAGGCATGGATTAGCTCTTCAATTCGATTGTATCTGTGATACGCACGTGGAACCTGCCCCTTGGTGGCAAGAACGGGCACGATAATTTAGAAGTTGCTCTGGAAAATACAACTGGAAAACGTAAAATATAAATTGAATTTGCTGTCGTTAGACAAGCTTAGAATCTGTTGACAGTGAGCCGTATGGGCAGCTCCTTGACGGGCAGGAGAGGACGGACGAATAGCGTGTGGTTTATGACCAGCTAAATAAATGAACACAGACGATCGTGCCTATTATTATGATATTTAGAAGTTCAAGTCACCATTTCCACAACAAAAGCGATGTCACAGAGGAAGAATGAAGGGACACGTAGTGTGATAACAGACACGTGGAACCCATGCATGAGGGTGTTCCCACACACGATCAACGCACATGGGAACAGCAAGTTGGGAAAGGAGAACAAATGGAAGAAAGATCAGTATGAGTTACAGGTAAGAAGGAAGCAAAATGGGCACGAAAGGCAGACAAGACGATCGTGATGACGACCCAACGGGTCATGGGTCGTCTAATTATTAAATCTCACCAGACTGGCGACGGGGGGAACAAAAAAACTCCATGAGGTTAACAAACCCCCACGCAACCAGCCAAGCGGGTGAAGAAAACAAAAGAATGAAAAAAAGAAGATCAAAGATCACAGAAAAGCTCTGCATACAGATCGTTTAAAGTTGTCTATACCCGCACCAGCAAAGACAGAGCCATCAAGACCATTCCAAACATCCACACACGATGGGAAAAACATACAGGAACGCTGACCCATACGGCACGCAACAGTTCCAAGGCAAACTCATGAAGAGCGCCAGTACGTTGAGTAGGTATACCTCACCCAAACAAATGGATCTGAAAGAAACTCGGACAGTGGATGACTGGGGCAGTTATAGATTTCATACAAAAAAAAACAGACCCCAACTCTGCGACGATGCGCCAGATCAAAAGGCACAACTTCACCCAGCATGAACGCACATCGACGAACCACTTTGTCAAGCAAACACAGATGGCAATCGGCAGCAGAACCCCAGACTACAGAGCAGTACTCCAGAAAAGAGAGGACAAAGCAATTAACGCAGCGATGTGTCAATTCTACCAAGCCTAACACCCTCCAAGCACGTCTCAGATCAATATTCTGCGATGCACGGGAGGCAACCGAACAAATGTGGGGCTCAAACGTCAACTTTGGATCAAAATTGACACCCAAGATTACCAGGTCATCAACCACAGGAAGTGATACACTATCCAGTATGAGTGCAGGAAAACGAGGTCCCACTGTACGCGACCTGGATACGAGCATGGTCTTAGTCTTGTCCGCATTTAGCCTCTCATCCCCCACCTAGAACACCAGGAAGCAATCCTTTCCAAATCATGCTGAATGGATTCTGAAACCTCTGATCTATCACTAGGCTTATCGCAAACAGCCAGCAAAGTAACATCATCAGTGTTGTAACAGGAGGCCATCACAGAACACCACCATCACCACCACTCCAAGTTGCTATCCTAGGCAAGAGCAGCAGCTTAGCTCTAGGCTGAGACCTCAACGTGGTTTTCACTTATTTTTTGCATAATAACACACGTATTGTAGTTGATTGTAAACTTACCAAAAAACGTTCATTCAATTAGTCACTTCACTTTATCTTTTTCTTAATTCAACACATTTTTTTGTCACTTGAATTCCAATGTTGTTTATTGGAGCGCTGCTAGGAGAAACGCATTGTCCGTGGCAGAATTGGCGAAACTGGTAGGGCGGGTTCCGATCCGCAAAGTCTGTTTTGCGTCCGCTTCAGTTTCTCGCTTGGCTGTGTTATCAATTTCTAATATTTATTCCTGAAAGATGTTCGCCTGTCTGTAGATTCATGGATAGGAGTTGTTGTTAGGGCGAAATGTAGTCGAGAGGTCAGTTGTAACATGTCCCGTGTCAACTCAAGTCGTTCGCTGCCTGTGTCAACTCAAGGTGTACTCTCCAGGTATTGGATTAGTATTAGCTGCAGTTGTACCTCCGCCTGCTGGTTCCTCCAAAATAAAGTCTTCAAGCTTGTAAGTGCATTGACTCAGGTCCTGCATTAGGTGAAGCAATTGTGGTAGCACGTAACATCAGTCCTCAGACTTGCCACCAAAGTCCAAGCCGACCTATAGCTCCTTGGCGTCTGTAGAACTAGGATCCACGTACTTGGCCGTTTCTCGGTGAAATCATTCTGACACGAAGTGAAAATCCTAGGTGTGTCGAGGAAAGATTGATATACTTTAGTTAAATGACACACTAGTACAATTTGCTGTCACTTAGCGAACTTGTACAGTGTAACCAACAAGTAAATTATTAACAAGATGAAACATTCCGCCGTATATACAATGAGCAACAAAGGGCCCAGAACCCTAAACCTCACTCCTCTTCCCATCAACAACTACACATTGACATCTGTTAGATAAAAATTGACTAATTACCGCGAGAATTAAACCACAAATACCCAATAATCTCAGCTTATGGAGCAGCCCAAGGTGATACGATCAAACGCAGCACTTAAGTTAAGCTGTACCAACCTTGCTTCATGACCCCCATCAAGAGCCAACTGCAACACATGAGAAATGTGAAGCAGAGCATCACAAGTTCCCAAGCCCTTACGAAAACCATACTGTGTTGGGGAAAGGACACCTTACTTTTCAAGAAAATATAAAATTTCAAACACTCTCAGGGCATAAGGCTGTTCTGAGACTACAGTATGTCTTAAAAAGCCTTCCCCAAGAATTTTCTCCTAAGTATCAAAGCACTTCATTGAACAGAGACCAAGTCCCAAAGGGGACAGCTGAAAATTTTTCTCAAGTCCAAAAGAACGAACTAGAAAAATTTTGTAAGTGCCAAAAGTATCTCAACACACTGAGACTAAATCCACAAGAAACCAATCACTGCACATTACAAAATTTCTAAGGCACAGCGGGCAAAGCACACTGCCCTGAAGGACGCCAGACACCACCCCGACTGAGGCGCTTAAAACGCCGTCAACAGACACACTCTGCGTTCGATCAGAAACGAAATCACGAATGATTGACAAAACCCTACCACCCACACCAAAGGACTCCAGCTTGTATAATAGACCCATGTGGTTAACCCTGTCAAACGCCGCGCTAAAGTACAACTGGACAAGGCTTGCTTCCGACCCGCAATCCAGCGCAGATTGTAGGTGACACCGACAAGAGAGCGTCACAACAGCCTAAGCCAATTCTGTACGCAAACTGACCAGCTGGCAGCAACCCCGTAACCTCAGGAAAACGACCAAGCTTACCAGCAATCAACTTCTCGAACACCTTCCACAAAATGGGCGTCAGGGTGATGGGTCGATAGTTGGCCACATTGGGCGACACTGGACCTTTGGGAATAGGAGTAATATTCCCAGTTCGCCAACAATGAGGAAAACTTCCTTATCGTATCAGGCGCCGGAAGATAATTGCAAGCTGGGGGGCAAGAACATCAGCCAGCTGCTTATAAAACAAAGGAAACATGCCCACGATCTCTCTAGGTAAGTGGCGATTTTGCTTCGCAAGAGAGGTTTCGTGACAGCAACTACCAAGTTCAAATTCGTTTACTGTTCGCTTAGACTACCATGGAAGTCACATCACAATGTGCTATTTTTGCAAAGCTGGAAACATGTGCTCAAACTTCATAGTATTGTGCAGGTGCAACACTGTGTGTGACGAGTTGTCAATGGGTTCTATCTGAAGTTTTATCTATTGATGAGCGACCAGGAACCATGGAAAAGAATAGCTAAAAGAAAATCTTTAGGTGCAACACGAGGTGCTTTGGTGTCATCACATACCTATTTCTCATTCCCATCGGGATGCAAAGGATGGGCCATACGGGATCCGGTAAATTTGTAACCTGGTTGATTCATAATATGATTAACTTGTACCCTTAGTTAATTTGTAATGAATTTTATTGCTTAAGCAGCTATCCAAAGTTTGTGAGAAGCCAAGACGTCAAAGACACAATGTATGGCAATAGAAAACGTTGTTCTCATGAGCGATTGAGGTTGTTGGTACATAGAATTAACGTGCATGGAATCAGCAGATCAAGGCAGAAAAATAGCTAATTACAGTATAGTGATCTGTGGCTGAATTTCCTTCTAGCTATAAAAAAAAACAAAGGAATTATGCATGCTCGTCTAGCCTCTATAATTGCAACAAATTTCTTGCTGAAGTTAGCTCCTTTATTGAAATTATACTAGCGATATCTTGTCATCAAATACAGCTTTTATTCATTTTACTATATTATACTACTACAATACTACTATAGTTTATAAAAACGTTCAATATTTAATAAATATGTAAATAATTAGCTACATAGTAAAATTGGGTACGAGTTGACCAGCTTGGTTGCAAGTTGGATGTGGGTACAATCAGAGAAGCTGTGGCTAGAACCTCATCGTTCATTTCGAGTAACATTAACCACACTGCCAGGAGAATTTCGCCCATTTTTCAAACATAAAAAAGTATACCATTTTTCAATTAAAGTTGATTAACCACATGATAAACAGTGAAAAAAACTCATCAGCTTTCGAATTATGCCTAGTATTCTTAAGTTGTTCTCATTCTTAATACCTACTGTTACCGACTTAGTCCACCAGTGGACTTCCAGAAACCGAGTAAGTTTCAAGATCTGAAAAACTCAACAAAAACTCTCTAAGTGTAGCTCTCTTTACTGTATTTCAATTAGCAAGTCCCTACCAAAGAGACTATCGAGAATGTAGGAACACTACTTCTCGACCAAAGTAGAAAGTTTTAAGAATAAGAGCCACTGTACACTGACTAGAGGAGAGGAGCCTAGATGTTGTCACTAGCGTGAGTCGTCTGAAACTGAGGCTATGGCGGTGTGTGCAGGGGCATCTGACCAAATCCAAGACGGCGCCTGCTGACTAGGAGGCTGGCAGGTTCATGAAGTCCCGGATCTAACAAAAAAAATGGGAGGTTCACCCGGAAGTTTGGGCTAAAGAACTTAGAATTAAAACCTCAAATACAGACCTTTCTCAAAACACTACTCGAGGTCTGTTATTCGACTGCTTTAAACTTCCATTTTTACATTGTTACAATGACTTTAGGGCAGTGGTTCCCTTAGATGGGTGGTGGCGCCCCCCCTGGGGGTGTTCGCGAGGTTTGAGGAGGCGGTGAGGCCAAAAGGGGCGGTAGGAGGGCGTTGAGGCTAAAAGGGACAGTAGGGGGCGTTGAGGGCCTATAAGGGACAATAGGGGGTGGCGAGGTAAAAAAAAAAAGGCTGTAAGAGGGTGGTGAGGCAAAAAAAAAAAAATGCCAGAGGAAGCTACGGATTTCCATTGGATTTTACATGCGCTAATGTAACGAGATAAATCATTGCATATGCATGATATTGAATACGAATCTGCTCTAAAACAGTGGAAAAAAGCGTGGCACGGCTATTTAGGCGAGTAGGTAATGTTGTAGAATGTATAGGCACGTTAATTTGATGCTCCTCCACAACACTTGAAATTGACTTGCCTAGTTAAAATACAGCTCAGCTGATAGGACAACAGGCAACTAATTTGCATTGATATCAGCTCTGTTGAGGTTTAGGAAAGCCGCTATTTAACTTTTACGTACGAGCAATGTTTCATGTACGAGAGGAACAAGTCTTATTCTACAATTCAAGAAATTACTGCATGTGCAAAACAATTATGTAAGCCGTGCGGCGAGCAGAGCATTACATCGAACTCGCCTAGGTATGCAGAGCACCAGCTGAATCGAAGTTTTGAGCAGTCTCAAAAATTTTGGCTGTTGTGACGGTATTTGATATTTGTAAACCAACTGAAATACTCAGCTGATACCATATGTCTACTAGCACACGTGAAATGAGTTAGCTAGTGGGTAACAGAGAGATTTAAAATTTACAACTAATAGTAAGAAGAGTAAACCCAAAAGTTAGCTACCATGCAAAATGTCGAGTGTCCTATATATTACAAGGGTCGTTCTTAGAGAAGGCGTCATATATATTTAATTCAAAAAGTTGAAGAGCTACAAAGATGAAAGTGGCACCATTAAAAAAAAGTGAACATTTCTGCTTCAGAATTCATTTTCTACCTAGTCACCACCATTCTTGAAGCACGTTCACCAGCAATGAGAGAGAGCCTTCAGCCTTGATGCTTCGGTCATAAGTCAGAGTCTGCAGAGGTAAAAAATTTCACGGTTGCAATGACGGCGTTGCCGCTGCCCACGTAATGCGCCCTTCCCAACTCCAAACAAAAGGAAGTCTGACGGCGTCAGATCAGGACTAAATGGTGGGTGAGACAGCATCGTCAAGCTGATCTTTATCACGCATTAGGTGGACCTCAAACTTGCGTGCTCTCTGGTGTTGTTGTGTTACAAATTGAAGGTTTCTCTTTTGTTGCGCTTTGGTCAATATGACGATTAGAGTTGACTGCCACCTAACAAGCTTAGTTTCCCGGGGTGGTGGCTGTGCATGATTGTCCGAAGCGTACTTTGTCACTTAGCTACATCTCTATCGCCACTTCCTAAACGTTCACAAGGCATCGGTGAATCCTGATTGGTTCAAAATTTTCTCCATGAAGGAATTCAATTAAACATTTTTGCTTCTAACAAAAGAAACAAACAAATATTATTTATCTCGTATATGTCGCAAAAAGGTTAGAATCTGAGAGCTTATTTGAAGTAAAGTAATTTTAATTATAAAATTCATTGTAACTATTTCAAATGGCCAATTCTCATGCCTGCCTGACGGCAACACTGAAAGCTCCAAAAACGACGAGGCGACACGTGTGCCGAAGATCCCTTTTTCTTTGTTGTGCCTCCATTTGGAGCGGTTTCGTTATGTTGTGATAAAAAAGTGAAAAATGCTAAGAGGCCAACTCTTCAAACGTTGCTCTGAGAAAATGAAGCCCAATCTACCTTGCCTTGAAGGTAGGCATGAGTTGCCCTATAGTCTATTTTAACTTATGTTTTGTATTCATTCTTTTGTTGTTTTCTTAGTTTTGCCATATATACAGGGTACAATGGATACACCTATTGAGGTTTTCTTTTAGCCTTAATTCTAGAATTTTCAAGATCCCGTAGTGTGAAGAGCAGGAGAAGCAGTCCGTGCTGAGGGTCAATTTAGGATCCCTCATTGTGCATCGCCTGGCCTCTCGATGCTGGAGTGCTCCACGCAGTGTAAATCCGTAGCGTGCCGTCCGGGGAATCAAACCCAGGCCTCCGTTGATGCGATGCCGAACCGTTGTCACTTCACCACCGAGAGGGCACGCACGTCTATGACAGAGACCGCAATAGTGCAGTTTGCAATCACTGGGATCCCTTTGGGCGGATTGAAAAATGAAAGGCATTGCTTTTGGAACGACCCTCGTCTAAGCATGGCGACAGTTAGTTTAAGAGTTTTTTGAATGCATCAAAACACTGGGTGATGAAAAAAAAAAAAACAGCCATTCCATTATAGACATGCAGAAATATTACTGTACAATTAAAAAATGAATATCTCAGTCATTCAAGGACATATGAGTAATAATTCCTAGCATTCCCAGCACTGTGTATAATGATGGGATGACGGTCAGAAGTGTATCTACGCCTGTCTAGGTATTGATTCTGATGCTGCTAGCCTGCTATAGTAGGTAGATAAAGTGCACTTGTCTGCTTGATTTTTCAAAAAAAGTTGAATGCCACTATTTCTAATTTGACGAAGTGTTCCCAGCCTCCCAACACTGCTCAAAATTGTGGCCAAACACATAGTTGGTCTACGTTCTATAGCAGTATCAGCGATACGCGCCATATCATCTTGCAACTTTATGCAGCTGCAATACAGCCTCACAAACCTAAGATCTGTCCTGAGTGCCTTTTCCCTAGGGAATGTTGCAGCTCCTGGTGACGAGGTTGGTTGGTAAAGCTAGGTAGGTTCCCAATTATTGCCTTTCTCTTCAGTGAAGTGGGCTGCCGAACAATAAATGGTGGTGACTGACCCATCCCATCCCATTAGACTCCAACCTGCCCTGCGTAGGGGGCAACAGAAGGGACCCTCGTACTTGCGTTCCTCTTTCCTTCTCCGTCTCATCCTCATTTTCTTTCCTCTTCGTACGGCGTGGCTGAGCGAACAGCCATGCCGTATAGGGTTCGAGATGCTTAGCGCCTTATTTCATGTCAATAGTATTGCACTGGCTCAGGACTCTTTGAGACCAATAGAATCTTTTTGAGTTCGCCTTAAACTTGCGACATTCCGACAGAAATGCCAAGATATATGTAAATCACTGATAAGCAGGCGAGAGGGGATAGTACGGTATTGCTGGCAGCGCTTGTAAACCATTACCAAATACTAATTGCCATGCTGCTGCAAGCCCCATTAATTTTTGTGTCACACTAGTACAGACGCGGACATGCTACGGATCCTTCAACAGTGGTAAAATATGGGAGAACAATAAACTCAAGTTTATACTTCGGTATTCAAGCCCTCTAGGCAGAAGTGGCCAAGAAAGAATCAGCTTCAATACAAAATGCTATTGATTTGAAGCCAAAATTTATCAAGTCGCTATTAGAGAATATGGTTGGAATAAAAAGATCTCGGAATGCTATGCAGCATAGTGGTAATAGTAAAAATTGTGTTTAGTAGAAACGGGCATTAGAGCAGTCACCTTGCTTCTTGCCAAGAAAAGAAAAAGCTCAAAATTGATGAAAAAGAAGATCTGCAAATCCTCCTAAGCAAGACAGTTGTGCTGAGAAGCCAATATCCCTAAACGGACTGCAACAAGCCCATCTATTTTGTATTTTGTTCCCTTCCCCTGTCCAGCGTAGCTGAGCGAAAGCGTTCAGCTGTGCCCAGGGGTTAGAGATGTTCAAATTGTGTTTTTTTTTCATCAGTAGCGCACTAACTACTCCGAGACCCACAGGCAGAAAAGCCGAGACAAAAATCATTGATAATTTAAAACGCGCCCTAGTGGCGCATAAGCATGTGCTAAACCACAGGAATAGTTCGGCGTGATATAGACATTGCGTCCCTGATGCGCTAGTAAAACTTCTACTACAACTGGATACTACCCATCTATATTACTGACAGACAACTATGATCTGTGAAATATGTTACCACTAGTGGGCCCGTGCGTGAAGAATTCACACAACCTATACGTTTGCCTAGTGCCTCTGGGCCGGTGCGGAATCTTCTTTTCTCTTATTTGCTCCCTAATTTTCTTCTATTCTTCATTGATCCTTTGTTGTGCTGTCATCCTTAGGTCTTCTATATAGCAGGGTTGCGGAACCAGAGTCGGAGTTGGCCGGAGTCGGAGGATTTAAGGGGGAGTCGGAGTCGGAATCTCACTTGCTCTAGGAGTCAGAGTCGAAATTTTTAGTCCGACTCCGACTCCAGGATGCCATTTATAAACAAATGTCATTCTATTCCTTTGAAATTTAGAAAATATGCATAGGTATATCATTATACTGTATAGGCCTATACTTCCATTATCTCAAAAACTAAGGCCTAAATCAAAGAAACTGTGTAAGTAAAATGTGTTTCTTTTACAAAAAATACATGCACTATGTAAATTTCAGAACAATCGGTAGAAAATTGAGTATTTTGCCCCCCCCCCCCCCCCCCCCCCCNCCCTCAATTTTTGCCCCTCATGCTCCCCCCTCACATAGTGTACCAGGTGCAAAAGTTTTACCAATATTTGTTTAATGTCCTCATGTCCTCACTTTAATATTCCATTGATGCAAAATATCATTGTATATGTACAACACACCCAACATCTTCAACTTGATAATGTTAATATTAGCAAAAATTATTTGGACATATTTAATGTTTACATCAAATATCTATTAGTTGGACCTAGGAGTCGGAGTCGGAAAATCTTGAGGACCAGGAGTCGGAGTTGGAAATTCTGGAGGGCCAGGAGTCCGAGTCGGAGTCGGACCTTGAACCCTCCTACTCCGAAACCCTGCTATATAGACAGGCAGAAGTAACGTCTTGAGTAAAACACTTCAACAAACTTAAAACAAAATAGCAGCTTATATACAATGTGTTCATTCCATAGCAAAGATAGGTACCATAGATACCATTTTTCCACCTCAAATATCTGCTTCATTTGAGGTGCTCAAATTTTGACCTATGAAGAGAAAACTGCTTCATCAGAGGAAAACGGTAAGCTAGAAGAAATAATTGTCTACTGCCCGTGAAAACTTATGTTTTGTCAGTTTCGTTGACAATTGCATCAAAGTGGGAAGAATAGCTCATGCAACAAAATCATCTTTGGGGAGAAACTACGAATCAAGAAGCATGAGAGTGCCAATGGAAGCTTCATATATCTTCAATGCTACTTCGGCAATGCAAGAAGTGCATTCAGACTTGAGGTCGCCCTACCGGTATACTTTGCCGTAGATTCGATGCATGGAGAAGCTAATACTCGTACAAATCAGACTAAGCCTGCGATGTCTTCATTGTTGGAATTTCATCTGTCCCTGCTCAAGAAACGTTTGTCATCTTCTGCAACCTGGCCTATTTTCTGCCTTGCCTATCACTTTCAATGGAGCTTGAGAGGAGCACCAGAGCCTCCAACCTGGGCTAATTTCCGCCTATCTATTTCGCTAAGAGCGTGACACCAAACATATAAATATATAAACACACGACGGTCATTTTAGTATTAGATGATTAGTGGCGAGATCATCATATATTATTCCATATTGCTGACAAATGATAAAATTGGTTTCTGATATAGAGTTCTTTGTTATGACACACTTCATTTTAACCTTCATTTGTGTTTCAAATCATGCCAAGAAACGCGTGCTTGAATGTTTATTCCAATTGGTGAATTGAACGGGGGGTGTTAGGCAGGGTTGCGGAGTCGGATGGTTCAAGGTCCGACTCCGACTCCTGGTCCTCCAGAATTTCCGACTCCAACTCCGACTCCTGGCCCTCAAGATTTTCCGACTCCGACTCCCGACTCCGAC
>LQNS02278156.1:9425001-9439976 GCA_001587735.2 Parhyale hawaiensis
ATGAACGAAAAGGAAACTACTGTGTGCAGACGCATACTGAATGAAAATGGCGGTGGTTGCCTTCCGATTATCGGAAGAGACGCTGCGCAATCGGCGAATTTTAGTATCTGCGCAGCGTCCCTTTCGGGAATTCTTCTGAAAGTCCGGAACTTCTGCTGGACTTTTCCGGGAAATGCCGAAGTTTTCCGGTATTCTGGCTTGGTTTCAGTTTCCCGGAACGTTCCGGGAATACCCCGGAAAAGTGAAAAAAATCCGGGAAACCGGGGTTCCACTGTATTCAGAAAGAGTTAACAGTTTGCTATGAATGGGAGAATGGGAACCCATCCATGAATGGGAACTCATCCATAGAGCACAGTAAGTTTTTAGTAAACTAGGTATTTCATCTAAAAAGGATTGTTCAAAGTTTAAAGAAAACAAACTTCATTATTCTTATAAGTTTTAACCAACAATTGTGATGAAAGTTTAAAATCCACATCACTGCTGCAAAAGTTCAGAAACTTTTGGGCTAAAGGCCGCGGCTCGCAAGACAACAAAACTGTCATCCGTATTGAAAGCTTTAAATTACTTGATAAACTTATAAAAAGTAATTTCAATTGAAAAGGAAGGCTAATATTCATTAGGCTGGAAGAGCTGGTGTCAAGTTTCCATGAAAATCTAAAATCAAAAATTTACAACTTTTAAAGGCTTTTGAGGGAAGTAAGTGATCTCAGATGTAGTCTAGGTCCATATCAGGAAATAGGCTAATAGTCAATAGAGTTATTTCCAATCTGAGACCAACTTCTTTAGGTGGGATGAGATAATTTTTCTGCATCCCAAAGGCCGTGGAGGAATCCTGAGTCAGAGTCCCCCACGTGAGAAATGTTAAAAATTTTCAAAGATATTTGGGATCTAAAACTGGAAAACTGACTATTATTATTATATCACACCAGACTGACGACGTGGAAACGGAGAAACTCCATGAGGTTAACAAACCCCTACGCAACCAGCCCAGCGGGTGAAGAAAACAAAAGAACAAAAAAAAAAAGAAGATCAAAGATCACAGAATAACTGTGTACAGATTGTTTAAAGTTGCCAATAGTCGCACCAGCAAAGACAGAGCCATCAAGACCATTCCAAACATCCACACACGATGGGAAAAACGAACAGGAACACTGGCCCATATGGCACTGCAACGGTTCCAAGGCAAACTCATGAAGAGCGCCAGTACGCCAAGTATACCTCACCCAAACAAATGGATCCGGAAGAAACTTAAGACAGTAGATGACTGGGGCAGTAATAGATTTTGTGCAAAAAACAGACCCTGCCAACTCTGCAACAATGCGCCAGATCACAAGGCACAACACCATCCAGCATGAACGCACATCGACAAACCACTTTGTCAAGCAGACACAGATGGCAATCGGCAGCGGAACCCCAGACTACAAAGCAGTAGGTACTCCAGAAGAGAGAAGACAAAGTAATTAAAGCAACGACGTGTCAATTCGACCGAGCCTAACACCCTCCAAGCACGCCTCAGACCAATTTTCTGCGATGCACGTGAGGCAACCAAACGAATGTGGGGCTCAAACGTCAACTTTGGATCAAAATTTACACGTAAGATTACCAAGTTATCAACCACAGGAAGTGATACACCATCCAGATGAATGCAGGAAAAGGAGGTGCCACAGTACTGGACCTGGACACGAGCAAGGTCTTAGACTTGCCCACATTTAGCCTCATCCCCCACCTAGAACACCAGGAATAGGTGCCACAGTACTGGACCTGGACACGAGCAAGGTCTTAGACTTGCCCACATTTAGCCTCATCCCCCACCTAGAACACCAGGAATCAATCATTTCAAAATCATGCTGAATTTATTCTGAAACCTTCAATCTATCACTAGGCTTATCACAAACAGCCAGCAAAGTAACATCAGTGTAACCAATAAGCAAATTATCAACAAGATAAAACAAATCTGTGCCATACCTATATACAATGAAAAACAAAGGGCCCAGAACCCTGCCCTGTGAGACACCAGAAACCAAATCCAAAAACTCACTCCTCTTGCCATCAACCACTACAAATTGACATTTGTCAGATAAAAATTGACAAATTACCGCGAAAGCTGAACCACCAATACCCATTGATCTCAGCTTATGGAGCAGCACAAGGTGATTCACGCAATCAAACACAGCACTGAAGTCAAGCTGTACCAACCTTGCCTCATGACCCCCATCAAGAGACAGCTGCAACACATGAGAAATGTGAAGCAGAGCATCACAAGTTCTCAAGCCCTTACGAATACCATACTGTGTTGGGGGAAGGACACCCTGCTTTTCAAGAAAACCATAAAAATACAAAGTGATAACTCATGTAAGTCACCGAGACAATAACGGATTAGAAAATTTCAAACACTCTCAGGGCATGAGGCTGTTCTGAGACTATATAGCTATGTCTCAAAACGCCTATCCCAAAAATTTTCCAAGTATCAAAGCACTTCATTGAACAGAGACCAAGTCCCAAAGGGGACAGCTGAAAATTTATCTCAAGTCCAATAGGACGAACTAGAAAAATTTTGTAAGTGCCAAAAGTATCTCAACACACTGAGACTAAGTCCACAAGGAACCAATCACTGCACTTTACCAAGTTTCTAAGGCACAGCGGGCCAAACACACTGCCCTGAGGGACGCCAGACACCACCCCGAACAAGGCGCTCAAAACGCCGTCAACAGTCACACTCTGCGTTCGATCAGAAACAAAATCGCGAATGATTGACAAAACCCTACCACCCACACCAAAGGACTCTAGCTTGTATAAGAGACCCCTGTGGTTAACCCTGTCAAACGCCGCGCTGAAGTCCAACTGGACAAGGCGTGCTTCCGACCCGCAATCCAGCGCAGATTGTAGAAGGTACGGCACCGACAAGAGAGCGTCACAAGAGCCTAAGCCAATTCTGTACGCAAACTGACCAGCAGGCAGCAACCCCGTAACCTGAGCAAAATGACCAAGCTTACCAGCAATCAACTTCTCGAACACCTTCGACAAAATGGGTGTCAGGGTGATGGGTCGATAGTTGGCCACATTGGGCGACACTGGACTCTTGTGAATAGGAGTAATATTCCCAGTTCGCCAACAACGAGGAAAACATCCCAACCGTATCAGGCGCCGGAAGATCACTGCAAGCTTGGGGCAAGAGCATCAGCCAGCTGCTTATAAAACAAAGGAAACATGCCCACAATCTATCTCGGGAAGTGGCGATTTTGCGTCGCACGAGGGGTTTCGTGACAACAACAACAACAAAGTTCAAATTCGTTTACTGTTCGTTTCGACTACCATGGAAGTCCCATCACAATGTGCAATTTTGCTAAGCTGGAAACATGTGCTCAAACTTCATAGTATTGTGCAGGTGTAACACTGTGTGTAACGAGTTGTCTATGGACTCTCTCTGAAGTTTTATCTATTAATGAGCGACCAGGAACCATTGAAAAGAATAGTTTAAAGAAAAACTTTTGGTGCAACACGAGGTGCTTTGGTGTCATCATATATTTCTTATTCCCATCGGGATGCAAAGGATGGGCCATATGGGATCCGGTAAATTTGTAACCTGGTTGACTCGTAATACGATTAAATTGTACCCATAGTTAATTTGTACTGATTTTTATTGCTTAAGCAGCTATCCAAAGTTTGTGAGAAGCCAAGACGTCAAAGACTTAATGTATGGCAATAAAAAACGTTGTACTCATGAGCGATTGAGGGTGTTGGTATAAAGAATCAACAAGCATGAAATCAGCAGGTCAGGGCAGATAAAATAGCTAGCAAATTATAATGATCTGTGGCTAAATTTCCTTCTAGCTATGAAAAATCAAAGGAATTATGCATGCTCGTCTAATTGCAACAAATTTCTTGCTGAAGTTAGCTCCTTTATTGAAATTATACTAGCAAAATTTTGTACTCAAATACAGCCTTCCACCCCATTGAAAATGAACGGGACGAAATTGGCAACTGTCACCCAACAACGTGACTTAGGAATCACTATTACAAACAAACTACAACACAGTCAGCAAGTTGACAAGAGTGTGAAAATGGCAAGCAGAATACTCGGATTCATCACCAGAAACTTCGAAGACAAGTCCAAGGATATCATTGTTCCCTTGTACAAGGCATTAGTAAGGCCACACTCAGAGATTGCTGTTCAATTCTGGTCGCCTCATCTCTGTAAAGATATCGATAACATGGAAAGAGTCCAACGCAGAGCAACGAAACTGATACCTCAGCTGAGAAACAAGTCATATGAATGTCGCCTGAAAGAACTGGGTCTGATTTCTCTCGAGCAAAGAAGACTCAGGGGGCAACCAATAGAAACATTCAAGTACTCGAATGGCTTCAACGACGTACCTATAACGGGACTCTTTTAAAGAGACCCCAATGATCGCTTGCGAAACAGCGGTCAAAAACTCAAGCATAAAGCTCAAAGAACAACCTTAAGTCAGCAGTTCTTTCCCTATTTCTTTGGCAGCATTTGGAATAGACTTCCTTCCAACGTTGTTGGTGCGGAGTCAGTCAACTCGTTTAAAAATCGTCTTGACATACATTGAGAGAGACATCCTCCACAGCTAAGAACTCCTTCTCCACGAGTTGCAAGCACTTAACGGCCACAGCTGACTTCTTCTCACTTCCGCTTCATCTATATAATTAAGCTTTGCATATCAGCGGCCATCGATCCTGCTTGCGGGCATTCATGACCATCACTTTGGCGTAGATTCTGCACCCCCTTCTTTTTTATTCTCTTTCATCTTCCATTTTTTCTCCTCTCGTTTCTCCATTCCTCTACATCCTACTTTCATAATGGCAATAGCTCATAGAGGGCCGGGTTGTAAGTCCCGGGTCTTTTTGGGAATGGGTCTTTTGGTTCATCTACTGCTGCCTATCTAATCTAATGTAATCTTTTATTCATTTTAATATATTATACTACTACAATAATACTATAGTATAATTTATAAAAATGCTTAATATTTAATAGATATGTAAATAATTAGCTACATAGTAAAACTGGGTACGAGTTGATCAGTTTGGTTGCAAGTTAGATGTGGGTACAATTAGAGAAGCTGTGGCTAATATAGTTAGCTTAACCCTAGAACCTCATTGTTCATTTTGAGAAACATTAACCACACTGCCAGGAGAATTTCGTCCATTTTTCATAAATAAGAGTATACTATTTTTCAATTATTGTTGATTAACTACATGATAAACAGTGAAAAAATAACTCATCAGCTTTCGAATAATGCCTAGTATTCTCAATTTGTTCTGATTCTTAATACCGTTACCGACTAAGTCCGCCAGTGGACTTCCAGAAACCGACTAAGTTTCAAGATCTGAAAAACTCAACAAAAACTTTTCAAGTGTAGCTCTCTTTACTGTATTTCAATTAGCAAGTCCCTACCAAAGGGACCGTCGAGAATGTAGGAACTTCTCGACCAAAGTAGAAAGTTTTAAAAATTAGAGCTACTGTACACTGGCTAGAGGAGAGGAGCCCAGATGTTGTCACCAGCGTGAGTCGTCTGAAACTGAGGCTATCTCGGTGTTTGCAGGGGCATCTGATCAAATCCAAGATGGCGCCTGCTGACAAGGAGGTCGGCAGGTTCATGAAGTCCCGGATATAAAAAAAAGAAGGGGGGGGATTCACCCGGAAGTTTGGGCTAACGAACTTAGAATTAAACAAATACAGACCTTTCTCAAAATACTACTAGAGGTCTGTTCTTCGACTGATTTAAACTTCCATTTTTACATTGCTACAATGACTCTTTAGGGCAGTGGTTCCCTTTAGTGGGTGGTAGCGCCCCCCTGGGGGTGTCGGCGAGGTCTGAGGAGGCGGTGAGGCCAAAAGGGGTGGTAGGGGGGCGGTGAGGCCAAAAGGGGCGGTACGGTTGCATTGAGGCTAAAAGGGACGGTAGGGGGGCATTGAGGCGGAAAGGGACGGTAGGAGGGGCATTGAGGCTAAAAGGGATGGTAGGGGGGCATTGAGGCTAAAAGGGACGGTAGGGGGGCGTTGAGGCTAAAAGGGACGGTAGGGGAGTGTTGAGGCCAAAGGGGACGGTAGGACGGCATTGAGGCAATAAGGGACAGTAGGAGGTGGTGAGGTAAAAAAAAAAGATGTAAGAGGGCGATGGGGCAAAATAAAAAAAAAATGCTAGAAGAAGCTACGGATTTCCATTAGATTTCACATGCACTAATGTAAAGAGATAAATCATTGCATATGCATGATATTGAATATGAATTTCCTCTAGAACAGTGGAAAAAAGCGTGGCATGGCTATTTAGCCGAGTAGGTAATGTTGTAGAATGCGTAGGCACGTTAATTTGAGGCTCCTACACAACACTTGAAATTGACTTGCCTAGTTAAAATGCAGCTCAGCTGATAGCACAACAGATAACTAATTTGCATTGATATTAGCTCTGTTGAGTTTTAGGAAAGCCGCTATTTAACTTTTCCGTACGAGCAATGTTTCATGTACGAGAGGAACAAGTCTTCTTCTACAATTCAAGAAATTACTACGTGTGCATAACAATTAGCTATGTAAGCTGTGCGGCGAGCAGAGCATTACATCGAACTCGCCTAGGTATGCAGAGCACAAATTTAATCATAGTTTCGAGCAGTTTCAAAAATTTGGCTGTCTTGACGGTATTTGATATTTGTAAATCAACTGATGCTCGGCTGATACCCACGTCTACTAGCTCACGAGAAATGAGTTAGTGGGTAACAGAGAGAAGATTTAAAATTTACAACTAATAGTAAGAGTAAACCCAGAAGTTAGCTACCATGCAAAATGACGAGTGTCATATATACTGTATTACAAGAGTCGTTCTTCGAGTAAGGATTCATATTTTTAATTCAAAAAGTTGAAGAGCTACAAAGATGAAAGTGGCACAATTAAAACGAGTGAATATTTGTTTCAGAATTCACTTTTCTACCTAGTCACCACCATTCTTAAAGCACTTTCACCAGCAATGAAAGAGAGCCTTCAGCCTTGATGCTTCGATCATAAGTCAGAGACTGCAGAGGTAAAAAATTTCACTGTTGCAATGACGGCGTTGTCGGGAAAACGCTGCCCACGTCATGCGTCCTTCCCAGTTCCAAACAAGAGGAAGTCTGACGGCGTCAGATCAGGACTAAACGGTGGGTGAGACAGCATCGTCAAGCTGATCTTTGTCACGCACTCCGTGGCCCTCAAACTTGCGTGCTCTCTGGTGTTGTCGTGTTGCAAATTGAAGGCTTCTCTTTTGTTGCGCTTTGGTCAATGCGACGGTTAGAGTTGCCTGCCACCTAACAAGCTTAGTTTCCCGGGGTGTGGCTGTGCATGATCGGCCGAAGCGTACTTCGTCAACGTTCACAAGGCATCGGTGAATCTTGATTGGTTCAAAATTTTCTGCATGAAGGAATTCAATGACGCACTTTTGCTTGTAACGCACGTCTATGACAGACCGCAATAGTGCAGTTTGCAATCAATAAGATCCCTTCGGGCGGATTGAAAAATGAAAGACAATGCTTTTGGAGCGACCCTCGTCCAAGTATGGCGACAGTTAGTGTAAGTTTTTTGAATGCATGAAAACACTGGGTGATGCAAAAAACCTGCCATTCCATTATACACATGCAGAAATATTACTGTACAATTAAAAAAATGAATATCTCAGTCATTCGAGGCTATATGAGTAATAATTCCTAACATTCCCAGCCCTGTGCATAATGATGGGATGACGGTCAGAAGTGTATCTACGCCTGTCTTGGTATTGATTCTGATGCTGCTAGCCTGCTATAGTAGATAAAGTGCACTTGTCTGCTTGATTTTGAAAAAAAAGTTGAATGCCGCTATTTCTACTTTGACGAAGTTTTGCCAGCCTCCCAACACTGCTCAAAATTGTGGCCATTTACATAGTTGGTCTACGTTCTATAGCAGTATCAGCGATACGCGCCATTTCATCTCGCAACTTTATGCAGCTGCAATACAGCCTCACAAACTTAAGAGCTGTCCTGAGTGCCTTTTCCCTAGGGAATGTTGCAGCTCCTGGTGACGAGGTTGGTTGGTTGGTAGAGCTAGGTAGGTTCCCAATTATTGCGTTTCTGTTCAGTGAAATGGGCTGCCGAACGCCAAATGGTGGTGACTGACCCATCCCAGCTCATTAGACTCCAACCTGCCCTGTGTTGGGGGCCACGGAAGGGACCCTCTGTACTTGCGTTCCTCTTTCCTTCTCCGTCTCATCCTCGTTTTCTTTCCTCTTAGTACGGCGTGGCTGAGCAACAGCCGTGCCGTATAGGGTTGGAGATGCTTAGCGCCTTATTTCCTGTCAGTAGTATTGCACTGGCTCAGGTTTCTTTGAAACCAATAGAACCTTTTTGAGTTTGCCTTAAACTTGCGACATTCCGACAGAAATGCCAAGATATAACGGTAAGTAAATCACTGATAAGAAGGCGGGAGGGGATAGTATTGCTGGCAGCACTTGTAAACCATTACCAAGTACTAATTGCCATGCTGCTGCAAGCCCCATTAATTTTTGGGTGTCACACTAGTACAGAGACGGACGTGATACGGATCCTTCAACAGTGGTAAAATATGGGAGAACAATAAACTCAAGTTTAGACTTCGGTATCCAAGACCTCCAGCAGAAGTGGCCAAGAAAGAATCAGCTTCAATACAAAATGCTATTGATTTGAAGCCAAAATTTATAAAGTCGCTATAAGAGAATATGGTTGGAATAGAAAGATCTCGGAATGCCATGCAGCATAGTGATAATAGTAAAAATTGTGTTTAGTAGAAATGGGCGTTAGAGCAGTCACCTTGCTTCTTGCCAAGAAAAGAAAAAAGCTGAAACTGATGAAAAAGAAGATCTGCAACTCCTCCTAGCCTAAGCAAGACAGTTGTGTTGAGAAGCCAATATCATTAAACGGGCCGTTTCCTTCCCCTGTCCAGCATAGCCGAGCAAAAGCGTTCAGCTGTACCCAGGGGTTGGAGATGCTCAAATTGTGCCTTTTTCCCCATCAGTAGCGCACTAACTACTCTGAGATCTACCAGCAGAAAAGCAGAGGCAAAAATCATTGATAATTTAAGATACGCCCTAGAGGCGCACGAGCATGTGCTAAACCACAGGAATAGTTCGGGGTGATATAGACATTGCGTCCCTGATGCGCTGGTAAAACTTCTACTACAACTGGATACTACCCATCTATCTTACCGACAGACAGCTATGATCTGTGAAATATGTTAGCTACCATGATTTGTGGCCAGATCTTCATATATTATTCCATATTGCTGCCAAATGATAAAATTGGTTACTGATCTAGGTTTCTTTTTTATGACACACTTCTTTTCAACCTTCATTTGTGTTTCAAATCATGCCAAGAAACGAGTGCTTGAATGTTTATTCCAATTGGTGAATTGAGCGGGGGGCGTTAGGATCGCACCTAGCCGCCAAGGGGGCGCTAGCCCTAAGAAGTTTGGGAACCACTGCTTTAGGGTAAGGAAGGTAGAGTACCAGTCAATAGTGTGACGACTAACAACTGTGCTCCTGAGCGGAGACAATCTGGCAAGGGCCAACAGTGTGAGATAGTAGTGCTAACCAATATGAGGTTCTCAGCCAGAATGAACCACTGGAAAAAAATTGTTCCTCAGATATTAACATTCCATTTTTCAAGTTACTAATTGCTGTATTTTCAATTGCATACCACATATTGTGTTGGTTTTGTCTATTTGGCTTTTTCTGCTTCATTTCATTAAAAAAAAAATATAACGTGACCCATTGCATCCCAGCTCCCAAGACACACAATATATTGTGAGTTTACAAATCTTGGTTGGGTTGCCTAGCTTATGAGCAAAATAAGATTGTAAGCCTCAATTAGTGTGAAGGTCTAACCATAAATAGCACATAAATATATGAGAGGTATGAATAGAACAGTTGAACCTGTTTTTCTAAACAGGTTCAACTTGCAAAATCGAGACATGCTGAAAATGTAGCTACATGACATACATTTTCTGTGGAACTCAGGCAAACTAGGCTTGTGCCATACCCAACCTGCCCAATATTGTGAAGAGGTTGATGCCTAACTAGGCTACCCAACAACACAACCTAAAGAGGGGTGAATCTGAAGGGGTTTATGCCTAACTACCCGACAGTACGGCCTGAAGAGGGGCAAATTTGTCTTTTACGTATGTAAGCTAACCCAAAGCAGCAGAGCGCTCTGATGGGTCAACTATGAAGCTGAAAAGAAAAAATTTGGTACAACAAAACAGAATTTCCACAAATAAAGGCTTAGGTAGGCCTAAGTCTTCTGAATCAGTTATTATCAGCAAATTAAACTATATTAATAAAATTCTGAAGTTTAAGTGAGGGATAGGAGAAATATTATCCCTTATTTTCCATAACTTTAGCCTGACCATTTTATCAAGGCAGTTTGGACGGTCTGGGCCCATCCTATCTAGCTATATTTCTGTGATTTCTCTACATGCAGTTAGTGGGCGTGTCTAAGATATGGCCTGAACAAAGCTCAGATATTCTTATAGAATTGGAAATGCTAGCAGTGTAAAGGAATTTGACCGCAACATAACTGCCTTAATAAAATGGTCAGACTATAAGCAGTCTTGGGTAAACATTAAAAAAATGTATCAAAACATTTTTTTGTAAAAAAATGGAGACAAAACTTTCTTTACATCACTAACCAAGAGGTAAATATTCACCAGTTTCCCTAATATTACAGGTGGTTTAGTTAGGCGACGCTACCAGAGTGGTTCTCTGGGAAGAAGTTATAACCGACAACACTAAAATCTAGAGAAAGATGGTTTGGGAACTCTTCAGAAAGGAATCCCTCAAAATTAGGGCCATCCTTCTAACTTTCGAAAAAGATTGGAATTTGAACCCGAGTAAGATGGACCGGACCGGTCAGGTCAATGTACGGTTTAGCTTCAACTGAGATTATCATGATTTTGTTTACTTATTTGGGTTGAGGCCTTTCAAAACTTTTTTCGCAAATGCTTAGTTTTCGAGGTATTTGACTTTGAAGTTCCCATTGTTTTTCTATGGGAAAAAATAATGCACAACCATATAGGAAGCTAACCTAACCTCATCTTGCCAAACCTCACCCTACCTAACCTAATCAAAATACCGGTAAGAAGAGGTTTTCCATTCAACACTATGAGTGGGATTATTTTCTTCCACTGAAAACAATGTGAACTTCAAAGTCAAATATCTCAAGAACTGAGCATTTTCGACAGAAATGTCATTCCTGAGAAGAAGGTAGCTATTATTTGACTTTGAGAGTGTCAAAAATATTTTTCTATCAATGTATTTTTTCTATGTAGAATCCGAAGTTCGTTTTTGGCAGTCAGACCCAGTTTTCTAGTTACAACCCCACAAAGGAGTGGAGGGTATTTTCCATTTCATTCCTGGCAATTTTTTATCTTCACAATATTTTCTAGAGTTATAGCATTGTTTAGGTTTGGGTTAGGTTTGGTTAAAAAACTATTTAGAAGCTGTTCCATTACCCTCTGCAATTGCTGGGTATTTTCCCCCATAGGAAAACAATAGGAACTTCAAAGTCATTCATCTAAGAACTAATGGCGACTGCTGGATTCTGACTTCAATTTTGGATTCTACATTCAAAAATACAGTGATACAAGGAAAAAAAGAAAATATTTAAAAAGACACTTAAAACTAAATTATACCAAAAAAAAAAAGGCACAAAGTGCCTCATATCACCTAAATAAGTTTACAAAATCATGAAAATCTCAGTTGTACCCAAGCCGGACATTGACCGACGGTCCTTTCGGCAGTTTCTTTGCAGGAGAAGATGGTAGCCTAGCCTAATCCCTTGATTTGAAATTTTTGGGGAGAACTCAGTTGGGCACCAAACAATGAAGACGTCACGCAGGGGGCTGGCCTGGCTGGACATTAGTACATTTAAACTTACAATTGTTTTTTTTTTGTTTTTTTTTTTTTTTTGTTGCTTTCAGCATGTTAATTAGGTCAATTCAAGACAATTTACAGGTATAACATTCATTCCCATTGCAATTGCTTAATTTTTGAGAAATAAGACATTGAAGTTCCCATTGTTTTCCTATGGGAGAAAAAAGCCGATGCCATTACTGACTTGCTAGCGACCTAAAAGGAACCTAACCTTACCCTAATTTTGCTTGTATTAAGTCACCTGGTATTTTCTGTCATAGAAAAACAGGTAAATTTTTACTTTCCCCTAAATAAATTTTTGGGGGTTTTTGATACTTTCAGCAAGTTAATTGGGTGAATTTAAGGTAAATTTTTACAAAAATACAATTTGGCGCCCGGCTAATTCCTTGCTATAGTAGCTACATTGATAGTAATCTATAGGAGTGCTGTGATACCCAAATATATCAGTCGGATATGCATAATTTTTGTGATATAGCTATGACTTTGAAGTTCTCATTGTTTTTCTATAGGAGAAAATAGCCGGCGTCGCTATAGGCTTGATAGTAACCCCATAGGAACTTAATTAACCCAACATAACTCAATCTAACCCTACCTAACCTAAAGCAATCCTACCTAAACCAACCCAACCTAACTCAACTAACCTAACCCATCCTAATTAATCAAACTACAGTAATTAAAAGATTAGATTAGGTTATGTTGGGTTAGGTTATGTTGGGTCAATAAGGTTTCTATGAGGAGATGGGGTAGAGGTGTTGGTCTCCAATCACTTTGTGCAAAAAAAAAAAATACCGCGCTTTATACTAGTTCCAATAAAATGACAATAACTCAATTTCTATATAGCTACAGAAAAACCCCTCTAATTCGCACAGCACGGGGGGAAGGGGGTGACGGATTAGCGGGGATTCCGGATTACCCGGGTACTTACAAATCCAAAAAAAAAAACTTCTTTATTTCGCACTAATACGGATTATAGAGAGATTGTTCGTACCTTCTGCGCAGCACCTCGCGCAGATTTTTTGCTCATCACCTCTTTTATCCGAAAAATGAGAAGCGCCTTGCACGGATTACAGAGGTATTTGTTAGAACTCCGTACTTTACCCTATTAATCCGAAAAATGCTCACTTGTTCAGATAGCATTTCGAACAGTAATGAGATGTTCGGATTAGAGGGTTTCGGATTATTGGGGTGCGGATTAGAGGGGTTTTACTGTATGTATCAAAAGAAAAATCATGAATTGAAGTTTCTTTTGAGAGTAGGTAAGTACAATATTCAATGATTGAGAGTTTTTTGTTATAGCGGTTATAGTGAGCTGATCGGACACTTTGGGCGATCCAATAATTCCGATCAATTTTGACCGCAATAGATCGGTAGAAAGGAGAAATAAAAAAAAACATTGAGATCATTAAAGAAAGCTATAGGAGCTGCTAGATAAACTTGTTTTCTAACATCTGAGTGATTTTCATGTGGATCTGACACAAATAAATGAAGTTAGCCTATGTCTTGTCCCGTAACACAAACGAGACCTCCCCAAAAATAGTATATACAGAAGCCAACTTTTCGAACAGCATATTTTTGGTTTGTAAAATGAACTTCTGTGTATTGCACCTTCTTTGGGCAACAAAATAAAAATTTTAGAAACATATTTCAAGCTCCAGTTCAACTTTGTTTTTGAGATATTAACAAAACCGCTTTTCCGATCACCTTTTAACTCCGATCCCATAAATTTTATGAAAAAAACATGTTTGAGCATGAACCATCCACTTAAAAAGTCAAATCCGTGACTTGTTCATGGATGAAAACATTAGCATGGCCTCGGATGTTATATTTTGCCGGGGTTTGATTGTTTGATGGCCGCATAACTCAATGAGTTAGGGTAGCACGCCCGATGGGGATGTACGTTTCGCATGTTTTTTATGGTGTTGCGATTCGTGACAGGCACAGACAGCTGATACCTTATGCGCCGTGCATACTGACGCAATATACTATACGTGATATCCACAGGCAGCTGATACCACTTAAAAGTCAAATCCGTGACCTGTTCATGGATGAAAACATTAGCATGTCCTAGGATGTTATATTTTTGCCGGGGTTTGATTGTTTGATGGCCGCATAACTCAATAAGTTAGGGTAGCACGCCCGATGGGGATGTACGTTTCGCATGTTTTTTTTATGGTGTTGCGATTCGTGACACGCACAGACAGCTGATACCTTATGCGCCGTGCATACTGACGCAATATACTATACGTGATATCCACAGGCAGCTGATACCTTATGCGCCGTGCATACTGACGCGATATACGATACACAAAATACAAAGTCAGCTGGTAGCTATCGTACCTTATGCGCCATGCATACTGACGTGTTATACGATGCACATGTTTAGACAGCTGGTACCTTATACGCCGTGCATACTGACGCAATATACCGTGCGATGCACAACATGCACAGACAGCTGATACCTTATGCGCCGCGCATACTGACGCAATATACGATAAACAACATGCCCAGTTAGACCAAATGGTATGGGTTCGTGGTCAGGTGGTGCGCTTTTGGAGGTCAGGGGCGGGTAGAGCGCACTATGCAACCGCAAAAACCAATACAGCTGCCACTGCTGCACCGCAATCTGCGGCCACACAAGCCACCCTTTGCTCCCAACCGATTCTGGTCTCACCTAACATCTTGTCCTGACCCTCTCCTCCTAACCTCTGAACAGAGTCGCGGTACTTCACCTTTGACTCGATGGGTTCCAGGTCACTTCTGAGGCCTAGCCCGGTTGATTGCCGATCTGTTCACAGCAACATCAGGCGTCAAAACCGAGGCGAAGCTTCTCCCCAATAACTACAGTGGCACTTGTGCCTTTGTGGGGGATTGACTTCTTTACGAAGCCCACAGAGTCCTGTTTTCCCACTATCTTCCGGGAGCCTGGTGGGGTCGCACTGCCGCAGCAGAATAGGCTAAGGGAGGGATTACGAAACGCGCTGTGCATAGGTACTGACACGATATACGATACACAACATGCACAGACAGCTGATAGGTACCTTATGCACC
>LQNS02278156.1:9460313-9475233 GCA_001587735.2 Parhyale hawaiensis
CACCCATCTAAAATCTCACGTCAATAGAAAACGAAAAAGAAAAAGGAAATTTCAAAATGTAATTGTTGTAGGGAATCTTTCAAGGATTCCAAAACTGTCTTTGTTTTTATTCTAGCATAAAAATTGAGGCAGTTCTATTCTTTCAAAATATATATATATAAAAAACTAAGGCCTAAATGGAAAAAGTTACGCGAATAAAAAGTGTTTTTTTTTTAATTTTACATATTATGTGAAAATTTCAGTAAGATCGGACCACTAATGAAGAAAATTTCAAAATTTGTAAACGACCCCCTTAAAGGACTGTTGGAGAAATGGGCGACGGACCGGCAAACCAACAACGAGAGACCACAAGCGCGAGAGGAGCCAGAGGTGGCTCCTCCTCAGACCAAGGTACCAGAAGCCGTGCCAACATCACAGTCAGAGCAGGCATCGACAAGCGCTAAACAACCTCGGGCCAAGAAGCCGCAGCGCCCAGGGCCGAGCGGTGGAATAGAACCAGCCACCTAGAGGGAGCCATGGTTTTCCCCCTATTCTCTATCCTCCCGAGCGGGTTCGATGCAGAGCCCTAGAGGACCAACTAGAAATTCCCGTGGCACGACAGACTCAGATCAAGATACAGGGTCGACCTCGGCCGGCCCGACCGGCGAGGAGGGGGAAGCCTATCGTGATACATCTCCAGGCTCGGAAACATTAGCCAGGGTGTCTTCATCTTCCCCGCGACAAAGGAAGCGTCCTAGGGGAGAGGAGACCACAGGACACACAAGCACGAAGAAGCCACTAAAGGATAGGCCGGGAGGTGCTATCCCACAGGAGCTGGCGGATTGGTACATTGTTCCACCGTGCGCGTCCGCAGACGTTGGGGGCGGGAAGCTGGCTTTCCAGGGGACGGTGTTTTCCCCGAATGAAGTCATCTTGGACACTAGAGGCAATCAGACTTTGCACTACCCCAGAGGGATTAGATCCAAGGTTATGTAGGACCTCATCTCCTTTTCGGCCACAGCAGGCCCTACGCCAAAGGCCAAGCCAAGGATAGTGGTGTCTGATGCTCTCGCCACGCCTATACACAAGAAATTGGTCCCCAAAGAAACGGGCTGGGAACTCACCCCGAAACCCAGAACTCTGAAATACGTGTTCTTAGACAAGATTCTGAAAGAACCACACCTCAAGAAATGCGAAGAAGACACCATAACAGACAACCAGATCACGTTAGAATCGGATGAGGCCCTAACCAAAAAGTTCCTGGAGAGCATGACTGCTGCCAAGCTGGCGCCGGGCGCAGGTAATTTACGAGGCCCCTTAGAGGGTAAGGTGCCAATGATAAAACGACCGGACGCCGATAAAGACCTTTATTTACGGCAATTACTACTTCAACAAGCGTCAGCTCTAGCGGCTCTAGAAGTGGCGCTCAAACTATCGGCCCCGGAGGACTTACGACCTTTACAGACACATTACTCGGCCTTGGCTCATCTAGCCGTCCTGAATAAGACCTTACTAGGAGCACAGGCTCTATTCCTGACACCCCTACGGTCCTTGGCCGAACGGTTTCTAGCCTTCCGGCAGTCCCTACGTAAGGCCGCAACAGCTAACATCCAGACACAGTCGCTCAAGGAACAACTGTTGGCCTCTGATCCGTACAGCCCCTCTCTCTGGCCACAAGAAGTGGTCCAGAAACTAACGGATTCAGCCAGGCAGGCCAAACAGAACGGAGTCCTACGACTGGGACGTGACGACAGCACAAGCAAGGGTTTTTTCGAGGCCACGTCTCTCGGCCAGACGTCAGGCGTCCAGCGCCCACACGTCACCAACCATCCAAGAGACAATACCCACCCGCCACGCCCTTTTATAAACAGGGAGACTACAGGGACTTCAAGACCAGTTTCCAGAGACAGAGACCTGTCTGGAACAAAGCAGTCCCAAGGGTGCATGGAAACAGTGTGGACAAGAGGAACGTACGGCCGAATAACCACGTATACTACAAACAACCAGGTTTTCGGCAGAACAAGGGACGAAACACGGACGTTGGCAGCCCAAGTTGGCCACGAAGGGTCGCTTCATTAAGCGAAGAGATTGACTACAGGATAGGAGGTCGCCACCAAGAATTTACCAAACAGTGGAGGGAGGCCTCCAGATGGCAAAAGGACGTTCTCAAAAGAGGACTACGACTCAGATGGGCCCGCAAAAGCCCACCTCTTTCTTGGCCCAAAAAGACCCAGCAATAACAGAAACTGCAAAATCCCATTGCAGAACTACTGCAAGATCCCATTGCAGAACTACTGCAAAAAGGTGTAATACACAAGGTACCACACCAATGCTGTTTTCTCTCGCACGTCTATGCAGTTCCCAAACCTTCAGGAAAGCTCAGATTGATTCGAGATTTGAAGGCACTAATCAGCTACCTACGGGTACCGACCTTCAAGATGACCAACCACACAACCTTAAGACAAATCCTGCCAAAGGGCGCGTGGATATGTACCGTAGATATACAGGACGCATACCTACACATCCCTAGGCACAAAGCCACAGAAACATTCCTGGCGTTCAGCTACAGAAACGAGCTATATTTTTTCAGAGCTCTCCCTTTCGGCTTGGCAACTGCTCCGCTTATCTTTACGCGAATCATGCAGTACCCTCTCAACATCCTCAGAGAAAGCGGAATACATTGTCTAGCTTATTTGGACGATTGGATTCTGTGGAACAACTCGCCCAGTCTGACAGGAACAAACGCTCAAACCACCATCGCTCTGTTGGGAAGACTAGGTTTCATCGTAAACAAAGAGAAATCACGCCTTGTACCTACACAAGCGTTAACCTGGCTTGGAATACAGTGGCTCTCAAGAGAGGGAGAGATACGTTCAACAGACGAGTTCATCCAAAAAGGCGTCAGAAGAATAAAACAGGCAGCATCAGCAACAGAAGTCTCCTTGCTAGAATTGCAGCAGGTTCAGGGGCTGTTAGCTTTTGCGGCACAGATACTGCCTTGGGGACGTTTCCACGTGCAACCATTACTTTCCATTCTCCGGGAATGCTCGCGACGGACCTCGGCAGACTTCCACACACCAATACTATTACAACAGGCCCTAGAATGGTGGACGCACAAGAGACATTTGGAGACCCGGGCTCCATGTCAGCCTCCGCAGCCCACAAGCTGGATCTGGACAGACGCTTCAGACGCAGGTTACGGGGCGCACTCAGCTCAAGGAGATTGGATACAGGGAACCTGGTCTCCGCCAGAAGTGCAGAGGCACATCAACATCAGAGAGATCTGGGCGGCCACAAGGGCCTTCAAGTCGGCGATAGTCTCAGACAACGAGACCGTGGCTGTCTCAGTAGACAATCAGGTAACTTTCTGGGCCATAAAGAAGCAGGGGTCGCTCCGATCGAAGGAGGGGATGGAGGCCATCAGAGAACTAGTGCAGGTCCTCCAAAGCAGAAGGATCACGGTCATACCACAATTTGTACCAGTAGAGCTCAATGTCACCGCGGACGCGCTGTCGAGGAGCTCGTACAGACCGACAGAGTGGACCATCTCCAGGCCACGTTCGACGAGATCCTTCTCCAATACCCGCAATTGCAGGTAGACCTGATGGCGACGCCCTTCAACTCCAAGCTGCCAACCTTCGTCTGCCCGTACCAACACCCCAGGGCAGTCGACGTGGACATCTTCATGACAGACATCTCGAAATGGAACCACGTGTATGTTCTTCCTCTGGTGAAGCTGATTTCCAGGGTTTTAGCGCTGATTCTGAAGGCCAGCGTGCACGGAGTATTCATCGCGCCCTGGAGGCCGCCAAGTCCTTGGTTCCCACAGCTGAGTCGCGCCACGAGACGGACGTTTCCTCTCAAACATCAGCCACGTCAGGTAGTACAGAGCAGGATGATTCAGGCACCTGGAGTCGAATCCTGTCCCTTCCTCACCTGGATTCTTTAGAATTCCATCTGCATAAAGAAGGGGCGCAGATAGCTCGTAGGCAAACATCCACCTACAGAGCCTCTACAAACAAACAAGAGTACATTTGGAAACATTTTCAGCACTGGTTGTCTCAACAGCAGCAACAACGTATCACGGAGGGCCTTATCCTACAGTTTTTAGAGTACTGTTTCACCGACTGAAAACTATCACCCAGGACAGTATTAGCGTATCGGACAGCCCTGAAGTTGCCAGTGAAGACGGCATTCAACATCAACGTTAACGGTCTGAAGTTCCAACTACTAGCGAGGGCGCATTTTTTGGCCAGACCACCGGTAAAACGCATAATACCGGAATGGTCGCTGGAGGCAGTAGCTACTCCACATGCTGGCTACACCTAAATTCGACCTTACCAGGGCACACAAGGATGACCTGTTGAAAAAGACCCTGTTCCTCACGGCTCTAGCTTTGGCAGCTAGGGTAGGTATCAGATCTGGCGGCAATATACCGACCAGCAATTGTGTTTAGAAACAACGGAAAGACGGTCATCCTTCCGGTAAAATCAGGTTTCCTCTACAAGAACCAGAGACAGCACAGAGCCCCTCTAAGCATCTCCTGCTCTGAGCTTCGTCAGGAGGGTCGAATCTCGCCGCTATGTCCAGTAGCCGCGATCAAGACCTACTTGGGACGTACGACAGGATGGGCCAAGGGGGATGCCCTATTCGTGAATCCAACCTCAGGGGCAAACCTTCAGCGGCCTTCCATCAGCCTAAGCCTATGCCGACTTATCAACGAAGCATGTCCTTGTATTATCCCCAGAGCGCACGACGTTCGAAAGGCCTCAACCTCGCTAGCCTGGTGTCGTGGCGTACCCCCGGGCTGAAATCGTTAAGACGGCCTTCTGGGCGTCTTCATCGACCTTTATCGAAAGATACCTCGACACGGCCGTGGAGGTCAACACGCCATGTGTCACGGTCATATGAAAAAAAAAATCCCAGGCGTGCATACAGTTATGAACGACCAGCATAACAGTAATAACAGAGGGAACAGGTTCTCTGTTGCCGCACAGGGAAAGCGACCTAAGGTCGAAGCAGGCCTTGTCTTGAAGGAACAGGTCTTAACAAAAAAAAAAAAAAATCCAACAATATCAACGGGTGCCCCAGTTTCACGTCTCCACAACAGCGTCAAAATCTCGCCTACAGGAGTGGTAAAATAATGCTAAGTTTGATAAATTACCTGTGTGTCATATATGCTGCCATCTTTAATCAAACAAATTAAACCTGCAGGGGTGGTCACAAGGCATCCTACCTACAGGCAACTGTTCCCACGGTGTTGACTTTTCCTCATAAGTTACCAAGTAAAAGCCCAACATGAGGCTCAGTTAGTTGACTAAAGTAAACTCAAATACAAACAACAAAGAGGGAGCAACAGTTGCCTGCAGTCAGCCGGTGAGTGGTTTGTTGTTCTGCTTCTTGTTCACAGGTAAGCTGCCAATGACTACCACGGGCCTTCGCTAATGCAGCACAGCATCCCAGGGGTCCAGCACTCTCCATGAAGAAGCTCCAAAAAGCCCTCCCTGCGCCGCATCCGCTTTGCTGTGGGCACATCAGTGCTACCGACAGAGGTACTCTGCGGAGCAAGCCACTGCAAATGGTCTGAATGTTCCACTGAACACTTTAGCAGTGGTGAAGGGAAGCAGAGTATCTCTGGAGTTTCATACCTTCCCAAAGCCCATCCTTTTTGGAGACCACATAAGAGTAATCGCTCGTCGTACAACTCAGGTGAGGCTGGAGTGTGCTGGCCGGCCTGATATTGTCTGCAAGGAGGAATAAGGATGAGGATTACAAGGAGGCATGACCAGATAAAAAAAAATCTGAGACTTTGTCTAAACATCACAGAAACGCCTAACAGCAAACTCAGCTCAGATTTTTGCATGAATACTGAAGAAATACCTCACAAATCATTGAAAAATGAGGAAATTGTGGAAAAATTTAAGAGTACTTATCTGTCTTATATGAGTGTGACGACTCTGACCTGTTCTGTCATGGAGAAGCCTTGGCTATGCGAGTCTAAGTGCTACCGACAGAGGTACTCTGCTTCGCTTCACCACTGCAAAAGTGTTCATTGGAACATTCAGACCAACTTTATCAACTTAAAATAATAAATAGCTAAATAAATTAATAAATAATTATGAGTTGGTTCCGAAACGGAACCAACAGTGATTGGTAGTGAGGTTTGTCAACGTTGAGTAAACAGCATACATTTTGTTTTGTCCAGGTTTATGGATAGACCCCATTTAGTAGTCCAACTTACAAAATCAGAAAGGGCCTGCTTGAGATTCTGTGTAGCTGTCTGCAGGGAAGAGTGGGATGTGTAGAATATTCTATTATCGGCATAGCAACTCAGCTGTTTTCACTCCTGTTGTGCTAGGAAGATCACTCACGAGAACATTAAACAGTAATGAGGAGAGCATACTTCTTTGAGGAACACCAGATTTAGTGAAATTATTTGAATATTCACCTTCAAAAAAACACGCTGAAGTTCCGTTTTTCTAAGAAGGCCCTGATCTAACGAAGCAGTCGACCATGAACACCATGAGAGGCAGGCAAGTTTGTAGAGAAGACCATTATGCCAGACACGATCGAATGCCTGTGACAAGTTACAGAAACAAATTACCAGGAACGATTTCTTAAGAGTTTCTCAAATGGCTACCTCTAGTTTTGAGACCTGGACCACTGCTGATAAGCGTTTTTTGAAGCCTCTTTGCTCTGGGCATAAGGCACCTGTCTCCTCCAGAAAGAAAATCTGGTGTTTATTAGGGACTCCATGAGTTTGCCGATACAGGAGAGCACCTAAAGAAATTGGATGATACAATAAAGGGAGAGTACCTACCTATAGGTCTTATTTGGTTTGGGTATTGGTAACAAAGACTTTTCCATGCTTCTGGCAGAATATTTTTACAAAAGCTTTGGTTGTAAATTTCAAGAAGCCAAGAAAGTTAGCTTGGTGGCAGGTGCTGCAAATGCAAGTTGGATATTTGATTTGCTCTGAGGGTAGTAGGGCGAAGTACTCATAGTGAGTTGTTCAGTTCATGCAAAGTAAACTGTTCATTGTACCAAATTGGGTTGTCATTGCATAGAGACAGAGGGGGGGAGAATAAACTGAGGATAAGGGGCTGGGGGAAGTGCACTGAAGATAGAATGAAAGTGAGAGACTAGAGTAAGTAGCCACTTCATCCTTGGGTGAAGGGACTGCAGATGTTGGGGTGATGGGTTGAGAACTGAGGCAGTGTGGTTTTTAAAAAACACGGATATGCCTCCAGAGCAAGGTTGAGGGAGTGGATGAGGTAAATGAAGAACAAAACTGTGTCCAAGAAGTATGCATGGCTTGTTTGATCACCCTCTTCACTTTTGCTTCACATCACTTGAAGTTCAAAAGATTTATTTGAGAAAAATGTCTAGTAAAGTAGCGCTTGGCTTTGTTTTTAGCCTCGACTGCTTGGGAGCATGAGGTGTTCTACCATGGCTTACAGAAGCAGGGGTTGATTTCTCTTCGATTTTAGAAAATGTCAAATACTGCTAGACATGATCAAATGATTAGTACATAACCTATTATTTTCTTCTATATCAGAAGAGAAAGAACCTCTGTTTGGTAGCATAGTTTCAAACAGTGACCAGGAACCTGTGTTGAATTTCCATTGGGAATGTGTTTTGTAGGTGACTGGGAGGTTACACTTATTGTCCATTATAGTATTTATTACTGCCTATATCTTGAGCTGTGTATACCTGAAAACAGTGGCTGAGTGACGTTGAGACTATGGAGAGGTCAAGGGTGGAAAAAAAAAGAGTTGTGATAGGTAGCTATATGTCAAAGTATGTAGCTAGAGCGACCGGAGTTTTCAGTGAATGACTTGAGGTGTTGAGAAAGAAATCCTATAGATAGCGTCCAGTAGAATTTAGAACCTGTGCTGGGTCCCATAGCACTGTGGGCATTAAAATCCCCCATAATCAAATAATTTTTTCCTAGATGAGAGAAGTAATGAGCACCAAGATGAGAGAAGTAATGAGCAAATTCCAAAGATGTGATTGTTTGGCTAGGATTGTTCAAGTTTAAAATTTCCAGCTGTTTACTTTCTTTTAAGAAGATTGATAGGGCCATGTATTCAAGGTGCCCATTTGGAAATAGACTCAAGAATGACTTCATATAAGGGATGTCACTACGAATCAGGATGGCAAGCATACCTCTATGATGTGGAGGAGACCTATGTTCATAAAGAGCTGTATAATTGATAAAGTGCAGTTCACAAGAATTATTTAACCAAGTTTCGTTGAGACAGACAACACGAGGGCGAGTTGTATACAGCTGTAATCTGAATTGTCTGAATTGCAGAGGATTAGCATCAGTCTGTGTTACTACTTCATGATATTGTCTGTTATTCACTTGCCAAGTACGGTGAGGTTGAGAAGAGCTAGGATTCAAAACAGACAAGTTTTGTTGTATTGTTGAAACTGAGCTAGTAGCCCTGAAAGATAGGTCAGGTTTGGCTGTTTTCACAGCAACAACCGCATCACGATAGGAGATGTGTCTAACCACTCTTACCTTCTCCACTTCCTTTGCTTACCTACTTTATATAGGAGCAGCCTCCATAATTTGCAGTATGCGCTCCCCCGCAGTTGTAACACTTTGGAGAAGAATTTGATGGACAGTGTTTTACATCATGACTGCCTGAGCAAGCATTGCATCCTGGCACAGAATTACAGTGCTGGGCATTGTGACCAAAACGCTGGCAGCAGAAACACTGCCAGGGCCTGTTAACATATGTGTTTACCGGGTAGCCTATCTCTGATAATCAAGGTCAACATGGGGTGGAAGAGATACGAGAGGAAAAATTACAAAAACCATGGAGGTTGGACCTTTTCCTTTTGGTCAATGGATTTTTTAGCATGTGTGCCAGGGTACCCTGCATTAGCTAAAGCCGAGCAGATATCTTCTTCATGGGTGTCTGGTCCAAAGGGGCCAATGACCCCTATAGCATGTGTCTGATATATGGGCAAGAGGCAGGAAATTTTCCATGGACAGAGAGAAGTTTCTCTTAGAAGAGTGCAGATTCTTTTTGAGACTGAAGTCTTCATTGAAAGAATTAGCAAATTCTTTTCTCGATTTTTATGTTGACGGTGAATTCCAGCTGCACCGAAAGGAGAAGATGCAATAAGTTTTGCCACGGCAAAATCAGTCGAGAATTTTTCAGGACTGGAATTTTCAAGTGTAGGTTCTATGATCACAACAGGTAGATTTTCAGTGGTATCGTTAGTTGGAGAAGCACTAGGAGCTCTTGGCTGTTGTGATAATCGAGTCAGAGTCATCACTGACAAGAGACGCCTGTTCCAACTCTGCTGTGGCAAAGTTGGGATCGTCTGAGAAAGATCCACGAGAGGAAGAGAGAAGACGCTTTTGGCCTTTTTTGGTAGGAGAGGATGATGAAGTTATCTGATACTGGGATATCTCAAAATTCATTTGAGTAGGAGGTGCAAGTTTTCTTCTTAAGGAAGAATTATCTGCTGAATGGCTGATAGAAGAAGTAGTTGCAGTGGGCTGTTGCTCAGCACTTCAGAAGTTGTTGGTTTGGGCTGTTGTTCAGAAAATACTGTTTCGTTCATCACAGTATTGAGTTGAGAGTGTCCCTGGCTCTGAGACTTTTTGGTAGTCAAGCCTCCACTAGGAAGTCTACCTTTTTGCCGTTTCATGAGAGTAAGCTATTAAGTAATTAGCGAACCAACCATCAATCGTGCTAAGTCCTGCAGCGTGAGTGCTTCAGCTAAAAGAAGTTCAGAAGAGCTCTAGAAAGAAAAAATAGCTATGAAAATACAATTAGTCACTACTATGAATAGCTACTTACATTGCAACCAACACCACACGTCCTTGCGCCATTAAACAACAAACCCCTTGAAGTCAGAGTTTCCACAATTTTGAAAACAACCCAGATTTTGCTAGCAAAAAACCCCAAACAATTAGTATGGCCATCTAAAATTGTCCTATAGCTAAATTTTACTGAACAACATGTAATCATTTGTCTTTAAGTGCCTTAAGACGATTTGTTTTCGTCTTTACAAAGTCTATTTATGGGAATATTCTTTCTATGGTAAGTTTTTACTCAGGTGGGGCAGCTATCCTTTTTGGTAAATTTCTACAATCACTTAGGATAGAGGCGTTAGTCTCCGATCAATTTTTGCATGAAAAAAATTTCCGCGCCTTATAGTTCATATAAAAATGACGATACCCCAGCATTGTTATAAATCAAAAGTAAGAGCATGAGTTGAACTTTCATTTGAGAGAAAGTACATTATTCTACGAGTGATACCGGTAGTTTTTTTTTTTTTTTTGTTGTTGTAAGTGTTATAGTGGACTGATCGGACACTTTGGGCGAGCCAGTAACTCTGATCAATTTTAACCGCTAATGATCGGTTGGAAGGAAAAATAGAAAACATTGAGATTAATAAACAAAGCTATAGGAGCTGCTAGATAAACTTGTTTTCTAACATCTGAGTGATTTTCACATTGATCTGACTTGAATACATGGAGTTATGGCTTGTCCCGTAACACTAACGAGACCTTCAAAAAAATAGCACAAATGTCAACTTTTGGAATACCATATTTATGGTTTATAAAATGAACGTCTGTGTATTGCACCTTCCTTGAACAACAAAAAATATTTTAGAAACATATATCAACATCCAATTTAACTTTGTTTTTGAGATACATACAAGACCATTTATTCCGATCACATAAATTTTGTGAAAAAACGTTTGAGCAAGAACCATGCACTTTAAAGTCAAATCCGTGACTTGTTCGTGCATGAAAACATAAAAGCATGGCCTAGGATTTTATATTTTGGCCTTGGTTTGATAGTTTGTTAGCCACATAACTCAATGAGGGTAGCACTCCCAATGGGGATATACGTTTCGCATGTTTTTTTTTTTTTTTGCATGGTGTTACGATTCGTGACACGCACAGGCAGCTGATACCTTATGTGCTGTGCATACTGATGCAATATACTATACATAATACATACAGGCAGCTGACTACCAGTATTTTATTACCTGACGCGCCGTACATACTGACGCAATATACTATACGTGATGCGTACAGGCGGCTGATACCTTACGCGCCGTGCATACTGACGCAATATACTATACATAATACGTACAGGCAGCTGATACCTTATGCGCCGTACATACTGACGCAATATACTATGTGATACGTACAGGCAGCTGATACCTTACGCGCCGAGCATACTGACGCAATATACTAGCTATACGTGACACATACAAGCAGCTGGTACTTTATACGCCGTGCATACTGACGCGATATATGATACACAACATGCACAGACAGCTGGTNACAGACAGCTGGTACCTTATGTGGCGTGAATACTGACACAATATACGATAAACAACACGCACAGACAGACCAAATCCTATTGGGTCGTGGTCAGGTGGTGTGCTTTTGGAGGTCAGGGGCGGATAGAGCGCACTATGCAACCGAAAAAAAAAAACAATACAGCTGCCACTGCTGCACCACACGCTACAGCTATACAAGGCACCCTTAATTCCCAACCGATTCTGGTCTCACCTAACCATATCCTGTACTGACCCTCTATTCAACCGCAACTCCTTATCTCTAACTTAACAGCCTCGCGCTAGTTCACCTTTGACTCGATGGGTCCCCGGTCACTTCTGTGGCCTAGCCCAGTTGATTGCCGACCTGTTCACAGCAACATTAGGCGGCAAACACCGCGGCGAAGGATCACCCCCAATAACTACAGTGGCACTGGTGCCTTTGTGAGGGGGATTGACTTCTTTATGAAGCCCACAGAGTATTGTTTCCGCTCTACCCTCCAGGAGCCTTGTGGGGTCGCGCACCGTAGCAGGTTAGACTAAGGGAGGGATTACGAAGCGCGCTGTGCTTAGGTACTGACGCGATATATGATACACAACATGCATAGACAGCTTATTGCTTGGGCGCAATGAATATTGATGCAATATATGATACACAACACACACATGTAGCTGACATCTTATACACCTTCCAGTCGATCATTGCGGTTATCTGGTCGACCACAGTGGTCGATCAATACGCCGCAATGTCTGACTGGTCGATCATTGCCGTTATCTGGTCGACCACAGCGGTCGATCAATATACCGCAATGTCCGACCGGTCGATCATTGCGGTTATCGGGTCGACCACGGTGGTCGATCACAAAACTACAGTATCCGATTGGTCGATCACTGCGGTTTTAGTGGTCGACTGATCAACCACAGTGGCCGTTATGGTGATCGGAGACTAACGCCATCCTGAAATAAGAAAAGTACAAACGTTAGAACATGAAACCAAGTGCTAAAAGGTGCACCAGCTAACAGCAATGAACTTAAGATAATAGTGGTTAAAAAAAAAATAATTTCGAATTTGATCACAGACTAACGACATGCAAGTTTTTTGCCTGCAATGTCCAATCACCCTTCCCCCCCTGTAGGGGATGGTAAGTGGACTCATTAAAAAATTACCAGAAGCTAGTTCAATATGTGTACTACGATGTCAAACACTGATATCACAACTTTAGTGCAAGCAAATCCTTCAAAAAAAAACTATTTCCCGAGAGTGGTTGTTTTCATAATACCGAAAAAATATGCACATTTTCATGCAATTTTCCCATTTCAAGAATTCCTAAACTCTGAGTTTGGGGAATTGAAATTTACGACTTGCAGGATATATTAGGCATTTCTTTGGCTACAATTTCAGCCCTAGCTGATCTTCCTAGCATCAATTGCTTGTCTTGCAGCAGTTTTTTAATGGAGGGGTGTAAAAGTGATCGGAGACTAACGCCTCTACCCTAATACGGTAGCTATACAGTACATAACTATAGATATTGTATGGTATGTACAGTACTTTGTACGTACGGTACTGTACTACAAATTTCAACCAAGAATTTCCACTCAAACATAATGCACAACATACTGTTGTTCACTGCACACACGGTTCACAGAAATTAACAAATCACAACTGCCATGATAGGTACAGTGTTAGCACTGAAAAAAGAAACACACATAGTAAATGTATCAAATAAACACAGTATAACTGACAATACCTACTGTATATTAAATATGATACAGTATAGCTAAAACACACCTACTGCAATTAATAAACAATGTATGTACTGTATATGCTGACAATGTTAGTAGTTTATAAGAACCGCACAGAGAGATAGACATGCTGTTGCCGGTTACATTGCGGGAGGAGCAAACCACGTTACTCGCTTGATCTTGGCCAAGGATTCTTATAAATTAAGGTGAAAAGATGAATTAAATAAGTACTGAACAACTATTCTATTCAAAGAAGGTTTGTACAAATATGTACAATGCTCAGCAGAGGGAATGGGTAAGGTTAGGCATGAAAAGGAAAAGGAATGAATATGGTAAGGATAAGAAATGGATATGGCAAGGCTATGGAAAGGTAATTAACTAACCCTAACAATGGAGCATGGGAATGTAATGGCTGTAAAAAGAAAATGAATAAAATTAATAACTAATTTTACCTTTGATGCATCGCCCTGGTCTGGAGGAAATTAATACATATTAGGGATAAGATCATGCTGAAGGCAATTAAGTAAGGAGGATATTTAAAAGCTGAAATTGTATAAAATAAACCAAAAAGCAAGGAAACAAAAGGATATGAGTATGACAAAAATTATTATGCAACAGATTGGAAGACAAATGCAAGGGTAAACAAGCACATGGGAAAGTATGCAACACAAAAATAAAGCAAAGCAAACATATAAAAGCAAAAAAATATGTAACACAAAAATAAAGCGAAGAAAATATTTAAGGCCTAAATAATTGCAGAAAAATATGAAACAAAAGCAAATTTGTAGAACGAGAAAAAAAGCGATTAACTAAACTAGCTTAACATTTCTAATAGAACACACACAAGAGAACAAGATGCAAAATTGAATGTAAACAACTACGTACATATGTACAACTTACTTAGAACAGAGGCACCACTAACAATAAAGATAATGACCAGCACTCAATGAATTATGACTGAATAATATGCATTCTGTTCTGGAACAAATGAGGCAAATGGAATGAAAGAACATGAAAATATTAATATTAAAATGAAAAACAGACAAATAGCTGAGGCTGAAAATAGCAAAAATGAGCTAGGAGGCATGCACTGCAACAATGCCGCAACTGGCAGATGCTCTGCACTGTGTACGGAATATTTTGGCGTCATCTCTACGGAGCGGACATTAGCACGGAAAAACTGGTTAATGCCGGTTTTTTGTCTGCTATGCGAAGAGGCTGCTCTCCAGACAGTGAGCGCTACTTGGAAGCAAACAATGACTCATCAACACTGCTGTTGCTTTGCATCCCTCTCTCTTTGCAACGGACGTTCTCTTTATATACCGGAATCGTCCGGTATAAAAAAGAGAAAGTCCTGTAAGATCCGAAACCCCTCTCTCCATACCGGATTTTCTCTTTTTATAGCTACTGGACGATTCCAGTATATAAAGAGTCGTCCGTTAGAGCCATGAAATCCTCCGTTATATAGAGAGTTTACTGTACTTAAAATTTTTTTTTTTTATACATTAGAGATAGATTTCGCAACTCAAGACGATTTTCCTGGTTAAGTTAGTTAAAATACTCTTAGGCCGTTCAGCCATAGAATAGTCAGTAAATTTTTACAAAAATACAATATGGCGCCCAACTACTTCACTACTAAAAATGGATAGTAGTCTATTAGAGAAGTATAGTGATAGCTACCTATATATATCAGTCAGAAATGCATACCTAGTTCATGAGATACAGTAAAACCCCTCTAATACGCACCTCAATAACCCGAAACCCTCCCTAATCCGAACATCTCATTACTGTTCGAAATGCTATCTGAACAAGTGAGCATTTTTCGGATTAATGGGGTAAAGTACGGAGTTCCTACAAATACCTCTGTAATCCGTGC
>LQNS02278156.1:9817912-9841830 GCA_001587735.2 Parhyale hawaiensis
CCATTTAGACGCCCCAGAGTTGGGCGCTGTCGCGGGTCTGGTGCTACCGACAGAAGGTGTTCTGTCTTCGCGAGCCACTGAGAAAAATTCGTTGCAACACTCTATCCATTTTACACTTGAAGTTGGTACCCTAGGGCAGAGCTGTATCGTAGCCCTTAGGCTGGGATTTCAACTTAACCTTCAGTTTATTTCTGTATGTTAGAAGTAATGGTGCAGTTCACTATATTAACTTACCAATTGCATCATGTAACTATTCACTTCCCTTTGTATTGTTTTTCTTAATTAAACAGAGTTGTTTTGTCATTTCACGTTCAGTATAGGAGCACTGTTAGAACGAGGTATGCTGTCAATGGCGAATCGGCGAAACTGGTAGAACAAGTATCGATGCACGAGGTCTGTTCCGTGTCTGCATGGATAGGGGCTTCAGTTCCTCGCTTGACTATACTGAGCAATTTCTAGAATTTATGTAGAAAAGAAGCTCGCCTGTCTGTGAGCATGCGGATAGGAGTTGTCAGGCTAGGATGTATCGCAGTATTGGTATTGGTGTAGTCAGTTGTACGCTGCCATCCGTCAACTCAAGGAGTCGTCTCAGTGCTGTGTCTGATTAGCTGCCGTCTGCGTCTCCACGGGCTGGCTTCCCCCAAAATACAGTTCCACATGTGTAAGTTGCATTTGACTTATGTCCTGACTTTAAGTGAAAGCAATGCTGGTAGCACTTAACAACAGTCCTCAGATATGCCACCAAAATCTATGTCAACCCATTGTTCTTTAATCGTCGAGTGCATTAGAATTCACGCACCTTGCCCTCTCTCGGTGAGACCATCCTTGACAATTGTAGAATCCTAAACACTTGGTTTGGGGACGTGGTTTAAAGCTCGACGCTTCGATTTGCTAGTGAGAAGTAAAACTAAGTTTCCCTAACAAACCAAGCCGTCACAACATCAAACAAAAAGGTAGGACTAGTATATGCAGATTCTAACATTTCCAAAAGCTAATTACAATCTTCGTTTGGTGATAACCAGTCTCTAAAATTCGAGCACTTAAACCTTCATATGCATCAAGTTTATTCCCGTTGCAAATTCAATGTATGGTGGATTTGCACATTACGCATACTTTTATCGATAGAAACTTATGAATGCAAATAATTAGGAATCTGTATTTTGATAAAACTAAAGCAGATAACAGCAGAAAACCCTTATCCATTTAGCAACCTAAAGATCGATAGAAATTACATTTAGCATTGCCTCATTTTATACATGATCTTTGCCCTTTATTTCGAGCACTGACTCAATCATTGGTTGCGTTAACATATCTGGAATTGAGTTATAGCATCGAACACTCTGAAGATAATAAAGTTCTTCTGTACCTCCAACCTTGCCTATGGTAAATTTAGTGTCTGGTGTCGCGTACCAGGCTCATGATTTGGAATTAGTTAACCTATATAAAATTACAGTCGCTTGCCTTATCCTCCTTTTTGTGTGCGGTCGCTATAAACCTGCTTGTATTTGCGCAGTATTTCGACTTCTGGCACGAGCTTCTGCTGTCATTCTTGCCTGCTATTAATTCATTTATCTAAATCTATTTATTTGAAATACAATAAATTAGTACTCATCAAGAAATTAAATACTTTCAACTTGAACTTGCAAAAGAGATTTTTAATTCATTTATTCCATAAACCATTTTCTTATCAGCAATAATAACCCTAACATTATCATACTTCTCTTTTGAACCTATTCATTATCTTCCTTTGCTTTGCAAAGCTTGAGCTAGCGTCTTTCTAGCAGCCTTCCTGGGCCATCAGATAATGAAAGTTAGTCGACTGTCAGTGGGTCTGGACTAGCTTCGCCCCAGCTCCTTTGTGGCCTACTAGGGAAGTTGTTGCGTGCTGCGCCAGGCAGAGGGTTGATCGTTCGATTTCCTTGTAAGGGCCGCCAAGAATTTTGTGTGGGTCGCCAAGAAATTGTGTGGGTAGTTACCAGCCTTCTGTACATCTAAGTGGCCTAACTTACGTTCTGTAAATAGAATTTACGCCCTTCTATAGAACACATCTGCCGTTCTTATGCCTGGATTGCTTGCAATTTTAACTGTTCATCACTATTTAAAATTTATCTGAAATTTTTTTTGGCTAGGTAGTTGATTAATACAAATTACTGAATAAAAACAAATTCTCTTTACGATTCACCCGCTGTTGTTCATTCCTTGATATCGAATGCCTTGTTTCCTCCAATAGATATTGAACCATTTGAGCTTTCCACAACTTAACTGAATTAGCTTGCAGCCTATTATTTCAACTCGTTCTGTTGCGTTACTGAGTGGTTTCTTTATTGGTCATAGTTCTAAAGTCACCCCAGCGGTGCGATTGATTAGTAGCTACGCTACATTGTATACTAATGAATAAAGAATAAATTTAAATTAATCGTGTATTCCTTAGCAAACTTCTGAGTGGACAAGAAAAAAGTTCACACGTGTGGACAGGAAAAAAGTTCATACCTTCTATCTAGGAGATAACCACCTGCCTGGCCTTATGTTTCTTACACTAGTTTACTTACCCCAGGAACTCTATATTTCAGGGGATATTCAGGGTTTCTCTATGGTTAACTCCACTGGGAACCAACCAGCTCTCTCTAAAGCGATCTCCTGGAAATCTGAACTGTAGTACTATTTAGGACACTTACTAGTAATTATCAGTTCAGGTTCCACGCCAACACTGGCTTAAATTTCTCTTGCTTCTTGGGTGGACATTAACTCCGCCAAGCCTACAAGGTTTGCGAAAACATCCTCTATCAACGTAGGGCTGACCCTAGTTAGACTCTTTTCTCCTATTTATCGTAAGAACCCGTTTACTGAGGTCTACGAAGTAACCTGAGCGTCTGTAGTCTGTTACGCGACCTTGCGCCTACTGCGGTTAAGAGCAGTCCCTGAGAGATAGAAGGGTTGAACTTCTATAAATCACTGCCACTCCTCAAGAAAAGTAAGGCCTGAGGGAGGAAATCCTTCCCAGAGGGTAACGACCAACTTGATTGCCTGAGATGGTAGTACCGCTTTCTCATGTATACTTAGCTGCCGGTAATTCCTCTGACACCAAAAGTGTCCTGACATCCAAGCTAGGAGGGTGCTTTTCTACCGAAAGTAGAGGAGACTTCCTTCTCCGCACCCAGGCTTCCGCCTGGGGCCACAGTTGTCCTAAGACCTTTCCAGGATGGTCATCTTCATCCTGTCTATTGCAAACATACTATACTACAAGTTATAGAATTATATATTGCTGTCATAAGTGTCTTCTCGATAAATTAATAATTTTAGCATTAGGCTAGCTTTCATTAGTATGCATGTTTAGGCTTTTTTTTTCGTTGAAAATGCTGTAGTGTCTGTTTGTTGTCATGGCTACGTCAATTATTTTGGCGCCAACTGCTTGAATATATTACAACACTTCCACGCAGCAGGGATGTCAACTTAGCTATTTTCTAGCTAGATCTAGCTAATTTTTACCTCGTCTAGCTGAGAAAAATTGCATCTAGCGTATAGCTATAAATCTAGCTTATAAGTTATTTCATTTAACTATTTTCTAGCTATTTCCACATTTGCTCATTTAATGCCCTATTTACTAGTATTTTTAGCATATCAATAGCTATATAAGTCTCTACGCATTCACTGCACAGCATCAATTAACGTTCAACGAAAAATAAACGAGTTGAGTTCTCGTTTCGAACGCGTCACCGAGCGAATGTTTCGTTTGGCGGTTGTTCAAGGCGTGTTCAAGGGGCACGCAGTAAGTTCAGTCGGTAGCGTTTTCGATATGGAAGAGCACCGTATGCGCTTTAGTGTTTTCTGTTTTTTATTTAATTAAACTTGTCTTTTCGTTGAAGGATGGTCTGTAGAATGGCGGCATATGGAGATTTCACAGAGGTAGCGGCGTCGTTTCATTACATTATACGTATGGATGAACGCACTCGCTCGGAGTGCTGAAATGCCACCTAGAAAACATTGTATAGGTTGCGTTGGTGCTCAATCGTACGCAGAAAGCAATTGAGAAGAAAGCTGTGGTTTTTGGCGCTTTCTCTTCAGAAGAACGGAGCAAATCTAGAGTATTATATAACAGTTCTAGTGTCGAAGCCCGCTCAGATAATGATGTGTCTTCAGATATATCTTGTAGGGGAGAGTTAATGATGTCTACTACTGAAGACACAGGATCCTGTGTAGAAACTTGTTGCTCCATATCAGCAGCTTTACGCGGACAATTCCCAAGGGTATATATGCAATCGCAGTTACTTTCTGTCGTCTTGAAATCCTCAAAGAATCCTTCCGCAGACACCTTTTCTTCTCCAACTGCTACATAAGATGATATCTACGCTGTGAAGGGCAGTTGAAGACGTTCAGTGGAAGACGCAAAGCGCTGCACTGCGAAGTCTGCGAGCATTCAACTGTTTGTTCAGTCGCACACGGCTATATAATATTATTTCACATTCGCGCAATAGAATTAAATACCAATCGCATTCTCTCTAATTATCGTGAGGACACTTGCGAGAGCAACATATATCCATATAACTTTTATTACTGCATGCTTTTCATCTAAATAAACTCGTTTCGACAAAGAATGGCCTCTAGAATAGAAGTATCTGGCAATTTTAAAGAGGGAGGCGCAGGGATGTGTAACAGAAAGCAGGTAAGAGCATCCAGTCATTATACGCACTCGCCCGGGTACACGGGGTGCTGCGCCCAGCTATTGGCACAAACGCTACCCGGGCGTTGTGTTTCCACCTTAAGATAGATCCTAACGCTCTGGAGAACCAAGATTGCTCTGTCAGCAAGACTATGATTGACTCTTCAAGGTAGATAACTCGGTTCTGCCTACCAGCCCCTGTCCGGAGCAATTCCTTCCTAGTTGGAATACAGTACATTTTCCTCTTGGTTGACCTTCAACAGTCTGACCAGTTCTAATTGATGCAGGTTAGTAGCGGCCCTCTGGACAGCAACGGGATTTACCGGGGGTAGGCAAAGGTAGACAGCAGTAGCAACGTATGCTTTGTCAGGCGTCGCCCTCCGTCAAGTATACACTGCTTGACATTCTAATGTTATCCCTAGCTCCTTTCTTTAAGGAAGGGATAGAGGCGATTTAGGGTGGCATAGTAACTCTGGACGAGACGCTCTCCCGCTGGTCCTGATCAGTCCCCTCGAGCGAAACCCAAGCGCGAAACCTCCACCGGAGGCCCGCCAGAGGATTCTAGCTGAAGACCAATCTATAATCTTTGTCAAATATTAGTTTCATTCCATCTTACTCGCCCTCTGCGACCTTCGAGCCCTGAAACACAGGACTATAAGGGGGCGAGGTAAAAGAAGGCATCAGCCTTAGTAACGGCATCAACATGCCTCAATAATCTGAGCCAGCAAAGGTCAGGAACCCATTCTCTCTCCTTGGAGCCTAGTTCCTAAACCACCTCGATAAGGGAGAAAACATTAAGTGTCATTCTGCTGCTCATATTAACAACTCCCTCTGTCGTCTCAGCCTTGTTAGAGACTGACAAGAACCTAGTGTACAGTGAAAACCTCTGTCCCCTTCTCTAGACGTCGTTTAACCACTTGGAAGTCAGCGAACTCCCCAGGGCTACCCTGGGTTAGCCAGTGGCCATCATAGCTGAGTAAATACTGGCGTATTATTAGCCTGTGCTTAGGAAACAAGAGTCTTATAACAGCGCTTATCTAACCAATAGTCCAACCTACACGTAGAGTTAGGCTATAAAACTCAGCCCGGCTTAACGACCAAGGTTCCAACCTAGGTACGCATTTGTTCAATGCTGCGGACCTGAGATCCTTACCCTTCAACTCTTGAAAGGGGCCAATCCATTGCAGCACCCACAGCAAGGAATTGAACTCTTTCTTCAGAGTATCCGTAGCTTAACCCTTATCCTATCAGGATGACGCGAAGGAGAGGGTCTCTCTCCACGGAGCTGCTAAACACTGGAGTACCCTGTACCTCTACGGTCAAGTCCTCTGGGGCTCTTGGGAGAACCCTGTACTTGTGAAGATTTCTTGTAAACATCTCATGAAAAAAATATTCCTGTTTTGGACTAGCTGGTGCGAAAAGGTAACCAGTTCGAAGCTAGCCTTGCATACGATCTTCAGGCCCCGATCAACATTTGACTGGGGTTTAACCCCTTCTTCTCGACGGACAACTCCTGTTCCCGCATCAAGTTTCCAGTCTAGAAACCAATGCTGAGCTCCTCTCAGGAATTTGAGCATTATAACCTACAACCTTGTGAAGTTGGAGCTTGGATTTCTTTACTACTGCAGTGACCGGGAGATGGAGCCCAAGACTATAATGACAGTGTCTATTGTAAGCTGCTCTAAGAACTTCATAGTAAGAGCCGAATTCGGCCGATAAATGGGTTAAGCTCTCATAAGGCTTCAAAGGATATCATTAATCAAGGTCTTAGAGTTGGACACGCCGGACAGATTTCCAAGGCTGGATATTTTCTGGAGGAGTCTAGATGGACAATTAAATTATCCTTCAACTTCAAAGAGCCCTCAGTACTGGAGCAAGCTCCCTAAAGTCCAATTTAAGGCTTAGGGCTGTTTGGGGCTATGCCAAGCAAAGTCAAGGACTGCGGCTTTGACTGACCTAGGCGTACTGGATTCCTAGCTCTCAGGATTAAGTATCTATAATTATTATTATTAAAACCTCCACGCCCGGGCTCCCACGGACAGGTAGGTCAACCCAAATGAAGCAGTGTGCAACACCGGGAAGCCCGAAACTCTGCTAAAGAAAATCCAACAAAAAGCCCTTAACTGCTGACTTAAATGCCTGCAGGCCAACACGACCAGAAGCCGATAAAGGCTATGAATTCCAAACCCCAACAGACCAGGACACAAAGCACCGACTGAAGTGACGAATTCTGCATCTAACACTCTCTAAAGTGCAAGGGTGCGCGTCAATCGCAGCACGTGTAATCTTCCTTGAGACCTTGAGGGCTGGCACAGATGAATACAACCAATATCTTTCATTGTTGTAAACCTTATAAAGCATACAGAGTCTAGTAACCTTTCCCCTATGGGACAGATTCACCAAATAATTTTCGGAACAGAGCCCGCTGGCTGAACTAACAAGTCGGTTCAGCAGACGCAAGTGACTGTCTGCATCTGAAGCCCAGACCGATGAGCAATACTCCAACAAAGGCAGCAAGAAAGCATTAAAGCATCTACGGATAACCTCCTTGTCGCCAAACACAAAATTTACCTTACTCAGGAGCCCAAACTTACTGGAAGCACGTGACACCAGTCGCATAATATGCGGATCAAAGGTAAACTTCTTATCAAAGACAACACCGAGAATCTCTAAGGAGCTAGACTCCTGAAGCAAAGTGTCATCTATCTTTAGATGTGGATGCTGCGGTAAAGGTGTCCGACAGACAATCATAGACTTGGTCTTACTGGTATTCAAGTTCATATTACAGGCTGAGCACCATGCCCTAATGCGCAACAGAATTCTATTCAGAGACTCGGCGACATCATTACGCAAGCTGGGACAGGTTTCACTGCCATCAAAGTGGAATCGTCGGTATAGTTGATCATCGTGTTCTCTAGCAAGGAAAGCATGTCTCAAGTATATAGAACGAACAGCAGCGGGCCAAGTACGCTACCCTGAGGGATGCCAGATTTCACTGTGACGGAGGCCCTCAAAAAGCCCTCAACACACTCTGCGTTCGCTCAGAAAGAAAATCACGAATGATGGAAAGAACCTTACCAACAACACCAAACGACTCCAACTTGTACAATAGACCCCTGTGGTTGACCCTGTCAAACGCCGCGCTGAAGTCCAACTGTACCAGGCGTGATTCAGACCCAGAATTCACTGCAGACTGCAAATGGTGTGACACCGTTCACATTGTGTCACAAAAGCCCAAACAAGTTCTGTATGTAAACTGGCTAGCAGGCAACAAACCCGTAGCCTCAGCAAAACGTCCAAGCTTAGAAGCGACCAATTTCTCGAACACTTTCGACAAAATGGGCGTCAGCGTATTGGTCGGTAGTTGGTGACACTGGACCCTAGGGAACGGGAGTAATATTCCCAGTACACCAACAACGGGGAAAGTTCCTTAGCCGTATTAGACTCCGGAAGATCGCTCCAAGCTCAAGAAGAGCATATCACTAGTATAAAGAACGAACAGCAGTGGGCCAAGTACGTTACCCTAGCCAAGGGTATCTGCAACGATACCCTCACCGAGACTAACAAGGGGCGACAACGAAGGTTCAGCTCTAAAAACTGAAACTTTTAGCTCACTCCACCAACGATGTGGATGGTCAATGCGCTCTCATACACACGCTCAGCCTCGGCTCTACGATCCACATATATCTGCCACAACGTGCGGTCACGTGAACGCCCCCAATTCTGATAAGCCACTTGTTCAACTTCAAAAGTTAACCGACACTGGTCGTCAAACCCCGGTTTGTCTCAAGATTTCACATGAATAGTCCTCTTCGGGACATACTTCTTCAAAATTGACACAGTCAAGTCGTTGAGCTCAGAGATAGGATCATCACTACAGATAATCTGGTGCTAGGGTAACGCCCTTACTGCTCCAGTAATAGCATCCAAATCAACCCAACTCTTGGTGTCTATCACAGGAACAACCTGGTTTAGGTTCAATAACACAACAAGATGTGAGTGGTCTGAAGTGCCAATAGGGAAGCCAACTGACACGGTCATCCAGTCCCTGACAGTCATAACGAGGTCGAGACAATTGCCAGCAATATACGTGGACCCACGAAATATCTGTACACAAGTAGATAAGGTGCAAAAATCTAACGCAGCATCACCATGGCGATCAGTCGGTGACACAGATCCCAACCAATTCCAGTGGTGTGCATTAACATCCCCCACAAAAACAAACGCTGACTTAGGATCCGTACTTTTGACCGAGGCCATCGCCGTCATCAAACAGTCATAGAGAGAATTATCAGTTGTAGGGCTCCGATACAAGAATAATAACAATTTTCAAACGGCCGCACACCCTCACAACTATGAATTCATGACAAGTGAACTCGTGCACTGACTGCCGGTAAAGACGGAAACCACTCCGGACATAGACGGCCATGCCGCGAAATCCAGGCCCCGAACCCACCAGCCGGCGAAAAGGGGACTGGAAACCAGCCAAGGCAAGCTCCGTGTCGTGCCTCCTACCCGACACTAGCGTCTCGGAACAGCACACAACATCCACCCCACGGGACACAAAGTCAAGCTCGGCGAGGTTTCGCATACAGTCCCCTAATACTACAATAAAGAAGACGACACCCCGAGCCCGACCCGGTCGCACTATCGTCCGTCAAGACGATTGTGCGTTCAAGTAAGCTTTGCTGCGCGCGCCACCACTAAAATAAACACTACCATGGCTAACCTAACCTAGCCTAACCTAACCTAGCCTAACCTAACCTACCTTTACCTAACCTTACTTCCTTACCTAACCTTCTAACCTTACCTAACCCGACCTAACCTTACCTAACCTAATCTTACCCAAACTAACCTTTCTAACCTTACCTAACGTTATCTAAAGTTACCTAACGTTACTAAAGCTAACCTTACCTTACCTAACCTAACTCAATCAGCAATAGAGCGAGCAGCGCGGCGCACCAACTTAAACGCCGCTCACACGCACACGATCTGCGTACACAAACACGCACACAAATCCTCGAGAACGACGATAGCGCGACCCGGTCCCGGGCGGCTTTCCATGTCACCACAAAATAGGAGGGAAATAAAGATAGAAATAGCAGCATATAAAAATCTGCAGAAAAATAGAGAAATATACAGATATGTACAGAAATACACTGAAATGTACAAAATAGGTGAAAGAAATCCCAATAAACAAATGACGGCTTAGGCAGAAGAACGGTCCACTCGGCAGAGCCGCTATTCCGAGTAAGACTAACACAACCCCTAGGCTCGCCAAGTTATGGGGGACGACAGTAACAGTGGACATGTGGATGCCTCCACCAACCTCCCATGGCTCTGCCGCTCACAGCACGGGAGAGGATAACAAAAGCAGAAAGTACAAAAAAGAAGAAAAGATAGGAGAAAAGAGAAGAAAAGAAAGGAGAAAAAAGAAGAAAAGAAAGAAAAAAGAAGAAAAGAAAGAGAAAAAAGAAGAAAAGAAAGGTGAAAAAAGAAAAGAAAGGAGGAAAAAAAGGGCCTGATTGTGCCATCGAGAGGTAGGGAGAGGAGCTGACTGCGGAATGCCGGACATACGGCTATGGCAACTTCCAGGGGATCTCTTCTCTGGTTGCTGTTGGCTTCATGGAGCTCATCCGCCTTTCATACGCGTTTCCTCGCATGCGGGTTCCCACAACCCACCTTCTCTGGCTCATACGCCTGTCAAGCAGCAGCCGGTTGCCAATGAGAAGGGATACAGGTTTAGTCGCTTAGAATTGACCGTGCGATCGTCGCCTCTTACGTCACGTGCAGGACGGGAGTGGAATTCCAAAGCCCCACTCCAGGGCCAAGTGCCAGACTAAACCCAAGGCCCTGGGAATCAGACCAATTCTTAGGACTGCGTTTGTTTAGACGACAAGTCTGACAGTGAACCCTGGTATCCTATATAGGGTCCATCGTCCTGCACCAACCCGTAGCTCGTGGCTAGGGTTCGCACGGGCGAAAAACGACAACTCATTCTTGCCTCAACCGATCATTCCCCTCCGAGACTAAGGGCCAACAGTCCATGCGTACCCTGGGCTCAAGTTCCGAAGGGCTAAGAGTGTTCTGGAGATAACTCTAAAAGGAGCATGAAGAATACTACGTATCAGCATCACAAGCTTATTGAAAAACTCGTGAGACCATGTCCAGCAGTCTCCTTTCGATGCCCTTCCGAAGCCTCCTTGAAAAACTCCTCTGAGGATAAGTCCGAAAAGGATCCCCAGGTGAGCTGCGATAAGTCTCCAAGGCAGTACCTGCTCTGAGGCAAAGTCCATGATTGGACCCCCATTACATGTTTTGAGGCAGAGTCCAAATAATCCCCGAGGATCTTGCGCCAAAACGTCTGTTGAGCACTAAGTCCGCGCTCTAACCTCCCGAATTATTTAATGCTCACACGACTGTAGACTGCCAAGGCTATGGCACATGTCGGGCTATAACTGACCTTCTCTCTATGCCACACCCGGATGTAGCATCCCGAGACTAAGTTCAGATGGTCCACAAGTAAAAGGTCAGAACCTCAAGAGGTTGCACTTCTTGTTGGACTGAGTCCACAAACGAACTTTCAGGACCTCTACAAAGTTTCTACCAGCGCGTTCTCCTGGGACTTAGACCCTGATGGGTCCCAGGAGAATACTCCTCTGTCCCGATGGACTGCTCCATTATGAGACTAAGTCCAAAGATGTCACTAAGTAGCAGAGCCAGACCTGCAATGGGTGGCACGATCCCCGATACAAGACCTGAGATGGATCGTTCTTGAATTCCGCAAGTCCAACCTCCTGTGTGTGGGCAGGAATTGGCAAGGTTTCGACCGTATGTAATTCTGTAATTCTGCTGAAGTCGCATTGACGTGCATTTTTTTTTCTTTACTTAGTCACAAACCAAGTGATCACTCTTGTACTCCCCCTTAGGGGAGCAAGAGTGGACCTCCCGTTTTTTTTTTTTTTAGATCAGGTACTTCCAAACCTGCCGGCTTCCCGACGTCTGGACGCTATCTTAGAATCAGCCCAGATCGAAAATCTGGCCAATTTGAGCCTTGCGAGTATTGGAGAGCATCCCTTTTCCAAGGAAAAACGCTCTTTGGTGGCATTATAAGCCCTCCAATAAGTGTAGGGCCTCGCTCATGGCGGTAGTTAGCCCTCCAGTAGAGGGACCTCGCTCTATAGCGGCAATATTAGTCCTCCATTAAGTAGAGGGCCTCACTCTATGGCGGCAATTAGCCCTCCATCATGTGGAGGAACCTTGCTCTGTGGCGGCAATAATAGCCTTCCAGCATGTGGAGAGCCTTGCTCTATGGCGGAATATATGCTGGGTGGAAATGTTAGGTCACAATGGCCGACCACCAAATCTTCAGGCAACAATATATTTAGTGGAATTCTTAGGACACAAGTGCCTACCACCTGAATGTATCGCTGTGCTAGATGGAATTGTTAGGGCAACGAGGGCCTAACATCCAGTCTTTGATGTTACGTTAAGAGGTGGCGTAGAATGTCCGTAAGGGCCACCACCTCAAATATAGCAAAATTCATCAAGCAATAAAGTTAGCGGAATTGTTAAAGCTATTAGGGCCGAGCACGTAGTATTTAAGCAAGCAATATACTTGTTGGAATTTTTAGGGCCTCCAAGGACCGACCACCAAGTATTTATTCCTCTATTCCAAGAAAAAACTAATTACTGAAACTTTAATTCAATTCACAAAAGCACAAAACACCATCACTGGTCATTGGTTGTCAAGAAAATCTGTTGCTCCAGCTCTGTGAACGCATGGAGACATGGGTTAAGGATCCAAGATGGTGCCGCCTAGGCCGACCGCACACCAAACATAGTCTCCAAAAACGCATAATTGAAAACGGTAAAAACACATTTCCAAACAGGAGAAATTGTAATAGCACTAATAAACTGTCAGGAAGGTATTTCCCAAGCTCTAAGTTCAATAGGTGAACACAGAGCAGTATCTTAGACCAGAGCTCTGATGGAGATGTTGACAGTAGCGCGAGTCGTGACGAAGTGAGGAGTGCTGGTGCTGGGACCCTGAGCTATCAGGGGCAGGGCCTAAAAAAAGAAGAAAAAAGAAAGATAGGAACACCAAAATCTCTCTAAAATGAGGGTTACGCCTCGAAACGGTCTAAACTACCATTTAGACGTACGAGAGTTGAGCGCTGTTACAGGTCTGGTGCTGCCGAGAAAGGTGTTTGGTCGGAGTGAGCCACTGAGAAATAGTACCATTGAACCGAATATCAGCAGCGCAGGTTTTGGTCGTGAAGTAAAAGCATTAACTTTGTTTCTTGAGCATTGGGAGTAAGGCGATCATTCTGAAGCCACTGTAAAAGGGATTCCATAGAATTTTCTATCTTTTGAACTTTCACATATCTTTTAAAATGTGCTGTAAACTAAGATTAACTTGAAGGTAAGAGAGATATTCGAAACTGGGCCAAGGACCATCGCAGTGAGGAAATAACTGCAGTAGTGGGTCAGATTTTGAAAAGCTTTTTGTTCACAAGTCGAAGCTGCATCCGTTACAATGTCATCAGAAGGGTAGAGAGAAACAAAAATGTAACCGCAATGACTGGCAAAACATCGGCCACCTCCAAAGGTCAAGGGAGAGGGAGAATTGATCCACATGTTTGCACCCATTTCCAGGAAGCAGCCAGTTTCTGTCAGTTTTGCCCGTCAAATTGGACTAAGCAACCCAATTTGGCTTTAACAATAACGTCCTTCAAAAAAAGTAAAGGTTAAGTCAGCTTGACCGTACCTCAACTGGAAAACCCAGACGTACTGGTTTGTGCTGCAGATATAAGCCTACAGGCCCCAGAGGAGTATACGGCTGCAGTCGATCACAGATCGTCTGGAGCTATTATGCGAGAGGCGGAAGGCTCCATGCGACAAACTGAGCCCGCCCGACTCTCCCCATTGCTGGCAAAGGTCAGGTCAGTAAACCCACAGCAATAGGCAGACCGGATGTTGGCTGATCAAGCAAAGCGCCTAGAAGTTGCCTACCTGGTAGGGGGGTTTGAACCAGCTGCCTTGAGAGTCAATGCACAAACCTTTATTTTGCTCCTACTGCGGGCCTGAAGTAACCATAGAATGAGTAGGAGCGGTCAATTTCAATTTTAAAATGCCGAGTCATTATTTTGTATCTGGTGACATCCTGTAGAGTTGACTCGAGACATTGTAAATTGAACCCTATGTTAGCACTGTCATACTACCTCGATACAGTGTTTTTTTTTCGTAGGAGTAGCGTAGAACACAGAATCCCAGTAGTAAAGAATAGTATTAAATAGGGCTAACGATAAGTGTATGCGTCTATCGCATAGGTACTACGTTACTGCTATCAAACCGATCTTTATAAAACTGGTGCCACGCGATAGCCTACATAAGGAGTTTTGACCACAAAATCAACGTCTAAAATCATGCAAACTCACGCAGTAGAGCAATATTTCAGGATACAGTATAATCAAATGCGCAAAATTTTGTAAAAAAAAAAAAAACATTAGCAGCTCCATCTACTAGCACCTAGGTTGTTCAGTTCACTCTCGTAGCCTTGATGGTTAATTTCTATAGTATTTTGTGAACGATTTCAGCTTGAAATTACTAGTGGTAGGAACTGGTAGCAAGTATAATATTATTGAGCTTGTTATATTCATTTCTGTCCCGCAGTTAAGCCTGTAGCCGTGCCAGGGTTGTTGTGTTGTTATATTGAGCGAAGGTCGGTGTCTTTTCACCATTGTATCATTATCATGCGTGAATAGGAAGGCAAGATTTTTTCCGAATACTCTGCGCATTTGCGAGAGTTTCCTCGGTGTTGGGTTAAATTGATTCCTTAGTTCATATTTTATTCATGCATTTCTCTGACGAACTACACTATTTAAAAGAGAGGTTCCCAAACTCCAGATTATGACTCCGAAAGAGGTCATGAGTACTTTTCTAGGGGTCTTAGAGGGTCGAAGATTTTGAGGATTTTTCATGATATTAGGGATTTTTGTTACTTTGCACTGATTGTGTTTTTGTCGTAAGACTCTTTTTAACCCTTCTGTTTATTGTTTGTGGTTCTTATTGCTCTCTTTACTGTAATTAAGCTGTAAATTGTGTGTGCGCTATTGGAAATTAGCTCAATGTCAGAAGGCTTACAAAGGCGGGGGTCATGGCAGGTTCGGTACTAACGAAAACGGTCACCTACTGGAAAGTTTGGGCACCGGGAATTTAGATTTTTACGGGCATGGTGCGCCGTGAAAGAAATGGTCAATTTCTCATCCTTCTTTGCATACCAAAATTCATGGCCGCCACACTAGCGAGACCATAAAACAGATTCAGCAGAGACCAAAAACTCTCGTACGAAATGGTAATGGAGTCTGTGCTACATTATGTTAAACGATACAAGGTCTAAATTATCTGGCCAGCACTGCATCCATCATTCGCTCTATCTGCATACTCTCGGCACCACGTATTTATTAGGAGAAGAGCTTGATGCGAACAACTGTCACTGATCGCATGAGCGTTCAATAGCGTGACAGTGACGATCGATGACCGAAGCAGGTCAATACAACGCTAATAGTGCAACAAGAACTCTACGCTCGCTGAAGCTTTTGTAAGCGACTGAACGCAATTTCCATGAATAAAAAAAAAAACACATTGGAAGATCATAAAAAACTAGACGAGATTAATTAAGAGGAAAAGACAGCGAGAAGTTAAGAACCGATGCATGTCAGAAAACCGAACGTTAAAGAAGCGGCTACGGCAAAGTAGTACTGATAGACGCAGAGGCTGATGATAACGGAGAAACTGCTGTTTGAGTATATCTATATTCCTACGTACACACAGAAAACAGGATAGTATTATTACCTAACTTCATTTAGATTCTGCGATATAGCTAGAGTGACCATATATTTTGTTGGTAGAAACCAAATAAATATATATGCCATGTTGTAATACAATTCGAATTGTTTACTATGACTTTAAAATATTTGGTAAATAATGACAAACTTGATGTCTGTAACCATTGTTGAACGAGTTCATAACCGAATAGCGTGGACTACATTCAACCATACATTAACAGTTGAAACGGCTGAAGAAAATCTTTATATTTTTCTTTTCGTAGTTGAGAAAAATTCATCAAGTATTTGTTTCTAATAAAATGTAATGCAAATCACTTAAATCGCATCCTTTATAAGCAGAATGCTCCTGACATGAAAAACCGAAACGTAATGAGCTTAGTATTCAGATATATAAAACATTGCTTATACATATTTATTAATCATGTAGAGATAATAAATATGCAACATTGTTGAAAATATGTCTTTTTCTATTTGATCAACCCGTTAGCTGCCAATTTTTAGGAAATCCACTGTTTTATTTTGTAAGCGTTTCAGCTTTTCATACAAACGGCAGCCAGTTTAAATCAAGCGAGAGTGCGAGACTAGTTTAAGCTGCAAATCTGCAATGTTGTTACAGCTTTTTCATTATATATTGGGTAAAATTCACTTTTGTGACTACAAATACCGATGTTGAAAAGTATCGTAGTATTCCTTTGTGCCTTCAAAATGAAGGCTAAATGGATTACCGTATTGTGAAGTTTCCTGGCAGTCCGCTGGGTTTTGCCCGCGGGCCACATAGCCAGGCTAGCAAGCCTAGCCTCGTAATTCGTGAGTACCATCATATAACTTTTAAAACTGGCCAGCCCTCTATTGCAATTGATGTAGTTTTTATGTTCTCGACTTTAATTCTGAACATAAACCATTCCTTTCTACTTTTGTCCAGCTGTCAACCAACTTGAACCAAGTGCTGCCTAGTACGAGCTTGTGAGCTAGGCCCACCAAACCTCATTTTTTGAGGTCTGCTGCAAACTTCTGCTGCTGCTCTTTCATGATTTGTGGCATGAAAATATGCAGCAATCTATAGGTGAGGATAGAGGCAGTCATACTAATCTAGTTACTAGGCTATTGTTGTTACTGTTCTTATGTTTTTAGATTCATAAACTAGAAACTCATAAAATTGAAAACATTATTAAAAAAAATTGCCCCAATTAAATTCACTGTTGTTGTTGACACATAAAGATAAATTTATGGTGACGGTTTACCCAAAACAAAGCTGTTAGTCAACATTTACAAAAAAGCTTCTGTATTTTGGATATTTACGCTGAAAATAAAATGGCCGTAAAGTAAAAAAATTCCAATGTTTGCATTACTAATTATAATAATAATCGTGTTTGAGGCAGTGGAAAACCATTTACCACTAATTACAGTAAAGCTTAAGAAGCGAGAAAATCTTGGAAATAATATTGTCTTGATAGTGCTACTGAACTACGTCCGCTAAGTGCCAGCTTTGTTTACAAACACGAAAACTTGTTTTCTTCACTGTAACAACGCCCTGTAAATAGTTTTGGTATTATTTTATTATAACTTACACATGATTTTTATTGTGTTGAGTATGTAAATTGGATCAATTCAAGACAATAATATGAATATCGTTTTCGTCGCAAATGCTTAGTTTTCGAGATATATGACTTTGAATTTCCCATTGTTTTTCTATAGGAGAAAATACCGAGTGATCCCATACAAGCAAACTTAGGGTTAGGTAAGGTTAGGCAAGATTAGGTTTGGTAAGCTTAGGTTAAGTAAGGTTAGGTTAGGTTAGGCAAGGTTAGGTTTGGTTATGTTCCTTTTAGGTTGCTAGCAAGTCTGTGATGACATCGGCTATTTTCTCGAATAGGAAAACAATGGGAACTGCAAAGTTTAATATCTCAAAAGCTAAGCATTTGCAATGGAAACATTGTACTACTAAATTGTCTTAAAATCACCGAATTAACATACTGAAAACAACAAAAACCCAATAAAAACGTGTGTAAGTTAAAGCAAAATTTACCATAGTTTTTTGGCTACAACGTGGCTCTTACTCATCTAGACTAGGCAGCTAAGACTAGCCCTAGATGCCAGGGTAATTCGGGACGCTCGTTTTTTATTCATTGCCTGCTATGGTTAAAAGCTAGAAATTTTTCTTAGAGCTACACCATATTGTTAGCTCTCATTTAGACCTACAAAATGACACCCAGTTTGCAGCAAAAATCATAATAGTAAGAAGTTATTAACTAAAAAGTAAAAAATTATCCCAAATAGCCCTGGCTTACTATAATTTAATCTTCAATGAAAACATTATCATCTCTCTCTCTCTCTGTCTCTCTCTTTCTGAAGGTGATGATTAACAATCATAAGTGAATAAGTGACTCAACAACAACATATAGGAACTACTGTGCTAATGAATTTCTATTGCATTTCATATCACAGGAAAGTGCCATGCATGGGCTGTTCAATTCTACTGGAGCTTATCTTCGTCCACTTCCTATAGTGCTAAGTTATCTACATCTAAAACAGGTGAGTTTCAACCTTGAGGGTGTTATTTTATTTAGAAAGATTTATCTGCATCATTGGTATTTCTTTTATTAGGTACCTGTGCTTTGATTTGTGGTTAGATAGGGCTGGCCAGGTTTTTGTTTAGCTGCATGTAATTCATTTTCTGCATCTGGAGACACCTTTATTATTATTATTATTAAATCACACCAGGCTGGTGACGTAGGAACGGAGAAACTCCATGAGGTTAACCAACTCCCACGCAACCAGCCCAACGGGTGGAGAAAAGAAAAGCATGAAAAAAAAGATCCTAGATCAGAGAAGAGCTCTGTGTACAGATCGTTTAAAGCTGCCAATACCCGCACCAGCAAAGACAGAGCCATCAAGACCATTCCAAACATCTACACACGATGGAAAAAACGAACGGGAAAACTAGCCCGTACGGCATCGTAACGGTTCCAAGGCAAACTCATGAAGAGCACCAATGCGCCGAGTATACCTCACCCGAACAAATGGATCCGGAAGAAACTCAGACAGTGGATGACTGGGGTAGTTATAGAATTTATACAAAAAACAGACCCCACAGACGATGCGCCAAATCACAAGGCACAATACCACCCAACATGAACGCACATCGACGAACCACTTTGTCAAGCAATTACAGATGGCAATCGTCAGCAGAACCCCAGACTACAGAGCAGTACTCCAAAAGAGGGAGGACAAAGCAATTAGAGCAGCGACGTGTAAATTCTACCGAGCCAAACACCCTCCAAGCACGCCTCATCAGACCAATTTTCTGCGATGCACGTGAGGCAACCGAACGAATGTGGGGCTCAAACATCAACGTTGGATCAAAATTGACACCCAAGATTACCAAGTCATCAACCACAGGAAGTGATACACCATCCAGCATGAATGCAGGGAAAGGAGGTCCCACTGTACGCGACCTGTACACGAGCATGGTCTTAGTCTTGCTCGCATTTAGCCTCATCTCCCACCTAGAACATCAGGAATCAATCATTTCCAAATCATGCTGAATAGATTCTGAAACCTCTAATCTATCACTAGACTTAAAGATAACAGCCAGCAATGTAACATCATCAGCGTAACCAACAAGTAAATTATTAACCAGATGAAGCAGATCCGCCTTATATACAATGACCAACATAGGGCCCAGAACACTACTCTGTGGGACACCAGAAACCAAATAAAAAAAATCGCTCCTCTTCCCATCAACAACTACACATTGACGTCTGTCAGGTAAAAATTGACTAATTACCGCGAGAACTGAACCACCAATACCCATTACTCTCAGCTTATGGAGCAGCCCAAGGTGATTCACGCAATCAAATGCAGCACTAAAGTCAAGCTGTACCAACCTTGCCCCATAACCCCCATTTAGAGCCAGCTGCAACACATGAGAAATGTGAAGCAAAGCACCACATGTTCCCAAGCCCTTACGAAAACCATACTGTGTTGGGGAATGACACCCTGCTTTTCAAGAAAACAACCCAATCTCGACGCAACCAACCACTCATAAACTTTCGACAAAACAGGTATGATCGAGATGGGTCTATAATCAGAGGTACGGAATGAAACCGAGCCCTTCGGAACAGGCGTCACTTGGGCAACACGCCAGCACTCCGGAAAAGAGCCCAGCCACAACATTCGATGGAATACGGAAGCAAGCGGGGCTGCGAGCACACTAGCCACCCTCCGAAGAAAGAAACGAAACATACCCGACGGATCAGTGCCGACATAGGGGTCCAGGTCAAGAAGAAAGCGGTTCCCTTCAGAGGATCTGAAAGCAAAACCGGTGAACCTCGGCTCAGGATCACATGCTAAAGGAATGCGCACCTAGTCCCGGCTCTGCTTCCCATCAAAGTAGCGGAACAAAAGTCTGCCTTGGTAGCGGGGTCCGCAACAAGATTACCACCAGTACCAATTAGAGGAGGCACAGAAGAGCTCACACCAAGCACATCGCTCTTCATGGTGGACCACCACTTATGTGCGCTAACAGACGAGGATAACAACTCCCTGGACCTCAAGCTGTGCCTCTTTTTCTCAGCTGCCTCATAAGTAGCACCAGCCCGACGCCGCTGTTCCCTGAAAAGCTAAAAGTCGACAGCAGACCGGCTAGTACGCCAACGGGCATATGCCTCCCGCTTCAACTGGTGCGCCCTCCCACAGGCACCAGTCTTAACCGTTATGAAGTGGGAAGGGACATAAGCGCCCACCATGTCAGAGAGAAGCCGATCCAAAGTAAACCCAGGATCAGTAGACTCTCACAACACCCCATATGCATCGTAGCGAAAGGATGGCACCAGAGACGGCATCACAATTCGCTCTAGACTTCAAAAATATTTCACGCCTAACAGTGACTCTGGGGACCCGCTGACGAACCTGCAGCGTCACAGATAGGGCACCATGGTCCGAGGAACCAATGGGAGATACCACTAAGGGGGACCCGCTGACGAACCTGCAGCGTCACAGATAGGGCATCATGGTCCGAGGAACCAATGGGAGATACCACTAAGACTCCAACCAGATCAGAAACATCAGTCATCAGTAGGTCAAGAACACCTCCCAACAAGTGGGTAGGACCTTCAACCAATTGCTCACAACCAGAGGCACTCGCGAAGTCGAAGGCGGCANATGGGAGATACCACTAAGACTCCAACCAGATCAGAAACATCAGTCATCAGTAGGTCAAGAACACCTCCCAACAAGTGGGTAGGACCTTCAACCAATTGCTCACAACCAGAGGCACTCGCGAAGTCGAAGGCGGCATGACCATGGCCATCAGTCCTCCCAGTGCATAACCATTCCACATGGTGACAATTAAAGTCGCCCATAAAGGCAAAGGCAGAACGCCTATCCGACGACTGAATTATAACCAATGTATCCAGGAGACAATCAAAGACCGTATCATCAGCAGACAGGCTACGATATACCGAGAACAAATAAAAGTTCCTGAATGAATCACAGACTCGAAGCACCATCATCTCGCAGCATGGACATTCATATTCACTCGGCCTGGACACAACGACCCCCTTTAGAACGTAAGCAGCCAAACCCCTAAATCCAGGTGCAACCGCAGCACTTGCTTTTCAAAGTTCGGGATCATCAGCTCAGTAACATGGCGATGGCTTGAGACGAGCGTCTCCGAACATAGCACGAGGTCATAATTGGAAGAGGCTTCAGCTAGTTCAGCCAAATTACCATATAAACCCCGAACTTTAGTGCACAAGATCCGGCAGGAGCGAGACCCAAAACCAGGAGGACCGGGGTTCTCTTCCACTTCGGATATCTAGTTATCAGGCACGCAAAGGACAATAAATAAACATACACCATAAGCAAAGGAAATCATCAAAAGATGTACAAAAAAGTAAATCGACAGTCGTGATAGCAATGAAAGCGGCCAGCTATCCACGCGCTCCAGACCCTGCCATCACCAGTACGGGCTTTGGCCGAAAAGAAGAAGAAGAGAAAGGAAAAGAGCATCAGGTGGTACTACTCCAGGGAAGGAAGAGAGGAGCAGACTGCGGAAGACTGAGTACCCAGCTATGGCACCAGCATGTTCATCTCCTCTCAGGGATGCCGTTGAACCAAAAAGGTTTCATCCGCCTTTAGATATTTACTGACATGAGGCGGAATGAGAAACAAGTGGCGTGGCTGTATTTCATTTTTATAATAGCGTTTAGTCTTCATTTTTTTCACCTTGTCTACTGTTTCATGCCGCAAAATTGGGTCAAAAGCCAGGGTATCAGCAATAAAGGGTCTCGAAATTTGATAAGGTGCAACAATAGGAGGAAAGGCATTAGACATGTGGGCAGCTCCAGTTGAGAAGTGACCATTGAAGTGATTTGCCAAATCAACCCGGTTCAAACTAGTTCCATTTATAGTCAACGTTTCAACAGATGTGCTGCCTCTGTTAAACAGTTCAATAATTCTTCTCCATGTTTTTCGTGAGTCACCAGATGTTGCAGCGAATAACTGGTGGTAATAGACTAGCTTATGCTTTCGTATCACTGCACTTAGTATATGTTTAAATACGGAATATGAAAGTTTCACTATTACGGTATCCTTCGACGATAAAGTTTGAAAAGTCTAGTGTTTTGGCGACTAGGGCTCTTAGATCTGCTGTCATCCACTTGGTGCTATGTTTCCTCCTAGCTAAGCTATGAATTAGTAGAAAGGTCGTAATTAATGTACAAATCATATAATTTATTTACAAGAGAAGCTAGGGCCTCCGAAGGATCAACTTCACAAGTGTTCGGTAATGTGAGGGCGGCATCGCTTTGGACAAACACTTCCTGTCCCTCTTGACTCCCAAAATTTCTCCAGCTATTCCTTGTATTTTGTACTAGTTCATCAACTTTGAACATTGCAAAGGACGGCAGATGGTCCGTCAGATCATAATCTATTACACCAGACTTAAATACTCTTTTAAATTCACAATTGGTCCAAATATGGTCCAACAGCGAGTATTGAGTGACTAGATTCTCTGGAGAAAATCTGGTTGCTATATTTACTATAGGGAATATGAATGCCGGGTCATCAAAAATAAAAAGTCAGGAACACAGCGCAAGTTTAAGGGATTAAACACATCAATATTAATATCACCACATAGGATTGTTGGCACGGCTCTACCTATCCTAGGAAAAAAATTTTCTTCTTAAAATTCATGAAAACTATGAATAGATGACACTGGCGGTCTATACATACATGACAATGTAAAATTGATATCTCCACTTGACATTTTTAATGACAACAACTCAATTTGTTCATTTACATAACTCAAATGACTCAATTTTCAGTTCTCCACCTCTTAAGAACAAAGACAGAAATACCCCCACCGAAGAGATTACGATATGAACAATATTTACTGTCGTTAACTAGTTCAGACCCTACGTCTATATGTTCACTTAACAAGGTTTCGGTTAGTACAATAATGTCAAATACAGGGTTAATATAGTTAATAAGGCTCTGTAGTGGCAAGCTAACCCGAGAGCAGCACACCATCTACAGAATCTTAACCCCGTCAATAACGACAGGGGTTTTTCCGGCAGACGCCGACTCCACTACGAGCTCGATGCACGCAAAAGGGGTAACAAACAGAATGAAAGCACACGGAAGAATATTTATTAACGCAAAATTACCTCTAAAACTTGATTACCATTGTGGCACAGAAGTTGTGTCTGGTAAAGTAACAGCGCCAGACAGAGAGTTAAAAGGTCACATTAATAAGCGAAGATAAATGATTCATGTACAATACGAGAAGCTGGTCTACCGCGGATTACCATTGGCTCACAGCCACACTAGAGAACCCAACGTAACTTCAAGAAAAATGTGAACCTAACCGCTCCAGACAGATGTCAAGTCGAGGGCTGGCGCTGTAACTGGAGAGCAACCGCAGTGGGGCGCAAGACCAGTAACAAGCCCATCAAAAAGTATGGGCCAAAGTAATGCAGCTTCTGTTGTTGCTTTCTAGAGCAGCACAGAAGCGCGCACCCACTGCTCCAGGTAGGCTATCAACTTGAAAGCTTCTGCTCTGATACCCGCCGCTGCAATCCAGGGCCGTCAGGACCAGTAACAGGCCCACTTCGGTGAATGGAGTGAAGAGAGGAGAAAATTAGACGATAGTGGGAGAGATGTTAGTAGGTAGAGAGGAAAATGGAAGAAAGGTTAAAATAGAAAAATAGGAAGAGAATGAATGAACAGGCAGTGCCGGTTTAATTAGGGTAGGTTATTTCATTATGTTTCTGTGTGGGTTACAATGGAAAAAAAGTCTTCAGACCGTTGTGATGTATGTTGATCGGTTTGTGGTTATTGGTTGTGTTGTAGGTTATCTGTAGAGTGGTTCAATGTTGTGTTGTGCTGATTGTCTGCTGGATGGCCAG
>LQNS02278156.1:10057759-10068175 GCA_001587735.2 Parhyale hawaiensis
TTTTCGTCAGTCATCCTAGTGGCATAATGGCAATAGCTCATAGAGGGCCGGGGTGTAAGTTGTTGGTTCGTCTACTGCCGCCTGTCTATTCCAATCATTGCCCTTGGCCCCTTGCAAGAACAAATATATGCATATATACGGCACAACGGAGGTAGGATGAGCGACGAAGCTGACGAAAACGGCAGTTAAATGCATGCCGAAAAACCTCTGCAAGTTCGTTGGCGGCACCTGCTCCTAAGAAAGTTTGAGAACCAGTTGTCTATATGCATGTTCTCGCGTGTGTCTCGCTCTACTAGCCATGTCATGATCCACTGGATCCGTGATCTTGACGCATGTTACAACTATAGGGCGGAACATTTTTATTACGGGGATTCTTTGAGGTAAAGCTTCTATATGAAAAGAAATGCTCTCATTAACCTTAGTCCTGCTTGAACATCTTGGAGTCTAGGTAGCTATATACTCCAATCAGCGGAAGTAGCTTTGTAATAAAAATAACTATTTTTCAATCTTAATTGAGCTGGTCGATATCTGAAGACACTTTCAGAAAATCTGTCACTTTACGCATACATAAAGAAAAACTTGAAGCAAAAGTAAGGGCGCTGACACACCAAAAGAAGTTAAGCGACAAGCTGGCAGGCTGACTGCCAGTTTTTGAGAAGCACGGAATGCATTTGAGCGCGCACACCGAACAGCGGCAGCGGCCTTTTCAACTGCCGCTGTTCGGTGTGCGCGCTCCAATGCGTTCCGTGCTTCTCAAACACTGCCAGCGGCTCGCTTAACTGCTTACTTTTGGTGTGCCAGCGCCGTTAGACTTGGAGGCTCACAGACGTCATGCTGAAATCACGGCCACGCCTGCGCAGTTATATTATTTGAGTTAACTTTAGACAAAACGGCAATAAAAACAAAATTCGTAGAGGTACACACTTGTTGAGCCTCAAATTCCTTCTATTTACTCTCCTCCAAGGTGTACGCTCTTCTGGAACCGCGCCCAATCCACATGACAAATCACTCCGAGAACTCACAAGCAGTCGTAGTTTTCAGCTGTGATTTTATCCTCGCAGGTCCCTGCAAGTTTTTTTGTCAACTTAAGAAATAACTACAAGGTACGGGGTTAGAGCTCAGGGTGAAACGGATACGGTCAGTGAGGGAAAGCTCCTTTTTTCACAAACTGACGATCTTTTCTTCTGCAAAACTTGTTTGAAGCAAATTTCACTGAAGGATAAAGTCGGAGCTGGTAAGTCTACCTGCTTCACGTGAATACTCAGTTCTTTGTAAAGTGGATGACACGATTCCAAATGTGCGTAAACCTTGAGGAAATTATATTGAAGGAGTGTGAGGGTCGATAAATTTCTGTATCAATTTCATTTCCGTTACCCGATGGCCAAAACTTTTTGAACGCCCAACGTAGCACAAGCAGCTTAGGAGGGAGCGTTGTCTTGCAGAAAAAAAGAGTCTTATCGTAGCAATAGAGGGGTTGACTGTCTAGCGTTTAAAAATTTATAGCTACCTACCACTTCTCAAACTGTAAAAGTCACCAATATTTGCTGGTATAATCTGTTAGACGCACAATAATTGCTGTCGGACCCGTAAATAGCATTAATAATGATTACTACACTTTATTTCCATCCAAAAGTATATCAGTACATTTGCATTTACGCTACATAAAAATTCTTCCACTCTAAAATGCTCCAAACTATATTGTCTCAAACAAAATTAGCACAAAAATAATTACCTGCTATTTTAAGGGCACCAACTTTGCCTTAGCAAATCTTCACACGTCAAAAAAATCGTTCGTTAACCAAAATGAACCCCAAACTTTTCTCCTCTAAACTTACCGAGTGTAAAGTTTTAGCCACGCACTAAAAAATCTTCTAAATTTGCTTCGCCGAACTAATTTATCGTTAATTGCCAATGACCCAATACCTTTTACCAAACTTATGTTAGCGATAAACGTTTCGCATCGACAAACTTCTCCTCTAATTGGAATGTCATCCAAAAACTACTTATGCTCCAAACATCCTTTGCGCAAACACGCATTCCGAACATGTTTCCTTCCGCTACCCTCTTTTCCTTTCCGCCCAACCATATATCTCAAATTATCTACGAGCCAGAAATTGGGGTTGAACCCCGCGTCCAGAGGCAGCGTTGCTTTATCGTATGTACATTGTGGCAGCTATATTTGAAAAACGTAATCTCATGTTCACGGTTTTAGTCAGTGTTCCGCCGGTTTTTTGCACTAAATTTGTATTTTCATTCAAGTGTCCAACATCTCTCTGTTAGAGTTACGACTTATGTGAAATAACCTCCTTTGGTGAGTTAAGCCGATATTTTTCCGTCAGCCAGTTAGGCCAGACGTGAGGGCATAAAGAAAGTGTTGCAGCAGATCAAGGAGTTTGAATGAATCCATTCAAGCCGCGTCTACACGACGATCTTTTCATCGATCACAAACACAAGAATCGACGATCAAAATCACAAACAAATTCGCCTACTTGTCCCAACGGCAACAAAAACAGAAGCCACGATCAATTCAAGGTCACTAAACGCAAATTCAGCATACCATTACTATTAATCGATATTCCACCCTCACATTAACCGTCAGATATTTATTGTAGTGGTAGATGCTGATTGGCGGGCTAAACTTTATGTATACTGGCAAAAATTATAGCTAAAAATTCATTCACTGGCATCCCCTCAACTGCAGAAATGCACAAGATAGAACAATAATTTCTCATATTTTATTCATCAATTTATTCAATTTCTACTGCGATTCACACTGTGTACATCCGTTTATTCCATTAAAACGGAACTCTTGCTCCATTGTAGCTTTTACTAATGAAACGAAAAATGTACAGACGTAATTTGAGGAATATGCTACAGTTATTACTAATTGGCAACACATAGTTGCCAGATGCATCCCGCAGTACAGAAGTTCGAATCAAACATAAATAAAATTCGCTAAGCCGGTGCATTTCAATAGAAAATTATGCTTTAATTACTAAATAATATTTGTAAAATAGATACATCTATTTACAGAGCGAAATATAGTTTACAATCTTTTTGTGATCGTGATTTTTGATCGTGATTTCCAGCACTGTCGGCGATCAAAGATCACGGACTTCGAAGGCTCTCCGCGTGTGTTTGGCGATCAAAATCTCTCCGCGATCACAAACTTCGACGAAAAAGATCGTCGTGTAGAAGCGGCTTTAAACTCCTTGCACCAAATGATCATTTCTGGGTTGGTGGGAAGGTTGTGGGTAGACCACCTTGCCTTGCGAGACACCTTACTACAAAAAAGTAGAGTAAGTAGCCTACCACCTTACCTTCACTTCCAGCTACGCTAGCCTAACCTATGCGAATAGCTTTCGTGGCCCAACAGCACTCGGCAAGAGAGTAAAGCCGCGTCTACACGACGATCTTTTTCATCGAAGTCTGTAATCGCGGAGAGATTTTGATCGCCAAACACACGCGGAAAGCCTTCGAAGTCCGTGATCTTTGATCGCCGACAGTGCTGGAAATCACGATCAAAAATCACGATCACAAAAAGATTGCAAACTATATTACGCTCTGTAAATAGATGTATCTATTTTACAAATATNAGTCTATACGAAACGTAGAAACTCCAAATGTTAATCCGTAGCCTCCTTTGGCTCCCTTCTGTGTCGCGGCCCCCGTACCTCTCCTTTCTGCCCCCTACTCCCCGTTCTAGCTTCATCGCCCTCTATCGCTCCTTTTGCCTCACCTCTCCTCAGAACTTGCCATCGCCCACTTTGGGAGCCACTAGTCTAAAGGTTCCTACGTTCCATTGGGCGCCGAAATTAGGCCTTCGCAACTTGACTTGTCCGAAATTCAAACAGAAGCTTTGGGTTTGTCACTTTAAACGTGTTGCAAGTGTTAGAAGCGACACATTGAGCCTGCTTAAAACTCCGTTGTACAGAGTAGTATTGAGTTTCTAGCGGTCTCGAGTGTAACCGCTTGAGAGTCAACGTCTGAAATTAAATTCAAAGAGTCGAAACCAGCGCACCTGTCTGAAGTTTTGACCAAGTCAAGCCTCAAAAGCTTAACTTCTCTGCCCCACGGAACGTGACCCAAGTCTTCTACAACACAAGTTGCTTGCATGCAGGCTGTGCAGAGTGAGGACCTGGCGGGCAGACTGTGTTATCCTGCCATATGCATAGGCGGCGCTGCAATCAGAAGGTAACCGGTTCAAATCCCGGGTCGACATTTCGTGTTTACTTCAATTTTAGATTTCGTAGACGGAAAAGCTTCTCTTTTCAATGATTCTGAGATGATGGAGCTAACAGCAGTGATGAACAAAATATATTTATTCTGATCCTTTTACAGAATACGTATGAAATTTTGCGTGCTAAACTGACTATTAATTTCTTATTCAAGTGAAAACGTAAAAGATTTTAAGGCTATGTACCCCAATACTTATCTTACGAAACTATGGCTCTGTTCACCCGACGCGACGCGTCATCGGCAAGGCAAAGACGCGTCTGACTATGTCGCGACGCTGACGACTGTGTGTGTGCACACGAAGCGTCTTCAAAGCGTACGGCAATGAGCACGTAGTGCCAGTAGCTGGCAAGAAGTCAATCAAGCGAGGAGGATGATGTCTTTCTGTGCCTTATTAAGAAGTACCGGAAAAAGAAGCGAATCATGCGAAAGTTTTGGGTAGATCCATACTTGGCCGGAAATAATGATTGTTCCTTGCTGCAAAAGAAATGACCGAATGTGATGATAAATTCCGATCCTTTTATAGAATGAGTAAAGCGACGTTTAGTGAACTCGTACAAATAGTGAGTCCTCAGATACAAAGGCAAAATTCAGATATGCGAGAGTGTGTAAGCCCAGAAGAGAAAATGATGACTGAACTGTAATTATTCAAGCAATAAAGCACTATTCCTGAATAACTGTAACAACTCTACACTTATCTTGGGCAGTTGTTGCTAGCTTGACGGTTGCTTGCCGACTGGAGGCATGCAGGCCGTGACGCTTGTCGTCATGCTGCATCTATGCTCCGTAGCAGACGTGCTGCAGACGCGTCGTGTGAACAGCTCTATTCAACACATTGTTCTCGTCATCAGGGCGTCACGTATGCTACAAATGTCTCTGCCTTGCCGATGACGCGTCGCGTCGTGTGAACAGAGCCTTATAGTCTGCATGCATTGTCATGTCTCCTAAAACTCTTGACTTATGACTTAGATATAAAAAATAGGTTTATCTAGACTGATGAGCTGTTTATTTTCCTCTATCGTCGTCCTCTATAACGCAAACTGCTCTTCATTTCTATAATTCGCCTCAGTAAGATTGGACTAATAGCATACATGACCTGAGCAAAGCAAACGAAAACATATCTACAGGATAGCGTTGAGAATGGTAACGCTGTATCTCCAGCGCGGAATCGAGGTACTAGTAAGGGGTGAGAGGCGAAATTAAACGCTAGATGGAGTTGCGGTGACCCAAACAGATTTGCGTGAAAACCTATTTGCGGTCGCGGGAATAGAGGCAACACATATTTGGTGTACTATAATTCGGGGTAGTAATAAGTTGTGCAGGACTGATGTCTGCCAATGTTTTTAGGGTAGAACATTAGTTGCCTATAGAAAAGTGGACAATAAAGTAGAGAGTAAAAGTATCCGAAAAATTATCAGACGCGCAATATTTAGACGTAAAGGAAGGTAGGAGAAAGAATTTTCGATGTATCTATGATTGTTTGCTAAAAATTGTTATTATTAAATTAGGTGAGTTAAAATTGGCAAAATTGCTGGCTAGAAGAATTTTTTTTTTTGTATAAGGGATAATTATTGGAAAATGTATTTGCGCTTGGAACTTTATCCTGTAAAAATATGTGCGATATACATTGTTAGATAAAAATTTTTAGACAATAGCTGAGTATACGATGTGCAATTTGACTTCATTTCATTTCGACAGAAATTATTTTGACGATGAGCAAATTGGATGAAAAATATTTTGCTGAGGTGAGATTTGATGAAAGAAAATATTAGGCATATATTCCCTTGTAGCCTAGAGAAGTGGACGTATACTTGCTTTAGAGGATATATTAGTGGCTGCTGTATTACCAAGGCACTAATATATCTTTCAGATGCACATTGAGCAGAAAGTTTCACTTTTACTCCTTCGGGTGCTCTGATAACACAAACTAGTATCTCTCCGATATGTTCTGCCCATATCATGACTCCTCCACCCTAGTGTTAATACTTCCAACGATACTGCCGCTCATCTTCGAAAACCATCCATCTCTTCGGTCCATCAAGGGTCGTCCGGTTCTCATGGGTGAAAAAAGGTAGACTCCTAGTCATCTTCAAATATTTCTTGGCCAACTCTATCCTCAAACTTTTGTGTCTTTACGTAAGCCGGGGCTTACACGAAAGCTATGGCTCCAAAACTGCCATTCCTTGTGGATATCGGAACGTCGGTACGACCAGCTGCAGTAAAATTGAATTTGCTTTCTTGTACACGTCTACAGAACTTGCGCCAATAACCCTCAAATACCTGTCAGTTGCAGTCTTAGAAATCCCGGCTTCTGCTGCTTTTCATAGCTGACATTGCTTTTCGTTGCCATATTGTTGTTGCAGATGACAAAAGCTATTTTCGCCAGTCACCCTAACAGCAAGAAAAAAAAAACGTAAATGGCAGCAAACAATGATGCACAGGCTCACAGCATAATGTAAATGATATAACTTGTAAATTTTTTTGCGAAATAGTTTCAAAACTTAATTCACTGAAAGTTGAAACATCGTTACATTTATTACCAAGCTACTATCGCTGGTCATGATGCACGCTCCACAAATAACTTGTTGGATAGCCTCCAAGAGGGTAGAGTTTGAAAGCCATCCTCTTTGACCCCACGGAGATAATATGTTTAGGGGTTTCGTTTCCGCACCCGACTGCTCCAGTCTCCGGACCACAATACCATTGCGCTATACAGTTCAGTAGGGCCGCGCCATATTTGGACCAAAATTCCTGAAGGGACCAAATAGAAAAGGGTTTCGAGTGCAGTGCAGCGGAATACACTACATCCTACATCTGAAGGAATTTTATGAGCCCCCTAGTGCTGCCGATCTATGCCACATGTTAGATACAGTTGCAGGTCAAATTCTATAGGAAAATGACTGTTGCAAGTGGCGTTTACTCAAGCATTTGAGAGGTGAATCTTCAATGGTGCAATAAAGATCGGTGAGTTTTTATGTGTTGAAAATATTCTCGTTTGTTTTGTCTATTTTCTGTATTGAGAAAACAAATTTGCAAAAATTAGGCCAGGCTAGAAATTGTGGCCATCCAGTTACGCTACGTTCTTAATAAAACGAAAGGTGAAGAATAAACCAGATTGCATATTATGGTCAAATTATGTGAAGTTATATAAGTTGGTGGCACTTCTTGCTATGCTAACGCCGAAATCCGAGCTATAAGCCTATCTACAGTTTCTCTCAGCATTCTCATCATCATTTGAAGTCTTTTAACATCTAAATATCAAATGCTCCGAGCTGACGCTTATAGTTACAGAACTGAGAAGATAGGCCTTGAGGTAAAACATTCGTCAGTGCACAGCAGACTGGCGAAGAACTAGAGGATTTCATTCAAAATTCTTCCAACCTGAATTCTTCCTTTTGCAAAAGAGCTTTGTGCCTCAATAAAAAATCGACAATATATCACTAGAGTGCTCGCGCTGTTAAAAATGACAGCGAGGAATTTGTGAAGGCCTGTCTTCATTCAAGATACTTTTGTTGCAAATATGCTTCGGATGAATAAGCTTCAATGGCTGACTAAAATTGTCAAGGATACTCTAAGCGCTCTCTCTTTCACTTCACCTAAGCAGCACTCTTTCGCTTCCTTAGATGACATGCGGAAGAAATGAGCTTATAACAGCAAGCAACAAAGCAACACTCAATTCCCCGTATCCGATCTACCTAATGATTCACCTTCAGTAGATCGAAATTTATGTTTTGAAGCGAAAAGAACTCCATCAGAGGAAGAAAGCAAGATAAAAAAATAACTGTTGTGCCTAGTGCCCCGTGCAAAATAATCGTTTCACCTCTGCTTTGCTGCTCATCTACTGAATTTGCACGTCGTGAACTGATAGTACATATAATTTCGAAGTATTGAGAACGTTATGCAAAAGAAAAGCTGTACGTATCATTATTGTTTCGATTTTAACATTCGCTGAGAAATAAGAGCAATCATATAAACAGATAAGGATTCCACTTTCTGCAACCTGGTCTAATTTGCACTTTTCGATCTTCATGAGACGTAACATATTTACAAAATATGCGCTCTGGTCTATTTTTTGCCTATCGATTACATAATGAACATGTGACAAAAGATACAAATACTACAGTGCCCGCGTTGTCGGAAGTGATAGCGAGAAACTTACGATGACCCTTCCTTATTGACCATAATCCGTAGCAAATATAATACTAATAAACTTTATTTAATACGCATGCAGGTATTACAATACTGAAATGCCACATGGTACACAAGAGGATGAGGATATATATTATTTCTAGGTTACAAACAAAAGACATGTCGCAGTGGTCTTACATTCTAGACATCATTACGCCCCATTGCTTGGCCTCCGTCAGGCAACAGTATGCGCTGCCATAGTATATACATATTAGACAGTTCGTAGCCAGGGCCGTTGCGGATGACTTTTATTAATGAGTTTCTAGAGTTTTCAATCCTGTATTTTAGTCTCAAGGCGCATTTCCTGGTCCTAACTTTGAGACAATCAGTGTACTTTTGAGTATTAGCCTTGGACTATTAAACCTTGGCACTTTCATTAATATGCAAAATATGTCGTTATATATATGCAAGCAATGACCGAATTTCCGCGTTACCAACTCCATAGAGCTTTCGCGTTTCTTACTCTATAGCAATCCTGGTCAAAACGATAATCATCAGTGATTTTGTGACCTAGGTAAGAGAAGTTGTTTATGTACGTAAGCTCCACACCATTGAGAACAGAATGTTAATGACCAGGAAGGCTTCTACTCCTAGGCCTAAAATACATGCACACTGTTTTTCCCGTATTTTATTCAATACAGAGATAATTCACTTGGTTTTTGCTGATTGCAAGCAACTTATGTAATTCTGTAGCATGGGGAGAGGCAAGCGCCATGTCGTCAGCATAACTAAGGGCATTAACTGCTTTATTGTTAAAATGACATCATATTCCAGTAGCAATCAACTTTGTATGGATTCAGTAAATGAAGATATTGAACAGAATAGGAGACAGTTTGCCTCCTTAACGTCTTATACCATTGGTCATGCCAAACGGTGATGACATTTCCGTCCCCCATTTTACGCAACATATCTGAGTTTGAAAACAATACTTTAATGTATTTTTACAAGGTAAGGATGTATTTGTTTCACCAGCATACACTTAAACAGAGAGTAATGGTGCACCCTATCAAATGTTGCCTTTGCGTTATAGAGCCATTGTCTGTGAAATAATTTATGATTTGGTTTAGCGCAAAGACAGCCATTTCTGTACAGTGTTGTGCTTTAAAGTCAAATTGGTTATCTGCTGTGTCCATATACACTGATATTCGTCGCTCAACAACCAGTTCTACAAGCTTTGAGAGTGACGTGGCGACAGCTATGGGGCGATAGTTGCTCTTGTATGATACACACTTTGAGGATATTTTGGCCTCAATTAGAGTGTCTGGGAGGAAGCAGAGACTTGGGTAGCCAGTAAGAAAGGCAGCAAGTAGGGTTACAAGTTTCGGAGGGCCGTATTTGTAGGGTTCAGCGGGGACCTTGTCCGCACCTGTAGCTTTATTATTTTTAAGTAGCTTTAATACTTCACGAACTTTGTCGTCCGTTACAGTACATTGTCATGAGGTGAGCTCATACTAACTAAATGGTAAATATGTTTCGGAAGGATAGGCTACAGCTGCCAACTCAAATTTTCTTGAGATAAGACCGTGCTCTAATTCAATTCATCTGAACTGCACATTTCTTCCTTCGCTTAAATCACATGAAAAAAATTATATTAGTACGCAGTGAAGCGTCAGAGAATTTAAATTCCTCTACGCGTAAGACGGTATGATATAACTATAGCACATACAAATGTATTCGCTCGAGCGGGTACTGCTTCGTCAATGGAGGAACGCAAGCTAGAAAAAAATAATTCTGCGTCTATTGCATCGTGAAAAAGCCGTATATTCTGGGCTACGCTGATCTACTCACTTTCTACGTCCTGAACTAAAAGTAAATAAGATACATTCAATGCATGTAAAAAGTAAATAAAATCAGAGACCAAAGCATAACTGTTATAAATGTCGAGTTCCACATCAGCCTATGTTAGGGTAACTCTTATCCTGCGTCCCTGAGCTGGGCCCGTAGTTGCAAGCCGACGACAGATTATACCTGGATGTAGCCACATACGCATCT
>LQNS02278156.1:10089934-10100683 GCA_001587735.2 Parhyale hawaiensis
CCGCAGATATGAGGACAGGTCGTACACTTAGCTATAGTACGTACCCCGTAAGATATGGCTATGCACACTTCGAGGCCCAGGTATCACGACAGCTCATGTTACGATGGGTTATTATTTTCTTCATGTACTGAACGTAGCATTCGTTTTGTTAATGCTAGCAACGTTGGGGTTCTGAGTAAAACCACTTTCATTGCTGTTGAAAAAAAAATATCCCAAAGTACTGGTACTACCTAAGCTACATCAAGGATGATTTGGGAGACAATAAGTTTTTTTTATTGTTGTCAACTTTTGTATGCTCTCCTATAAAGGGGGTTCAACCCAGCGATTGTGGCAAAATTAGCATTTTTTTTTCTTTTAATGCTGAAAATGAGTCCTTAGGTAGTGGGAAAGTGTGTCTTGAAATTTTATGGGACTAGGGGCATTAGAATCCCCCAAAGAGGGGCCTATAAGGGCGGGAGGTAGGGGGGACAAAGTTATCAATGTGAACCAATTGTTCTGAAATTTACACATTATATGTATTTTTGAAAAAAAGAAACACATTTTGCTCCTACAACTTTTGTGATTTAGACCTTAGTTTTTTACATAATTTGAAATATATGTATATATATAACCTATACATAAACGACCCCCAAAGAGGGGTCCTAAAGGGGGGCATTGGGGGTAAAAAATCCTATAATGATGCATGCCTATTATTTGTAGATGCTAATACAACATAAATACCGCATTCAAATTTCATCCATAGCGCAAAAAAGTGTATTATATGACATTTCACCACTATATTTTATGTTTTTTGGCTCTCCGGTAAAATCATATTTTTCCACCTAAAAATGAATAGAAGTCAATGAGTATTCCTGCTCGAAAAAAAAGACAGTTTTGGAATCTTTGAAACATTCCTAACACAACAACAAAGCCGGAAATTCTATTTTCGCCCTCATATTTTTTACCACAGCTTAAAACCAAACATCGCGTATCGAAAAAAAAAAAAATAGAAAATGCAAAATCCGGCCTTGTTTGATTAGGAATGTTTCAAGGATTCCAAAACTGTCATTTTTTCCTAGCATACAACTTATTGAGTTCTATTCTTTTGAAATTTTCAAAAAATTCATATATATATTTTTATATATATTTCTTATTATCTCAAAACTAAGGCCTCAATAAAAAACTTGTACCAGCAACATGAGTTTCTTTTTTAAAATTGCATCTCCAGTGCAAAGTTCAGAACCACCGGGCTGCAAATAAAAAAAGTTTTGAAAAATTTGGGTTGACCCCTTTAAGCCCGCTGCAGACGATAGTGTTTTGTCCTGTTTTCATATCATAGCGTCCGAATATTTCGTATAGTCCTTCGAAACACAGCTTTGTGTCTGCCAAAAGTTTCAATAAAATGTTTACCGTCGAATTCTATGGCTGTTAGCCAGAGTTACTAGTGTAGTCTCTAGTCTAGAGTCTTTTTAAATTCTTAGATAATGTCGTCTCAAAAAGCAGCGTTTTGTATGTTGTTGCTGTTTACTCAAACACATTTATGCTTTCGAACACGGAGAAGTGAAAACACAGGACAAAAGACTATCGTCTGCAGCAGGCTTTAATTCTGTTTCTCGCATTTTTTGGTATATAATTCAAGTATTTTTCTCTAGTAAACTGCTATAAAATTAAACAACTAATGCTCTTAATTTGAGCATAAGTTGTGAAAAACTGGTTACTTGCTGAACAATTTTTAACATAAAATGCTCAAAGCGCGCACTGAGAGCCATCAAAACTTTTAATAAAAGATATGGAAACGGAAAACAAAGGAACAACAGTAAAAACAAGGATAGTCATTCTTTCAGTAGACGTCAATTAACAATAAATTTAACATTTTCAACAAATTTAACTATTTAAATTGCCAACATTTAATATCTTGGGCATTTTCTTCGAATCTTGGGACTTTTCATAAGTGAACCTTGGGATATTCTCAAATTCTCAGTGGCAGCCCTGCTTGTCAAGGTGAAGAACTCACTCAGCTCAGTGTGCTTGTGAAAACTTCGAATGTATTTAATAAAGTATTTAAACGCGTTTGATTTAACTAGTATTTAAATATATTTCAAAATTTAATTAGTATTTTATTTTTTTAATTAAATTTGGTGATGTATTTAGTATTTGAATGCATTTAGTGCCTATCACTGGATATTGGAAGGTATTAGTGTGAGCATTGCTATTAAACAGTACTTAATTATATAGACTATTGATCTCCGACTCGTTTTACTCTACCGGGTGTTGCAAAAAAAACTCTGCCAAACTTTCACAGGTGATAGGGACACTCAAAACAAACAATTTTTCACGAACACCAAAACTTCCAAAACTTGTTCGTTTCCGAGATGTTGACATGTGTAACGTTTAGGGTAATCTTACAAATAGTAAATAAGTCTTTACGTTAATCCTAGTTACACCTTTGAATCTGGCAAAACAGCAGTTGCCTACGGTATGGCAACACTGTGTTTACAAATTACTTTACCGGACCGGTGAAAGGGTCCAGTAACATGGCCTGCTAGATCTCCCGACCTCAATCCACTGGATTTTTTTCTTCTGGGGCCACATGAAAACCTTGGTCACAATTTGCAGTCACAATTTAATCTTGTTGCCAGGATCGCGGTCGCAGCAGGCAACATCGCTGAAGATAGACAAATGTTATCTCGTGTTCAACAGTCCTTTCAGAGGAGGTGTCACGCCTGCACTGAAATAAATGGTGGACATTTTGAACAGTTAATGTAATTGGTTGTAAAATTAATGTATTGCATTTCTTTACACAATGTTCTTTCAGTTTCCACTCCACTGTTTATTTGCAACGGGAGTTGTATGTAGGTACGCCTTCATTTAGTTGCAGTCTTAGGTAAGGTTTTGCTACAAATTACACAATGTCAATATCTCGGAAACGAACAAGTTTTGGAATTTTTGATATTCGTGAAAAAGTGTTTGTTTTGAGTGTCCCTATCACCTATGAAAGTTTGGCAGAGTTTTTTTTTTTTTTTGCTACTCTCGGTATAAATTTAAAATTTTTCAAGATGTGTAAATTGAATGGTAACATAATCCTGCGTTGAATCCATGGTTTAAATAGTGTCCGCATCCAATCGTTAAAGCCCTTTATGTAAATTAGAGTAGTTTTTATAGTATGCAGACAAGGCTCACGAAAGGGGACCGACCATCTGAGCAAAAATCCAAAATCATTGATTTTGTTTTTTCATCTATTTTTTTTTTTAGTTTGTTTTTTGTTTGTTTCATCTACTGAAACTTCTTTCATATGATGTAAAAGAGACTTTCGCTAAGAAAAAATGTCGAAATTATCTGTACATAATTGTTAAACTTTTTTTTAATGGATTTTTAAGCCGCACCTTCATTTTTTGGTCAATGTGAATGGAATTTGGTACAGATATACTATAGATGATTGCCAACAACTGCAAGGTTTAGATTTTTGAATTTAGTTTTAGTTTTCAAATTAAAATATACATATATATGTCACTTTTCTACTTTTTTAATTTTTCAGCAAAATGTAAAAAAAATGAATTCTTTGTAATTGTTCGAATCTATTTTGCTTGGATATAAAAATTCATGACTTTTGGGGCATTATTCACAAACTGGCGTTCAATTGAAGATCAAACAATTTATTTTTGATATATTCACTCAACGCATGCGCTACTAAAATATACTTGGTACCTCGTATGGCAAACAGATTTTCATTGTTATTGACATTACTTTGCCTTCTGTCAAGGCATACGATATACATATATTTATATATATATATATATTTGTTTTTTTGAGACAAGTTCATTCAAATCAGTTCATAAATAAAAGCTTAAATTTGAAATTTTCCGCTGATTTTTTTTTTTTTTGTGAAATTCGAGAACACGACTGTAATGAAAACTTTTTTATTTATGTACCGATTTGGATGAAGCTTGGTACACATATGTAAAATAAAAAAAAAGAGCTTTTGACTCATATTCTTTTTTCCATTTTCGCCATAGAAAAGAGTAACTCATTTTCCGTTTTCTTTGAAGAACTCGTTTTCTATAGCGAAAATGGGAAAAGTACATGAGTACAACCCACATTCTTTTCTAATTTTACATGTTTTTGCCAAGTTTCACGAAGATCGGCCAAATAATAAAAAGTTTTTGTGGTAAAAAATTGATGTTCTTCAAAAAACTCATCCCCTCCCCTTCCAGCCCCCCCAGTCCCCCATTAGGGTTACACTGGCTGCCTAGAATTTTGCCACATTCAGGTAGGTCAGTTCTTTGAGGATCTCGATCTCCGGAAAAGCACTTGCATCGGTGCTGGTTCAGGATTATTCGTAACATTTTCAATAGTAAAAACAGAGGTGAAATAATCATTCAGGATAGTGGCTTTGTCTCTTAGGTCATTGNATCTGAATTTCCTCCTATGTTATTAGTTCTATTTTCCCCCTATCTAATACTGAAGAAAAAGATTCCACGGTACCCCACTTTTTTTTACATTTTGAAATCTGAATTTTCTCCTATCTTATTCCCATAGAGCGTGACAGGAAAGATATAAATATGTAAATAAATAAATAAAAAACACGACGTGAATTATTATATAGTAGATAGATATTTGTTTTTTGAGACAAGTTCATTCAAATCGGTTCATAAATAGAAGCTTAAATTTGAACGTCTCCGCTGATTTTTTTTTTTTTTTTTTTTTTTAATTCGAGAACACGACTGTGATGAAAACTTTTTTATTTATGTACCGATTTGGATGAAACTTGGTAAACATATGTATAATAAAGAAAAGAGCTTTTGACTCCTATTCTTTTTTCCATTTCCGCCATAGAAAACGAGTTACTCAAAGAAAACGGTTTTTCCGTTTTCTTTGAATAACTCCTTTTCTATAGCGAAAATGGGAAAAGTACATGAGTACAACCCAGATTCTTTTCAAATTTTACATGTTTTACATGTCCAGCCCCCCCCCCCCCAGTCCCCATTAGGGTTACTCTGGCTGCCTAAAATTTTGCCTGTGATTCTGTCCGATGAAAAACGAATTATAATAATTTGAAAGTTATTTTGCTCAGACGGTCCCCTTACTTACGGTACGTCGCAATTACGAAGGTTGTTCATAAAAAAGTTCTTCTGATCCACTTAGGATTATTTTATCAGACTGACATTGAACATATGTCTTCTTACATTATTGTATAGGCCACATCATAGTTTGTGGCCCTGCACTAACATTGGCTCTTTTTGGTTCTTTTTTACAGGTGTTAGATTGAACTAAAGTGTGACTATGGACCCAGTCGGGTATCGAACAGTGATCAAGTCGCCCAGGCAGAAGCACACGCTTGTGGCGATGATATTCCTCCGCACCTTTTTCATTTTCTTTACCTAGCACATCTGACTTATTCTTGTTTCTACCCATGAAGTCATTGTTGAATGGGATACGTTTTCCAGATGATAAGGCCCAGATGTCAAATGTGGAGTGATGGTTTGGAAGCTCAACCAGATCTCCAGATTTGCTTAAATCGATGGAATACTGCATAACCCTGGATGGTGCTTATGTAGAGAAAGACTAATAAAGTGTTCCAAGTTTGGTTTGTCTGTTGGATATGAGTTAGGGGAAATGTTCAATGAATGCTTAATATGTTGCTTGTACAGTAGTGACGGCTTCACGATCAAGAACACGGCAGTTCAGATAGTGCAATCAATGCCTCGTTATGAAATCCACAATTTCTCACCGAACGGGCTCTGCCCACTAACAACTTTCGTCGCCCCTACGAGCCTATCGACGACGGAATTGCTGCTACAGACGATGCGGTGTTGCTTCCAGTGGCGATTTCGTTGTTCCTAGCAACAACGCTCCTTGCCCGATTTTTGTTGCCGCTACGAACAACAGTAATGCAGGATGGCGATTGAATTGTTTCTTCGTCGAGAATTATGTATATTCAAATTATTTACCGTTACAATGATTTTCAGCCCTTGATAACAACTATACGAGTTATTTACTGATAGCGAATGAGTTTTTATTCAGGTATTTCATCGTATTGCGTGCTGACAGCGAAATTTTAGGTGTTGCCTGGGTTCAGCTATCAAGCTGGGCTGCTGCAAGGCCTGGAAAGTAATCAAACTTACAAACACGGTGGTTTTTGCGGCCTTCCGAGCAGTGGTTTTCCGTCGCTCTGATACGATTGTTGGATTAATCTATGGGGTGCTTCAATTTCCACAGTTTTCAACGGATTTTAACGGTTGTAAGTTCGGTCGAGACCTGCCTCTTCGAAAATTGAAATAAGCATGAATGGTATTAGCTTGTGTATGGATGCTTTATATCCATTTTAGGAGCTATGTGTCTTCCATGATCCATATATATGATGCAGTATTTTTTTATGGTTTCCTGGAAATGAGGTTTGAGGTTAGCCTACTCCCTCAATAAATCTCTTATGTTGAAATAGGTAGGCTAACTAGGGCCTACCCCTGCTGAGGTATTTCTTGTGTGATGATGCTTCTTTAATGGTTCAAATGATTACGTGCTGGAATAAGCTATAAACCACACTGCACAGTAGCCCAGTATTATAGGCTAGGCCTACCTAATTAATTTTCCTCCATATGTGACTAGAAATTTCTGCTTTAACTTATAAATTAGCCTTAGTTGCAGGGAGAATACCCTAACTCAGGGCTTTCGGAGCTAAAATGTCTGAAAAAATTAAACGCCTTTCTGTAACTTTACAGGAGGTAGGCTTGGCAGCTGTAGGCTAGCTAGCCATATCTATTAGTTATGATTAATTAGGCTAGCTATCAAATGCATGGGTTAAGCTTGCCTTTACAATCACCTTAAAAAAACAAGTCGGCGATTCTTTACGTTGGCTAGAAGGCCCTACGAATATCACGCGGCGGAACTGTGTGGGAAGCAAAAAGATGGTTAGCGCTGTTTCTGACGATAACGCGTGTTGGCGCCGGGGCTGACGGAAGTTGTTAGTGGGCAGCCGGCCTAACACTATATTCACAATAAGCTTAACGTAGTTACATCGTATTTAGATAATCTTGTTAGAGCCAGACCCTCCTAAAAGTGTCTTCCAGGGGCCTCACAACTTCGGGCCCACCCAAAGGAGAAGCTAGACTTTTCACCAGCCCCAGCATCGACCACGGCCACTTGTCTAATCCTTTAAACTTTCACTTTTTGATCTGAGAGCAGCTCATGTGTTTTTCTCATTGTATCCCGCGTAGCTTGTGTGTGTCGCAATCCAGAATTATGCTAATAGCTTTCTGTGCCTCTCTCATGCACCGAAATAGGAGTTCCAAAAAAACAACCAAGCATAGTATATCAGTAGCCGAAAGGCTGAAAGCTGACGTTTGGCCTCGAGAAATTGTCGCCGCCTGCAGGTAAAAACAACTGTGTAACTTTCACGTAGCAATGCATATAAGCAGCTCTTTTGGCAAGAGTCTGTGTCTTTGTCGCGCGGCATCGCTCCAGTAGGGTCCTAGTACCGTAATATTAGCGCAAGACCCGTTGTAAACCCGTGTCTCTGTACCCTTATTGTAAACCAGCCGAGCCACTCTGCATAGACTCCGTTCCTTGCGAGCACACCGAATTCACCACGGGCGATACCGAAAACTACCCAACTATTTCTGTACTAATTCTCCGAACTAAATATATTGGATCTTTTCGTCGTATTCTTTCGATCACATCCGGACGGCAAGCCAGCAAAAGGCAGCAAGCGACGAACTACAAGTACAGAAAGGCCACCTATAAAGGAAAATATTACACAAAAGCTTTGAAAACAAGCTTTTAACAAATCTCACAAACTTCCAACTTATAGCTATGTTTAGAAATGAAGATTATAAGCCCATATATCGTTCAATTTTGACATCCTAATAATCACACCTGAGGAAAATTAGTGTTATAATGAATAGTAGTCGATCAATACATATCTGATGTGGCAAAGACCGACCACCATCCATAGATAGACTCACCAGTAAATATCAACAAGCAGTAATTTTATGAAAGTGTTGCGTAACTGCATTTTTTAACATTGTATCATAGAGTGAGTGATGACTATTCATCCCAGCTAAAGTACAATAGAGTGAGTGATGACTATTCATACTATACAATTTTTCTCAGCAGACTATATTTACTATGCGGAACCCCAACTAACAGAGCCATTGTCTTAAATAACATTGCACAATTTTGTTTTAGGGTGGAACAAAAATAGTCACGATTAGATTAGATCGGCGGCAGTGGACAAACCAACAGACCCATTCCCAAAGAGACACCTTAACTTACGCCCCGACTTCTACATATGAGCTATTGCCATGATGTCACTAGGATATATATGACTGAGGAAAAAAGAATAAACAAGGAAACTTTCAGTGAAAGGACGATCTTCCATGCATGTAAGCGAACACGATCTATAGCCGCTGATATGCGGGGCTTAGAGAAGTTAATCTGTACAGTTAGAGCGGAAGAGAAAAGAAGATGGACGAAGATGGCCTCGGAAGCATTGGCTTGTAAGAGTTTGTGACTCCTGGAGGAGGAGTTCTTAGCTGTGGAGGACGTCTCTCTCAATGTTTGTCGAGGCAGTTTTTAAACGCGTTGACTGTCTCCGCACCGACAACGTCGGAAGGGAGTCGATTCCAAACGTTCACTGCGAAATACGGAGAACACTGCTGACGTAAGGTTGTTCTTCGAGCTTTGTACTTGAGTTTTGACCGTTGTTTCGAAGGCGATCATTAACATTTTCTTTCAATATGTCCCCTTGTAGACAGGTCGTTGAAGCCATTAAAATAGTTTAATGTTTCCATTGGTTGCTCCTGAGTCGTCTTTGCTCGAGAAAGATTAGGCCCAGTTCTTTTAGACGACATTCGTATGCCTTGTTTCGCAGCTGAGGTATGTATTTCGTTGCTCTGAGTTGGACTCTTTCCATGTTATTGATATCTTTCCGCAGATGTTGCCACCAGAATTGAAAAGCAAATTCTAAGTGTGGCGGCACTAACGCTTTGCACAAGGGAATGATGTTGTCTTTGGCTTCTATTTGAAATTCCTAGTGATCAATCCCAGTACTCTGTTTGCTGTGTTCACACTCTTGTCAGCTCGTTGGCTGTGTTATAGTTTGTTTCTAATAGTTATGCCCAAGTCACGGTTTTGGGTGACAGTAGCCAATTGCCCCGTGCAGTTTCAATTCGATTGAAGGGCTCTCCGGTCCTACGTGCATTACCGAACATTATTTTATCGACATTGAAGCTCATCTGCTACCCTGTACTCCATTCTATGAGGCGGTCAAGGTCTTGTTGGAGCTCAGCTCATTTCGTGGTAGGATGATATAGTTTAGTATCATCCGTAAATTTACTAATTTTCCTATGTATGTTAAAATCGAGATCATTGATATAAATTATGAGCAGAAGTGGGCCAAGCACGCTAGCTTATGGAACCCCTGATGATTCCTGCGTGCAGTCCCTCGTTTCTCCTTCAAGCTTCACTCACCGCTGCCGATTCATAAGCCATGCCCGGATCCAACGCAAATAGTCTTCCTGGATGCAATGTACTTCCAGTTTTTTTTTTTAACTAGCCGTTCATGAGGGACTTTTTCAAAAGCCTTCTGGAAGTCTAGATACACAAGGTCCACACACTTTTCTTCATCTCTAATTTCTGTAACTTTTGAAAAGAAGTCCAGTACGTTTGTTAAGCATCTTCTTTTTCGGAAGCTGCGCTGAGTTTTAGAAATGAGCTGGTGCATCCCTCAGGCGATCAGTGATGCGCTTCGTCAAGAGGCTTTCGATAGTTTTGCTGGCGACCGATGTAAAACTAATTGGTCGATAGTTGCTGGGCTTTTATTGTCCCCATTTTGATGTATCGAGATCACTGCAGATAGTTTCCAATCGTGGGAAACTTCTCCCGTTCTTAAAAACCGATTGAATAATTCGAGCAGTTGCGTCGATATGACTGGAGCCAATTCCCCTAGAACACGGGGAGAACGATAATGTGGGCCAGTGGATTTGTACACATTCAGGTGGGTTAGTTCTTTGAGGATCTCGATCTCCGGAAAAGCACTTGCATCGGTGCTGGTTCAGGATTATTCGTAACATTTTCAATAGTAAAAACAGAGGTGAAATAATCATTCTGGGTAGTGGCTTTGTCTCTTAGATCATTGGTGATTCCACCGTCAGTCAGGTCTGTTGAGCGGACCGAGGGTTTCTTTTTTTTACTCGTCTTTCATTTACATATTTAAAGAATTTCTTTAGTTTGCGTTTTACCATAGCGACTACAGAAACTTCTTTTACCCTTTTAGTAGTCCTGACTATTTTCTTTACATCCCGACATGCCCTTATGGGACTGGATCTGTTCTTCTACGTTGGCTACGCTTCCAGGCTTTGTACCTAATTCATTTGTCGCCTTGCAATAGAGCGTTTGACTCTTCCGATTCGTCAAGAGGGGATCATTGCTGGTACTAACTCATTTATTTGGGATCCATCGTTCAACTGCTCTCTGGATACCAGTCTTCAAAAAATGTGAGCAGTGTCCAACACTGGCGTCTCTCAGAGGAGTTTCGAAGTCAGTTGTTGCTATTTCAGTTGCCATTCCTAGAAAATTCGCTACAGCAGTGCGTGACAATCTCTCGGATCCAAAGTTTTCCAATTACCTACTAATTATGACCATGACGAATGTCCTCTAACCTTGGCGCTTGTCTGCGTGCGTCACGATCACCTGACCATCATTCTGGTACAAAGTTTAAAGGTGGTCATCACTCATCAGTGATCGAATGCACCTCCCTCCGGAACTTACTCTAAG
>LQNS02278156.1:10143255-10153264 GCA_001587735.2 Parhyale hawaiensis
ACATGAATTTTCTCCTATTAAACTCTTAACTTCGTGACGGAGAGACGGACCAACATTGGAGCAAACAAGTGTGACGGCGCAAATGCTCAGAAGGTGTGATACGCCCTTCATAGGCTATAAAAACTGGCTAGAACATACAGCAGCGAGATCATAGAACTGCCGACCACCATCCGGTCGGTGAGCGCGGGTGTGACACTCAATCCCGCTAGAGGACCTGTCTACACTAGAGGTCTATTATATAGAGCACTTGTGCAAGAGACATTAGCATAGTGCACAAATGTAGCCATTGTATAGTGCTATAGACTACCTGAACGTAATGCCAGTGATAACCTGTGCTATATACTGTGAATATATGGAATACGAGTACTCTGTGTCTTACTGCGAGCTACTGGCGATCTTACGGTTATTCGTGAAGATAGTGGGAATCCAGCAATATCGCCGATGCAAGTGATAGGATATCCCCACAGACATACCTACAGCTATTGTGGAGAGTGTCTACAAGCAGTTCTAACTGGGAACACTTGTATGATACGATAAACACTTATGCTGGTGAGACTTGCCAACGCAGCGGCAATGCAAACCAGTGTACCTAAGCCGTTCAGGGCCGGTTTGGAAGTTACATAGCAAGACCCCAGCCTGAGCCGGCACATAATGGTGGCCAGATTCTCAGTTGCCCCAGTGACCAGTATTCCAGCAATACAGCTGTACATACATATGGTACAATGTTTCAGTTGCGCCAGACTCCAGTGGACTCCAGTTTGCACCAATTGGTACAGTTGATTCACTGATACAGTGTTGCACCGTAAGCCGAATTTTTGCCAGTGTGTGACTGACTTTAGAACAAACGGAGAAAGGAACTACGAGCTATGAACGAGTCAATGTGGCAGCAAAGTGAAACTACGAGAGCGAATGTGTGGCGAAGATTATCAACGAAGAGACAATAGTTCAGAGTTATTGTGAGCAGATTACTCCCACCAATTATACTGTGTTTATATGAGCAATTGCGATACGACGAAGAAGAGACGACGAGTATTCTACAATCAACACGACGAGGAGAGCAAAATTCGCAGTTATTTACGCTCAATTGTGCCACCAGTTTTACATAATATACAGTTATACATTACCAACAGGCTACCAGTTCTACGCAGCTAAAAAGAAAGAAGAATTCCGTGTGAATCAGAAGGATAACATAAAACTGCAATACATAATGATGAACTGTAAGCTACTATAAACAGTTACCGCATATCAACCGTCGAGATGACATACCAAGATTTGTGACCTTCCGAAGAAAGAGTGACCTACCGCGTTGTGCGAGGTACCACACTATTGACGTCAGCGGATGCATCTACACGTTGTACTACTTACTACCTGCTTCAAGAGGCATCGAACCAACGTGGACTGCACCTGTAATATCTAAAAGATAAGTCTTCCTGAGTTATAATATTGTAAGCAACTAGGACAATATCTGAAGCAATTTCCTTGTTACCAGGTGAGAAATAGTACGTACTGCTAAGCCAAAACTCAAACCTCGCAGGCCTGTGTAAGTCCAAAGTCCGCAGCACTGCAGGAGAGTGTAAGTACTAGACACTTTCGTGACATTTGTGAGACGAGGTAAGCCGCTCTGCCGCGCCGTTCAGTTTTGTCTTTAAAGAATATGTTATGAGATTATGTATCCACTACGAGTAAGAAAGCGGTTATGGTAACCTTCGATAGGGGTGAACTAAATGTGACCCTATAATGCAGAAATGAACAATAGTGCACTCACCCGCAGCACCGTACAATGATTCTCCGTACGGTTTGTCGTCGTACGTTATATACAAACTAGGCAGAATAAGATTACTGTTTTTCCTCATTAAAGGAGGGAAAGGTAATAAGTCAGGTTAATCATGTTAATTCCAGTCATAAAGCCAGTGCAGATAAGCCACTGCAAGGAAGTAAATATAGTAGCAATCCAAATGCGATTACAAGCCATTTACTACAGACCGGTTGCCTCGCTTCGATGAAGTATTATTAAGCCGAGTCGCTAAACATGTAGCTGTTCGCTACATTGCTAGTAGCAGAGAGTAAAGCAGGTACGAACTCCGAATATAATAAAAATGGCAAATAAATTATGGTAAAGTGCGCTAGTTTAAGCGTAAGCTAAGAAGTTATTGCAATAGTTTCGTGCTAGTTACCAGCTACAGGCCAGTAGTGTTTCTAGGGTTTATAGATCTGTGACTAAGAACGAAAATGCAAGTAAACTTGAAGGAAGATGTACCGCGCGAATGTTATACAGCTCTAAGAGTAACGCCAATAAGTGTTGCCTTGGCAGGTACTGAACGCCAAGGAAGAAAGTCTACTTCAAAACCGTAGCAATCTATAATTTAGTAACCTTGTAACGAGCAAATAAGTCTACCTCGGAAACGTAGTGACATATAATTTATAATAATAACTAGTGGCCCCCAAAAAAAATTAAAACTTCACCAAAACCCACGCCGTCTTTTGGGCTTCCTCATTTTTCTCCTATCTAATACTGAAGAAAAAGATTCCAAGGTACCCAACTTTTTTTTCGCCTTTTGAAATCTGAATTTTCTCCTATCATATTAGTTCTATTTTTCCCCTATCTAATACTGAAGAAAAAGATTGCAAGGTACCCAACTTTTTTTTCGCCGAAGAAAAAGTCTGCAAGGTACCGCACTTTTTTTTACATCTTGAAATCTGGATTTCCTCCTATCTTATTCCTATAGAGCGTGACAGGAAAGATATAAATATATAAAAAAATAAAAACACGACGTGAATTATTATATAGTACTGATAAGCCTACCGGAGAATTATAGCGTTGCAACCTAGATACGAGTATTTCAGAGAGATTGACTCTCTATATGAGATGATATATTATGAAATGTATTGAGAGTTATACCTTACATCAACTGTAAGAAGATATGGAAGGATAAGAGGTCGATGCGCGTAAAATGTTACAGACGTTTAAACACCGTAGTACGACGAGACCCATATTAGAAAATAGCAACGCGGTCAGCAAACGCGTCACCCATCGCAACAGCAAAGAACTTAGTTTGAACGGTGAAGATGTTCTTATGAATTCAGTTTAAATTCACATTTTCACGCGAACGAGATGAAGAGCAATATATACGTGAGAATGGTTCGCGAATTATGGAAATCTATTATTTAATGGTTGATAGACGTATAGCTGTGAATATTTCTAGACCAGTTTCCTATTGAACCAAGAGAGCAAGTATAATAAATAAACCTTGCTGATAGATAAAGAGCAAGTATAACAGAGAAACATTGCAAATACACAGGAATGAACATAATATAGAGCAAGTACAGTATATTATAGAGAAACCTTGCATTGAGTTAACTAACTCTAACTAACTTACTCTATATGAGTAGAAAAATATTAAACCGCATAGAGTTGAGAGATGAAATAATGGTTATTACGTGTTGTAACTCCACCCGTGGAATTCCTTTGGCAGTAAACCCCGATACACGTTCCCCAAGATTTATTCTTAAAAAGTTCGGGCGTATAAAGAATTAAAAAGACCTGGGCCGGGATGCACGAAACGCCTGTAATGTTAAAGAGAAGTTTCTTCCTTAAACGGCTTAAATGACTTTATCCTGAGGACACCTGACGTTCACCAAATCTCGAATGCACGAAACAATTTCAAAGGCATTTAGCGTCTCTTTAGGGCATTCTGCAAGCAAATGCACAAAATCGCCTTTAGCCAAATATCGACCAATCACAGCAATGGAACGCGAAAATAAAACTCCGACGACCAGCTGATTTCTTCCGTGACTGCCGTACAGGCCCTATTTTACTGTTTTAGACGCCTTGCAACATATTCTAGTTTAAAAACAGATGAGGTGATGAATAAGAAATTACTACAAATTTAAAGACAGTTTTTTATTAGTTTATTTAGCTATGCGCACGCTGCAAATTGAATGTTTAGCAGCTAGCAATTTTCGAAACGGAACACCGTAGTCTATATTCATTTATTATTCAACGCGGTGCTTGCAAGGATGCTGCAAAAATTCAGGCGATTGGATGAGATTGAACTCATTGAAAATGCGTTTGAGACTTTGTGAACAGTCTTTTGTTCCCTGTTTTGCACTACAATATGTCCAAAGAATTTGTTTTTCCCCTTCTGGTGTCGACCGAAACAGCAGTGAAAATATCAGCCTAAGTAAGTTCCACAACTCGCTATGGAATGACGGTGTGTCTTTCAAAGAGCTGTGCACTTTCATAGTATGTTCAAGCAAACAACAGAAGGTAGAACACGCCATACTATTTAGGAATATCAAAAGATCATGGTGTAAAATCAGCCTCATTTGCTCCCCAAAATGTTCGACAGTATCCAATAGAAATTTGCTCACCTACCACGTTTTTAAAGCTCGTGCGAAGTTGCCAGACGTCCAAGAACTTTCTCTTCTAGTTAAGGGCATGGGAAAAAAAGGTTAAAAGATTTTTTTTAGGGGCTGCTTTTGTAGAAATACTTAGAGAATGTTAATATTGTGTAAAATAGACCAAATTTGCACTCGGTATATGTTTCTTCCTCGATGTTTTGGTTCTGCAGCTGTTTCTTTACTTCATTTAAGGGTAGTCCTAGCACTCTTAACGTAAGTACAAAAATAAAGGAAAATCTCTTTTGGCGGGAAAGCGAAAATCGTTCGTGCATGTGCCCGTAGCTTACAAAGTGCCCTTTTCTGAAGTTAAGGGGAAATCTGTGAGCTAAATACACTTAGTGTAGTTTCGTGCATCGTGCATTAGCTTCTCCATACATCGAATCTACGGCAAAGTATAGGGCGACCTTATGTCTGAATGCACTTCTTGCATTTCCGAAGTTGAAATCGTAGCACTGAAGATATTTGAAGCTTCCGTTGGCACTCTCATGCTTCTTGATTCGTAGTTTTTTCGCGCAGATGATTTCGTTGCATGAGCTATTCTTCCCACTTTGATGCAATTGTCAACGAAACCGACGAAACATGAGTTTTCACGGGCAGTAGACAATTATTTCTTTTAGCTTACTGTTTTCCTCTGACGAAGCTGTTTTCTCTTTATAGGTCAAAATTTGAGCACCTCAAATGATACAGATATTTGAGGTGAAAAGACGGTATCAACGGTATCTTTGCTACGGAGCGAACACATTGTATATAAGCTGCTATTTTGTTTAAGTTTGTTGGAGTGTTTTAGTCAAGATGTTACTTCTGCCTGTCTATATAGAAGACCTAAGGATGACAGCACGACAGAGGATCAATGAAGAAACGAAGAAAATTAAGAAGCAAATAAGAGAAGAGGAGATTCCGCACCGGCCTCAAGGCATTAGGCAAACGTATAGGTTATTGCGTGAATTTTTCACGCACGAGTCCACTAGTAGATAATAATGTTCTCCTTGCAACTACTTTATAATACAAAACTAGAGGGCCCAGCCGTCAAAAATGACCGCAAAAGTTTTGTGATTGAGCTTTTTATTGTTCCGGTTCCAAGTATAGGTTTTGCTGTATTACAGATCTCGTCCCTGAAGGCCTGATCTTCCATTAGTGAAACGCAACTTGTACAATCATGAGTTTTGCGATAGCAAAATATCCCTTAGCAAGATAACGCGTGAATATCAGCTTGGAATTGATCAAGTGATAAGTTGCAGTAAGAAAATATAATTCAGTCAAAAGCATTCACTGGAAATGTCCATGGCTCACCGTATTGTCGATACCAACTGATTGTTGAACCCCCAGTTATGTTTTTGTCGAGTTAAACTGTGTACCTGTTTGTTTTCTGTCTCTTTTTCTGTCTGTTACCAAAATAACTTGAAAGATATTGACGGATATCAACGATATGTACAGGCGTTATTAGGTATGTTAAGAGGAACAGATGATTAACTTTTGGTGAAAATCCGTTCATCCGTTTCTTTGTTTGTCGGCGTCTTATTTTTTTTTTTTTTTTCTTAAGGTTATTACTCAGAAAAAATATGGACGGATTTTTATTAAATTAAAAGGAATTGTTAGATATGCTGAGAGGCATAAATGATTCAATTTTGGTGTTGATCAGTTGGTCTGTATGCGTGTGTATACCGTCAGAAGGCACAAATGATTAGATTTTTGTTTTGATACAAAGGACAGCATATTCTCAGAACCAATTTGAATTTTCATTTACCATTGCCTTGCTTGACGGATCGAGTTACGCGCTCTCATAGTGTTCTAGTTGTGAATTCTAGAGACAAACCAGAAGTTACAACTCACGTAGCAGAGAGAGCAGGTGTCGCCTCATGGCGTGGAACGCCGTCGCAGTCGAGGGAGAGAAGAGCCATGAACCTGCAGGGCACAGGGCACCGGCCTCCTCGCGTTCAGCAGCCTCTGTTGTGATGTGCACGCAGCCAGCGCCCTCCACGACTGAGAAGTCGCCGTCGCAGGAGAGCAGTGAAATCAACAAGCGTACGTGCTCCTGTTACCTGAGCAAGCGTTCTTTACCTATCAGCATCACCTCTTAGATTTGTCACCAGCGCAAGTCGTAAATAAGTTAAATATTGTGCATAGTAAGGCGATATAAGGAATAAAGAGCCAATATGCCATACCATAGACTATACCATACATTGACTGGACATTGAAATCGGGCTTCTCGTATTTGGGCCTCGAGTCCGATTTGCATAAGTGTTAATAAAATTTGTTCTAATAATCATAGAGACCTCAAACCAAGATTAATTTCTTCGTCGTACCCTAAGGAATGCCTTGCAGAGCAGGGAATCTAAATTCAGCATCATATATCTTCAGTAGGCGATATATATCGTACCTTCGGACACCAAGAATAATTGAAAATTCATCATAATTTCTAAGAATATCAAAATTTTGTGGAAAAAGTTGATTCATGGATACTACACATGATGTATTTTAATTTCACATTCAATTGAGATTTTCCAATGACGGTTTTGAAGCAAAACCTTAGAAATTAATGATTGTAGAGCTTTCGGTAAACCTCATCCCAATGAGCGCAACAGAAGGGAGATTAAGAAAACCCCGTAATGGTGAAAAAATATATCAAAACCGTAATAATATTACATTGGTAGCAATGAGCTAAAAATACACATTGAATTGTCAGATAAAGATACCAAGACAGCCAATAAATAATATTAAAATATAACAGTTTGGGGTTTTATCATCTAATGGATGACTTGTTTTATCACTGCATGGTTGCCTAAGTTAAATCACATCTCTGCCAACCCACGTGGCTACATAAAAATAATAATAATAATCATTACCGACCGCCAACGGGATAACTGGCAAACCCTGTCTCGACCACCGCCCGTGAATCCATCGAGGCGTATGAGTCAGACACAGGGGGTGTTTAAGGTGACCCTGTTGCGAGGAAATGCGCAGCAAAAGCTGGATGAGCCTTAGAACATCGAAGGCCAACGACAACCTGCCGAAAGACTGGCGACTAATCCAGTCAACCTCCTGTAGGTCACCGGCTGGTCATGCTGAACCTCAGCTTAACCAGGCGTACGAACTTGCAGTTGGAGGTTCGAGCACTGGCTGAAAAGGACCATCAAAGTTGAAGGTAGTCAACGAGAAGACCAACGGCTGATTCAGGCGGAAAAGTCAACTCGTTGAATGCGTTCGACAGCTTGGGGTAGATGGAACTCCTAAGCCCTGAAAGGGCTTAACGTGCCCCGCCGCCTGAGGGTTACCAGGCATTGCACCTTTTGTGGCCTTAATTCTTAAATTACGCCCTTTGCGGCCTTTATTTCTCAAATAGCGCCCTTTGCGGCCATTACTTCTCAAATAGCGCCTTTTGCGGCCTAAGTTTCTCAATTGCGCCTATGCGCTACCTTAGCTCTCTAATTGCAACTTTGCGTAAGTTTCTAATTGTTAAATTCACGAAATACAAATTCCCAAAGCAAACAATTCTGTGTATTCAAGACTACTAAATACTCCTATCGGGTGTTTAGTGTTTATTTTCTTTGGCACAGGTGGTGAAAATCCCTTCGTTTTTGAGCTGGAAGATTAGCCCTCGGGGAGAGGAAGCAACCTCTTGGCTTGGACGAGCTTTCCCTGCGTTTATTTACGGTCGTCTCTGTGCCTTGGCGGCCCAGTCGGAAACTATGGTTGTGATTATAGTAGAATATAGTGGTGTATGAGAGATTAAAGTCGATTATGGATGATGAAACAAAATGGTAGGTATGTCGACCAAAACATAACGTTGATTTTAGTATATTTAGGTAGATATTGGTGGAGGCAATATTGGTTGTTTAAGGTTGGTCAGAAAACGCAGGTCGATGGAAGTACATGGATGTTTGATGACAATATATGGTAGATGACAGTACATGGATGTTTAAAGACTATTTATGGTAGAGCATACTCTAGAGCATAACTATGGTAGCTTATCAACGTATTTCCGTACGTACGATCATGAGGGGAATTCCACTCATTATATGGGGCAGAATATGTATGAATTGCCATGGACATTAATAATATGGCTAGAATTCTCAACATTATCGATATAAATAATATTGTATGACTATAAGTTTGAATGCGAAAAATCTAAAAATTCATATCATAGTGCAAAAATTGTGCATATTTTCAGTCTTTTCTTTCCTGTCAATGAAATTTAAAAATTACAGGGTATATATCGATACTAACGGCCTTGAAATTATTTTCATTTATTGTTTCTCGATTTTTTTACGCTTAACCACTTTAGCGTAGTGACCCATTTTCTTCACTTTTTTTGTTGTATCTCTTTTTAAATATTATTGTAATCTTTGATCAAATATTTCCATCTATTTTTATGTTCATTCAGTTCATATCTGTAAAGATTTATCAAGAAATTATTCCCATTAGCTTTAAGTGAAAGATGTCAAGGTTCATGAAATATTTAACCTTACGTACCCTGACAACGGGTACGGCCGAAAATTATCAATCGAGTTGTGACTTCCTCTAAAATGGCTATAGTAGTTCTATACCGACTCAGAGTTAAAGAAGTTACATATGAACGTCAGTTAACTGCACACACTTGTTCAAGCCCCTACTCTAGCATCGTTCTGAAGTTTAGAGCCTTAGACCATGCTGAGCTGCAGGCCTAACACGCACGTATTAATTAAACTATTTTTTATAAGAAGGTAATCATCTGCAAACAAAGCAGGCATCGACTGCCTCATATGTCAACAGTTAAAAAAGTTTATCTTAGTAGAATATAGTTGTATCATTTGCTGAACACAGTCGATTTTGGTCGTGAATGGCGTTTCTTACGGTTCACTTCGGTAGATCATGGTTGTACAGCTAAAACCGTAATAGTTGTAATTGGGTATTTATGGTTGGAATTATGGTTGGCAAAATGGTCGATGGTTGTGACATATCTCTACCATACTGCACCCCATAAATGGTTGAATATGGAGGATATTTCGATTACAAACAACCAAAGTTTCGACCATAATCATAGTTGTTCTACTATAATCACAACCATTATTTCTGACTGGGGGGTTGCTACAGGCTCCGAGTCCTCATCTTCTCCTGCAGCCGCTTTGAACCCGGCTGCTTGGGTCCTGGGATGTGGATGTCTACGATGTGGATGTCTACACTTGTGCTTTTTTAACCTTTCATTGACGGTCTTTATAGGAAAAGTTATACAGTTTAGACCGTCATCAAAAATCAAAAGGTAAATTTCTTCGGAGTTTGTAAACCTCAACCTACGACGACAGAAAAATTAGGCTATTCTCTACCAAATTCAGTTCACCAGTAATTGCTGAATGTAAAAGAATTAAGCCAAATAGCCATAACAAAGTATGAAAAGTAAGGGGAGAACATATAAAAATGCGTCTGTGGCACCGTGCAGTCAGGCCCAATTGCGGGGCCGAAATCGGCCTTAGGGGCTAGTGTCTCGTCAATGTATTGTAGTAGTAGTAGTAAAAGTTTTTACTAGCGCTTCAGTGGCACACTGCCTATATCGCGCCGAACTATTCCTGTGTTTAACCACAGGCTCGTGCGCCGACTGGGGCGCGTTTTAAATTGTCAATGATTTTTGTCTCGG
>LQNS02278156.1:10165394-10182379 GCA_001587735.2 Parhyale hawaiensis
TGTCTTTGTTTTTATTCTAGCATAAAAATTGAGGCAGTTCTATTCTTTTAAAATATATATATATAGACATATATAAAAAACTAAAGCCTAAATGGAAAAAGTTACACGAATAAAAAGTGTTTTTTTTTTATTTTACATATTATGTGAATGTTTCAGTAAGATCGGACCACTAATAAAGAAAATTCCAAAATTTGTAAACGATCCCCTTAAACACTAAAGGTTACAAAAGCTCCATTTTAAATAATAATACTTCCAGCAAAAGAAAATCATTATACACATAAAAAATAGGAAAAAACATACTTATCCCTGAAATGTGGATATTGAAAGCCGTAGAGTGTTAAAGAAAATCTATTGGTAAGTTTAGAAAAGTGGTTAAAATAAGTGAGAGAAATCCGTAGAGTACATCTAAGGAGCTATAAATAAAGTGTTTTAATATAACAAAACAAAAAACATACATAAATACACTAAAATGGGGACAAATGTTAACAAGACTAATATTGTATGTTTTAATGACAGAAAAAATTGAAATGGGACCAAGCGTTGAGAGACGAAGCATGTCCTAACGGGCACCTATTAAAGTTTAAAATTCAAGTGGTATTACATATGTATGTAATACAAAACCATGTATAAATAGGTGGGGCTTTAATTACCTAAAAAAATGTTATTTTCAACAAAAAGTTCGATTTCCCTAGAGAGGGGTGAAGTATCTCATGAGATGTGGGTTAGTGGAGGGCTGTAAACTTTCATCAATGATGGAAAACTCCCACAATAAACCCAAACAAATGAATAAATCACAAAAAATACATATATACTAAATATTTTATTAGGATATCAATAAAAAATGAATTTTTAGTTTTAGAAAACTTAAGGAATCAGTAAAAAATGAATCTCCAGATCCCAAAACGTATCTCTTGACAAAAAACATTTACTTTGCCAAGAAAGACCTAGATGATCTATATCGTGAGGGTAATTTGGGCAATGTGAGAGCTAAGCCTCATGTTACTAAAAACAAAAAAAAAATCGTAAGATACGATGTAACTCCTCAATAATACCCAAAAATCAGTTTAAATATAAAATGTTTACCAATAAAACAATTAAACTTCAATTAGTAAAACCATGTCTTTTCACATAGAGAATTTTTCGCAAGGAAGAGACCTGTACACAATATTCTCCATGTTAGAGCTTAGACTCATCTTACTATAAACAAATAAAAAAATTGCAGAGATATAATTTAGTTCATTCAAACACTAAAAATCCATATCAATATAAAAGTTCCACTTCAAAATGCAAGTTAAGCTGAGCGGTACTCCACTAATTTCTGTGTACTGTGCGGTACTCATGTGGTAGTCGATCAGCCAGCGACGCATCACCAAACGGACACGTATGATACTCGTTCCAAACGCGTTCATTCTTTATTAGAAGACTTATGGGTTATGAGTCGGTAAGACTTAACGTCACTCAAGTGTTAAGTCTTACTGTTTTATTAGTATTACTTTTATACGCCTTGAAACATTACTTTGTTAGCTTATAATTTATCGTCATGGGTAAATATTTATTTACTCTTTCGCCCAATCAAGTTGATACACATGAAATGTGTTTCATTTTTCATCGATTGGCACGTACTGAACCCAAAAATCACAGCCACTTTTTGGGGGAAAATGCCTACTTTTTGAGATTGTTGACTTTAAAGTTTATTTTTCTCAATCTAATACCGAAGAAAGATATTCGGTCAAGAATTTTCAAAATTTTGATGTCATATATACAGGTAATGGGACACATTTTAAGACGTTTGACACCAATGACAGTTTTCTCACAAACGCTCAGTTTTCGAGATATTTTACTTCGAAGTAACAATTGTTTTCCTATGAAAGAAAATACCCGGCGGTTCCACAATAACTTAAACTGTGTTCGCTTAAAATAAAAAAAAAAAAACACTATTTAAAAGGCGTCCTAAACCCGCAGTGCCATCGCCAGGTATTTTCCACCATAAGAAAACAATGGGAACTTTTTTCAAATCAAATGTCTCGAAAACTATGCATTTGCAAACAAAATGTTATTCGTGTAAAACGTCTTTAAATGTGTCCTATTACCTATACGGTATATGCCATCAAAATATTTTTTTTTTTAATTCTAGACCGAATTTTTTTCTCCAGTATTTGGGGAAAAGTAGAACTTCAAAGTCAAACATCTCAAAAGAAAACAGAACATCCCCAAAAAAAATGGTTGCGTTCTTTGGACTCGAGACGTGTAAATCTATAAAAAGAACACATTTCATGCGTATCAACTTTACTGGGCGAAAGGGTAAATATTGCCCCATTGTCACCTGATCACGACATGTTAACATAAATTGATGTTATAGGACTTTTGAAATTTTGTTTGTATAAAAGGAAAGTAAAGGTAGAAAAGTAGCTCTAAAAGTAGCTGCGCTTCATATGCTAGCGCTACAGTAAATGTGTAGCGACCACGCCCACCTCTGATGAGATGCTACGTCATTACCAAAAGTCAACCATTTACGGCGTTTCACTCATACAACTCCAAATATTTTGTACGCAATATAAATAAATAATGTGATTAGATTAATATATTACTTGAAACGCGCCATAGATTAGTTAAACATTATTATTTTATCCAGTGTAGAAAAATAAATACCTAGTTTGCCTCGTATCTGAAATTAAATTAGTGCTAACCACTTATTGAACTCGACAGAATGACTGACCTTTGAAGTGTGACGTAGTTCCTTCCGTCTCCGCTACGAGGCCGCTGTAGTCGGCAGAGGTGGGCACCTCCTGCGTCTGGTTGCACCAGTAGTGTTGGTAGTTTACACCAGCCGCGACCGACACTCCGGTGCATTTTTCATCGTCGGTGCAGGTTTGTCGGCACTGACCTGCCAAATGGGAAAGCGAATAAGGGTGAAGATACGTTGGCTGTGCCAGACTTATCCCTGAACCACGAATTTCAGACTCAACTTACAGTGAAACGCTTGGGAATATGTGGCAGTTTTATCGATTAGCTATGGGCCCATTGACGATGAGAAATTAAAGGTAATTAGTAAGGTGACCGTGTCTTAGTTCCGCCACCTGTCAAAAAGTTTTCTCATCTTATACTGTATTGATTTCAAAATTTAAATAGATGAAGCGACTCCCAAACATAAGCTTTACCGTTTCTCTCGAGCACAGTGAGCGACCAAACCGAGCCTTTTGAGTCACTTCCGTTAGGTAGTCACTCATTATCGTTATGGAGACAACAGACGACAAAATAACTACAGAAATTCACAACTTGATAGAAAACAGAACTCTGGTGCATTATTCTGATTCATATATACTGCCTTATACGACATTCTATTGAGACGCTGTACGGTACCTCTGGCGTATAATGTAATTTTACGACAAACCTAATTAAATACACTCTAATATTATAGTGCAAATATTTACTGACATGGACGCGAGACGTTGAGAGTGCGTGACACCATCCCGTCTATCATTGCAGTGTTGGCCAAGGTCGTGTAGACCTGCGCCTGGCCAGCACCAATGAGCAGCCAGTTACTGACCAGCTGCAGTAGAGCCACACACATCAGAGTGGTCTTCATACTCCTTGAGGCTCCCTGAAGTTACGGAAACGGGGAAAATGTAAGAATGACTTAAACACGAGGAACAAGTTCTGTTTTGTTAGGTAAAACCTGCATGTATATATAGTCTCTACAGGAAGCAAAAGTCCTTGCGATGTGCTGAACTGCACTTCCCGATATAGTGGCAGCCTAGAGTGCTGAGTCCATGACATTGAACGCTGCAGGTTCAATGCCTACACAGGCAAGCTCTTTCGGTACTTGATGCACTAACTCAGTATTTGACATCCCTGCAGCTGTCATATGGCTACTTACTCTTCCAAACATGGGGAGGGTGGGGGAGACAAGTAGTTGTATACGAGCCTTCCGCTCATTGCTCCATGCATAGCTCTTGACGATCCGTGATTAACTGTAGCCGTACATTCCCCTGGGCCAGTTGGCCTATATCTCTAGCACAAACCAGTGCGTGTGCGTTCCCCAGTAGGAGGTGTGATCAAGAAGACTGCACTTTAACCGCACCTACCGTATCTATATAACCTCGAAGTCTTCCAGCCCGTTGTAGCCCGTTGTACCCACAACGGCAGCATACCATGCATGCCTGACTTCCGTGCTAAAGGTGCCGAGTTCGAGTGACAAGCCTATCGAGAGATCTTTGTGGCATCCGGCGTACTGAGTCGGCAATCACTTGGCATGCGGAACTGGGTCTCGGGTCGTTGAACCTTCTGTTTCGAAGCCATAGCTCTTAACGACCCGTGGTCGGCTGCGGCTCCACTTACTCCTCTGGGCCAGTTGGCCAATATCTGTAGCGCGAACCAGTGCGTATGGTTTTTAACAGTGGAGCATGGAGGCTACAGTCAAAGTTAACTTTACATTTGCCCTTAAGCGCAAGCGGTGCTGTCCAGGAAACAGAGTGGTTCTGTGTGTTTGCACTCGGCGCTGTGGAGGCACGATGTCTGTTCGGGGTTAAGAGCTCAGTGCATATTACAATGTTCTACTCTCACAATGTGCTATATATACTGTGGGTAGTAGGTTTTCGAAAGTACTCAAGGTTTATAACAGTTTCCATTCTTACAATCAAGTACTGGACTAGGTACAATTCATATATTAGAAAACTATGGCACCTACAAACGAAGGTAACACAGAAGTTTCAAGGGCAATTGATTAAAAGCAAATCTCTAAAGTTCTAGAACGGATAGTTACGTACGAATTCTCTAAAAGCTTAAGTAAAATCAATAAAGTGGCATGAGGTGACAACCCTTCTGGTCAATTCTACTCGTCCTAGAGGCCTTCAGCGAGAACGGCTCGTGAAACCAAGCCAACCATACAGCTTAGGAGCTTAGGCCCAGTCTAAGGAATAAAATGGGTTTACTTGCTTATGATTATATAATTTGCTCCAGTATGAAAAGTTTACATTTCGGTTGAAGAACCATGTTGATGGGAAAATAATGCACTATGCTGAACTTCATATAAATCAGCCCTCTGAGACTCACAGTCAAATTCCCTGAATGCTAGTGTCTTGCAACCCAATGAAATGCTCTCTTCTACTCTCCTTTATTCATCTCAAATGTCATAACACGTTGACAGAATAAAAACAATTATTACTCTATTAACAGAGAATGCATCCAACTAAAAGCTTAGATAACTTATGGGATGCAAAAGCACTCATCTAGTAGTACGAACATAGGTATAAATTTCCTAAAAATATGACTACGATAAGACATGTGACATTACCTCTTTTTTCTCTATAACAATAAAAAATGCAACTTCTCAAAAAAATACTACTTCTGTCAAAATCGTAAAAAAATTCACTGGGTAATCAGCTGTGAACTTAATAAGTCTTTAGGGCAATTGATACAGTAAATGAACTCAAGTCACATGACAGAATCGTCGCTCCGCAAGAAAATTGGAAAGGAGGTTAGGCCTGAACCCACGCTGAGACCCCATTTGGAGTGTACTGTTAGGACTTTGCTGTGCGTTACAGTTCAATCATATGTATGTTATGACGTCCGTATATATGAACAAATTAATCAAAATGACATTATTTTGAATTAAACGTGAATAGTTTGACGTAGGAAATTAATCAACAACAAAGTGGCATGAAATTTACACACAGCAGCGTCCAACAAACAAAACAAACGAAGGGAAGCCACGCCTTCAATCTATCCTCTCATGTGTTCGGAAAACAGAGAATTCAAGGGCAAAGAAAATACACGATATAAACAAACATATCTGTATTGGTAACCTTTAATTACATTTGGGCGCGCCATGAGAAAGAAGCTAAAATTTCATCAGTTACTGTTGCATGGCTAAAAGGCGCGCCTGTTGAAATCAAACAAATGCAGCTTAGTGGGAAACGAATGTTGCGCGTTCGACCTGGGCATTATGACATGTATATGATACATGCATTAGGCCCTTGTCCAACGGTTCGGCAACTTCGGAAAAAACCCACAAGTTCAAAACATATCTAGATAGAGTTTCTCAGGAAAATAATAATACGGTGACAACTTCTATTGAGACTTACACGGTGGCAAGTTAAATTGAACATTCATTCTGTGACATGTCCAATTCTCGCTCATATTGCATGACTATAATCGAGAATTGGAGCCAGTCAACCTTTGATTACTAATAACTAGAGCTAGGACATTGGACCTGTTACAAAGGAGCCGTAGTAGCGGTTGAAAGGAGCATTTGTAGCGCTATAAGTGCGCAATAGTAGCGATAGAAATGGGCATTAGGAGCACCTATGGGAGCATTTGGAGCAGTTACCGGAGCATTTAGGGCGCTTATAGGAGCATTGGGAGCAGTTACCGGAGCATTTAGAGCACTTATAGGAGCGTTTGGAATAGTTGCTGGAGCGTTTGGGGACAGTTATCTGAGCGATTCGTGCACCAAATAATAATTTACACACCTATCAGAGTAAGAATTTAAATGAAGTTTTGGTTTTGAAAGTATTTTGCAGGTAAAAATGAGAGATGCAAAGATTGAAAAAATCATCAAAATTTTTAAAAGATAAAGCAAAAGAAATTCGACCTAAGTCCAGTGCAATGTCAACAGTTGAAAAGGTGTACCGGTGCCTAACTACGAGGCACTAAATACAAGGAACCGGTATGGGCGCGTCTACACGATCCATCTTTTCCTGGAAGTTTGTGATCGCGGAACGATTTTGATCGACAAACACACGCGGCGAGCCTTCGAAGTTTGTGATTTTTGATCACCAGCAGTGCTGGAAATCTTTGCGCACGATCACCATCACAAAAAATTTGCAAATTATATTTCGCTCTGTAAATAGATGCATCTGATTTAAATATACTATTTAGTAACTAAAGCATAGTTTTTATTAAAATTTACCAGCACAGCGAATTTTGTTTATGTTTGATTAGAACCTCTGTAAAGCGGGAAGCATTAAGCCTTTATATGCTGCCAATTAGTAATACCTGTAGCATATTCCACAAGTTACGTCTGTACCTTCTTTATTTATTAGTAAAAGCTACAATGGAGCAAAAGTTACGTTTTAATGGCAGAAATGGATGTACACAGTGTGAATGGCAAAAGAAATTGAAGAAAATTATAAATAAAAAGTGTGAATTATTGTTCTACCGTCTGCATTTCTGCATTTGAGGGGATGCCAGTCAGTGAATTTTTAGCTATACGTTTCGCCAGTATATATAAAGTTTTACCCGCCAATCAGAATCTACAACTAGAATAAATATCTGACCGATAAAGTGAGGGTGGAATATCGATTACTAGTATTGGGAAGCTGAATTCGCGTACCGTGACCTTGAAGTGTTCGTGGCTTCTGTTTTTGATGCGGTTGGGACAAGGAGGCGAATTGTTTGTGATTTTGCTTGTCGATTCTTGTGTTTGTGATCGATGAAGTGATGGATCGTGTAGAAACTGTAGATGAAGCTTATTGCACTCTCATGTACTACAGTTGCGCCTAGGGTAAGTATACTTACTCTAAATGCGGTTACAACCAGTTTAGAAGAACCAAATTAAATTGTAAAATAACAGAAACCACAGTTCAAAAATGACAACTATTTAGTGATCATGCACGTCTCATTCATCTACCAATTATGTTGTTTTGTTCGTTAGTGTGTAATAGTATGGGGGAATTTAGAAAAAAATTACCCCACCCTGAAGAAGTTCCCTACTTCAACCATTTGCCACTTTCAAACTGGCAGAAGTCTCGTCAATGGGTATTGAATACTGCAGTTGTCGTTTATTTATGCTTGAATCAGACTCGTTGATATTTAATTCACTTGAAAATACGGGTGACCACCTGCTAAGAATGCTCCATTTATTTGAGATGTTCAAACTTTGTGAGCAGTTAGAGTCAAATGGAGCACTAAGGAGCACTTTTGAGCTTTTTATTTTATTATAGCGTTTGGAGCATTATGGAGCACTGAGAGCGCTTGTAGCATTTTACGTATAAATGCTCCAATTTCCGAGCTCTACTAATAACGGTCACATATGAAGATAACATGCCAAGAAGTGATTGACATGACATGGACATAGTAGTACAGAAAATCTAATCTAGGAATGGTCCTTGGCAACACGTCCAGACATGGAGGACATGAATAAATCACTTATACTAGTTAACTAGGACGAATCTTTTATGTACTAAGTATTCTACGAGTCCTATGACTTATTTTCAAGGAACTAAACACAATAGAAAACTTACAGGTCACTATTCAAAGTGTTCCTTAAAGCAAGTGGCGCACGCATGCACCAGGGCTTCTCCGCACTTACTTGTTACACGCTCATTGGTGTTCCAGTTACCAAGCACCAATTACAGATCTCTGACAACATTGTAATTATTTCCTACACGTCACCGGGGACATCTTGAATGCACGTCAAAAGGACGGAGACAATACATCATGCAGGTATGGGGAATGATACTCTTGAGCGCACGACAAAAGGGCGAAGACGATGCATCACGCAGGTATGGGGAATGATACTCTTGAGCGCACGACAAAAGGGCGAAGACGATGCATCACGCAGGTATGGGGAATGATACTGTTGAGCGCACGACAAAAGGGCGAATACGATGCACTGTCGGACAGCTTCTTTGATTGTGCGTAATTAAGTATTTCTCTGCGCCAGCCACTAAGATTGTCATAGTTCCCTCAGGTTTCGCTTGATTAGTGGTGAATAGTCTCGGCAGGGGACTGCAAGGTTTGCCGCGGGCATATCCGACAGTGCCACCTGCCTCAACTCCTCATCAGCGAGCGCATTGCCCTCGATATCAACATGCCTTACTATTCGGTTGATGACGGGGTGAATGCTGTCGTATGCTCGAATGGTCTGTACTACACTTAGTGAGTCGGAGAACATGTTAAATTTTTCTCATCGCTGTCTCTAATGATTAGCAGCGCCCCGCACACGCCGAATAGCTCGGCGGTGAAAATAGAGGTCTCCGGTAATAGCCGGCATGCTCTAATTTTACCAGTCGCAGCGGCTGCGCATCCAACTCGGTCTCCCGTTTTAGAACCATAAATATAGATGTGGGTAGAATCATTATGTTGGTCTCTCACGTGATCCGTGAAGAGAGTTTTTAGTAAGAGGGGTGGGAGTCTTTCTTCTTGGATATTGCGTGTCGGGGCAAGAAGGTGAAACTGGTATGCGCCAGGTTGGCTTGTCTCTGAACAGGACCTGGGCCACCTTGAAGGGTCCGATTTCCGCTATGAAGGAGAGGGCTTCAAAGTCAATGGAGGAGGGATGTGTGTACGGAAAGTCTGCTCCCTCTGCCCGGTCTCGGCACACACTGTTCCAGACCAGGGATCGAAGGGCTTTTTCTAAGCGGGCTAGGTACTGATAGGTAAGTTGCGCCCTGCACTGCTGCAGGCTGGGTTATCCGCTGTTAGCGAGAAGACTTGGTATGAGTGATGTACGGTAGGCTCCGGTGCAAAGCCTTAGTGCTGCATTATACACAGCGTAAAGCCGGTTTAGGACTTTAGTCCTGGCGGACTGATATACGACACAGCCATAGTCTAGTCTAAGCGTATAAGATTTTGATAGGTTTATTACACACAAGCACATTTGATTCATTACAAGTATTTGGTAAAGTAGTTATACACTGTAGAATGATGCATCTGCGTAGCCACTGAAAGTTTAACAAACTTTTTTGGCAATTTAGAAGGGCTTGCCGCTCGGTGCCCCACGATAGTGTCGTCAGGTGTTTGAGAAGGTTGAGCCTACGCATGCATTGCGCTCTCAGCATCTTGATGTGGGGCTTCCATGACAGTCTTCTATCTATTATCATCCGAGGAATTTCACCTCTTCAGAATAGTTAATCCTTTGTCCGTACATTTGAAGTTCAGGTGACTCCACAAGTCTGGCACGTCTTATGTGGAGGACCGAGGTCTTGGCAGCAGAAAAGGCGAAACCATGGTCGGTCGCCCAGTCACAAAGCGGCCTATGGCTCGCTCCAGTCGCCGATGTAGAACTTCCAGATGTCTTGAGGAGGAGTATAGCATCAGATTATCTACGTATAGTGACCCGTGCACGAATTGGGGAAGGTTTGCTATGATGTTATTTATTGCTAGTAGGAACAGGGTACAGCTAATGACGCTTCCCTGCGGAACCCCTTCATCCCGCGTCATTTCAGGGGAGAGGAGGATCAGGGAAGGATCTTCTAGAAAATTGCAGAAACTGTTCACGTTATGAAAAGGCACAAATGATTAGATTTTGAAGTTGATACAAAAGAAATGATGGCTTCAGAGCCAATTTGAATTTTGCGGTACTGTTGCCTTACTTTGCGGAGGTATGCGCTCTCAGAGTGATCTAGTTTGTTAAGTTTCCTTTTCGAGCCTCTTCCTGCCGTGTTGTGGAAGAAGTAGGGGCTGTCGCCTGCGGTAATCACTGTCTGTATTGGGGAGTTGCCAACCCTCTTCCTGTCCCATCGATCCACGCCCACAGGATCACCGCAGATGGCGAGGACCCCGCGTAGCACGCCGCGATCCGCGGGCAACGGGGCTCGTCTACCGCTTGCACCCTGGTCAGATGAGGACGTGTGCTGGTCGCTCGGACGTTGTAGCCGGTCGGTATCGCACCGCGCCCCGGCTACATGTGACGTCACTCGTCCTGTAGAGACCCGAGACGTCTGCGAGAATCCCGGTGTTTCTTCGGGATTTTAAAAGGTGCGATATTTGTTGTAGGGGATTAATCGCTGCTCGGAACGCGTTTCTGCGGCAGCGTTTCATTACTCTTGCTAGTTGTATAAGTCTTTGGATGTAATCATTGTGTTTGTTCCGTAGTACTTTTATTTTCTAGTTTTTGTAGGTTTCATATCCGTCCGGTCTGTCTCCTCCCCGAGACACAGTCACCTGGACTGTGATGGTAACAAAAAATTCAAGTTGACTCTGAAATCATAATTTTCTTTGTATAAACTCCAAAATCTGATCCTTTGTGCCTTTTGATAGTAATAATAGCATGTGCAATTTTCTTGAAGATCCGTTCGTAACTTTTTGAGTTATACTGTTAACAAACGTTATGACAAATATGAGTCAAACATACAAAGGAACAAACCGATGTGCACCAAAATCCACTCTTCTATATCTTTTAACATTACTGACAAATCCTATAAATTTCATAAAGATCCTTTTTTTTAGTTATTGTGTTAACAAGCATGAATTTAAAAATAGTGACAAACGAACGAACGAGCGGATCATTACCAAACTTTAGTCATTCACTCTTTGTTATATAAATAACAACTCATGTTAATTTTAATAAAATCCATTCATAACTTTTTTGAGTTATGGCATTGAGAAAAATGAGGCTGACAAACAAACAAGCAAACGGATGGACATATCTTCACTAAAAGTTAATCATCTGTTCCTCCTAACATACCAAACAATCCTTGTAAATTTCATCCAAATCAGTTCATAACCGCACTGGGCGCTTCACCCAGCCAATTTCCTCTGCTGGTGGGAGGGTATGAGCGTCAAAAGTGAGGATATAAATAGGCGCATCAGTGTCTCTAGCATTTTCCTTCCTCTTCACCCTATAAACACTCCTCACTCCGGACTCTGAGAGGGCCCCGTCGAGATCCCATTGGTGTACTTTGGCTAATTTAAGAGCAAAATCGTGCCTTTAATATGTTTGAGGCGGTCATTGGGGGCGGTGGAGACATCAACTCCCCCTAGCGTCCTCACACCCGACATAATAATAAATAATAATAATAATCCCATTTATTTCTCATCTGGAGACTGCGTCCAACAAGGTTAGGACACAGTATCCTGAGGTTTTCATGCTTAGTACTAACATAGGAATAATACTAAAAAGTAACATNGCTACGTGCGGTCACGGCTAAGTTTTATTTCAGTCCTATTGAGTCCTCCCGTTGCATTCTTTGCTTCCTGGTCAGGACTGGAAAATAGGAATATACGTAGATCACAATAAAAAATATGTAACACGTTGGTTGCTGTAATGCTGTAGCTGTACCAAAATATTCTATGAATGCATAAATTTCCATGACTTTCCATAACAAATTATTCTATTTGATGGAAGAAGATATATGGGATTGATTTTAAGACAATTATGGGCTCTACTCGAAGTATAATTTATTATTGGCCTTTTCATAGCCTCAGTGCACTAAACTGCTCGAATTTGCAATGAAAAGTTGGTCACTTATTTTCTCGAACATTTATCATTAAATTTTTAGTGTTATTACAGTTGACTCACGTATATCAACAATTTGCCACCATCTCTTTCAATTACGTCTCACTAAACAATTTTATGTAAAGCCGGAGCACTCTGAGAGCGCATGCTTCCGCTAAGCAAGGTAATGTTAAAGAAACGATCAAATTGGTGTTGACATAAGATTTTTCATCGTCTACAAAAATTCGGTTATTTGGGCCTCTTGACTGTAAGAACAGTTTCTGTAATTTTCTTAAAGATCCGTCCGTAACTTTTGAGTTATATTAAAACAAATACCAAGACAGACTTTAGACAAACGCACAAACGGACGGAGCGATCATCACCAAAATCTAGTCATTTGGACATTTCAACAGTTCTAACTATTAATGCAAATTTTATGAAAATCTGTTCATAACTTTCTAATCATGCTGCTGATTAATATAGAATCAAACATAGGGACATACGGACAAACAGATAAGCAATCATATGTCATCATCTGCTCATCATAACATACCTAATAATTCATACAAATTGCATAAAATCTCTCTGTAAATTTTTGAGTTATACATTCAAGAAAAAAAATGCAGGCTAATAAACAAATCAACAAACAGTAGAACGGATCACCAAAGTTCAAATAATCATTCGTTTCCCCTACGATCAATAACAATCCGAGTAAATTTCATAAGGATCCGTCATTAACTTTTTGAGTCACCTTGCCATGGTGACGGACAGAAGAACAAACTCCACAAAAACAGAATCTCTTCGGGGGAGGTAATCATTTTTTAAACTGGCTGAATGATCAGTGGTCACGAAATTGTCATCAATACCAGTATATCAACGGTAGAATTTCGGTTGAAGTTCATGGCAGTTATTACTTCTGCAAAAGTGGTTATGTTTTTTTCGAGTTTATCTCCTTGTCTGACTAGTTTTTCTGCTTGTTGGTCTATCACTAAAATAGCTCAAAAGTTATAGATGGATTTTTGCGAAATTTGCAGGGTTTGTTACGCAAGTTAGGAAGAACAGAAGATCTTTAGCTAAGATTCGTTCAACCATTTGTTTGTTTGTTTGTTGCTTGCCTCTTTTTCGAGTGGTGCCATAACGCTCAAAGTTATGGACTGATCTTTATGAAGTTCGCAGGAATTGTTAGAAATATGAGAAGACACAGCTGGTAAAATTTTGGTGATTATCATTTGATCCTATGCTGGTCTGATTAAAGTTTGTCAGAACATAACTCAAAAAGATACAGACGGATCTTCAAGAAAAATACAGAATCTGTTAATACTGTCGTGAAGCACAAATGATCAAACTTTACTGAAGCTAAATAAATCGCATTTGAGTTTATCGTTTACGCTGTCTTGCTTAGCGGAGCTATGCACTCTCAGGATGCTGTAGTTTAGAATGCTGATTATGAAGACACAGTATTGAACAGTTAACTATACTATTTGATGATGAAACTCAAGACTAACTAAAATCTTGGCTATGGCCAATAAATCAGAGATAGTCAGTTCACATCAGTCGTAATTTACTCAACTAATGGGCTGCAAACTGACTCTTGATTTTAATTTATTTCAAGACTATATTAGTTGGTGGTATTTGTTGCGAAGCTTGAATGTTATTTCACATGTTTCACTGATAATTATCTTCCATAGCAAATTTAGCTGAAGTCTCTCCCCTAGCAAAAATAACAAAGTATTATTCTCCGAGAGCAACAATTGAATGTTTGGTATTAGATAAGTAATAACTGTTCCTAGAAAATTGGATTTACAGATAAAAGGAACGAGATTTGTTCACAAAACAATATGACAGCGATAATTAGATCAGCTGCGATTTATGTCACTGTAATAAATTTAAAGATGGGTTGTGCTCTCTTTACTTATTTCTTCAACTGCCCGCACATGCCAATCTAGAAACTTATGAGTATTACATTAGAAGAAAGTTCAGTTAATTAATACCAAGATCACATATTTGTATATAAACCAAAGTTGTTTTTTAGTGATGTCAAATGGATCGATCTCCGTGATTTTTGCTTTCCTGAGTCAGTCGAATGTACCAACAATCTCCTAAGATGTGTAGTGCAAAACTAGTGAGTCCGGCAGTACAAAGTGGTTGCGTAGAGTTTGTGATGGTGCCTTTGCATCGTATACTGCTAGGGTAATAAAATTCCATAATGAAAGATGCTCTGTCTCTGATAATTTTTTACGTGCCATACCATTTCGATACAAAAACACTCTTATCTTAAATTTACCTGTAAGATGTCATCGAGAACGTGGATTCAATTTTTACATCGAGTTTAATCGTGGAAATGAAAAGGATGTTCTCAATTCACTAGGTAAGCAATTGGTGACAGACAGAATAATAGAATAACCGACAAAGAGACAGACAGGCAAATCCAAGAAGTAAAGAGCGTAATGGGAGGACTCACGAGAAATTAGTACCAAAAATAGACGTCATCATCGACGAATCTATTGCTGAGCAGCCTAGGAGTATTTTAACTAATTTAACCAGAGAAATCATCTTAAATATCGAAATTTATTTTTAGCGTGTAAATAAATTAAGATAATATATACTAATTTAGCAATTATCTATGGAAAATTGCCGTGCATGTTCATAGAAACTTTCACAGCACTAGCTATAGCGCCGAATTTGTTCCTATTCGGCGACTTGATTTAACTTCTTTTTCTTGATTGAAGCCTTATTTACACATCAAGTTCAGTTCACAGTGCTCTTCACAGAACATATTTATTCTTTACCAACAAATATAAGCACCAATATAGCCAATTTTGTACGCGTGAGAAACTGCAGTAACGGTTAGCCTATTGTTCACACTTTCTCTATATAGCGACAATATTTTACAGTATTTTGCAGCTCAAGTAGCTGGCGAGTCATGATCGGGAGATTGAATGAAATAACTCGAAAAAATACCGTGATATGTTCTAGAAAACAACGTACGAAGGCCTGAGGTCCCACACTCAAATACCTCAACTCGTCGATGTGACGTAAATTTGCTACGTGCGGTCACGGCTAAGTTTTATTTTAGTCCTATTGAGTCCTGCCGTTGCATTCTTTGCTTCCTGGGCAAACCTGACAAAAACTGAACCTCCTTGGCGAAGATAATAATAAAATAACTGTTCCAGGCGGCGCAAAGAGTGCCTCTAATGGAGAGAAGCACGTATATATAAGTACTGGATATAGGTAAATTGCAAAAGGAATTTTAGAAAGTCTGAAATCTAAATTTAGCCCTAAATTCTATTACAGTCTATCACCATTGACCTCTATACATACACGAAATTTCATTTCTTGCTGATTAAAACATTTCATATATCACCACGAACAGTTTACTTTTTGTTTGAAATCGCTGTATTGACTGGAAAACATTTTAGCAAAATGTTATCAAATTGCCATCTGGTGCACTTGGGATTTTGAGTGGAAAATCAAGATTAGTGTAAGCTACGGCCAATGCATATTCCTCTCAAGTAACAAAATAAATTGTAAACTCTCTCTAGTCAGACTTTTGACTAGGCTGCTGAGAGCTGAACGTTTCGCGTTAAATCGAAGATAGCACTTCGAGATTTTTTCTTTGATGCATACTTAACGACCCTAGGACAACAATGTTTTCGTATATATATATCTCCAAGGACAAGCGCTGTTTGAACTGTTTTGCTTGATTTAAATTACTTTTCTTATTACTATTCTTTAGAAAAAGGGTAAATCGATATTTAATTTTCCCCTACGTTTCTTGTACCACTTCTGTACTTCTTACGGCATTCAGACGTGAATCTGTTTTCAGTGATAATTTACTTCCCAAGAAAGAAGGACTTCACCTGCAGTGGAGAGTTGGTGGGACTCGCCTTCTGCTACATTATTACCAAAATCCAGCAGGCTGATACAATGTGGACTGCACGACAGAATCATAACTGCGAAGTGCAAAAAAGATACGTCCATGTGATCTTTTACCGCCGTTTCACGGGCAGATACACACGTAATATAGCATTATTGAACAAAAGATACACGACGTGTGAAAAATAGTTACAGAACTACGTGTTATCGCTGTCTTGGACGCAGCTTCTGCCAACTTCAGTCGCCTAATTCAAAAATATATATTCTCTTCACGATAAAATTTTTGAGGACGCAAAGTTCTACTGCGTATAGATAGGGGTCGGTTGATTGAAAATGAGATTCAACGCAGCTTTTTCCTTTCTAATTTACGCCTATGGAATTCTGCTTCGCCAGAATAAACAGTGCTGACCTAAGTGCTACGTATAATACAAGCCATGATACGCTAATACTGTAGCTCTCGTGTGGTGGAAAGCTTTCATTCTGCACACTACAGATATTAAATCTTTTATGGATATTTTTATTACATGAAAAATAGAGTTACTTTCATTATAATAAAGATATTATTACGAACTCTGCGGCAAAAAATTCAAGTTAGGCCTACTTTGACATAGTTTTTAATAGCAGCAAATTTTGTACTATGTTCAGGTTGGTTATAGAATAAAAACTCAGATGTAACGAGTAACGAAGTAACGGTCGTATGTCATTGCTCATTGCCATTGCGGGGCACGTTAAAACACCGTCATTGCTCATTGCCATTGCGGGGCCATTAAATATTGAAGTAACGAGTAACGGTAACGACCTCCCATATCATGTAACGGTGCCCATCACTGCACACAAGCACATTTGATTCATTACAAGTATTTGGTAAAGTAGTTATACACTGTAGAATGATGCATCTGCGTAGCCACTGAAAGTTTAACAAACTTTTTTGGCAATTTAGAAGGGCTTG
>LQNS02278156.1:10192092-10209215 GCA_001587735.2 Parhyale hawaiensis
CTTCTGAACAGTAATAAGCACAGGAGACAGCGGGGGTTTTCCTGAAGGGCTAACTTACTGCCACCATTTATCGAACACGTGCACCAGTCATTAATAACCCAATAGGCCGTCATTTACAATGACGGCTCGGGACACTAGTAAGAAATAAAGAGCCAATATGCCAAACCATAGACTACACCATACATTGACTGGACACTGGAATCGGGCCTCTCGCATTTGGGCCTGGAGGCCGATTTCGTAAGTGTTAATAAAATGAGTTCTGATATAACAGAGACCTGAAACAAAGATTAATTTCTTCTTCGTACCATAAGGAATGCGTTGCAGAGCAGGGAATCTAAATTCACAATCATATGCCTTCAGTAGGCGATATATATCATACCTTCCGACACCAAGAATAATTTTAAATTCATCATAATTTATACGAATATAAAAAATTATAGAACAAGTTGGCTTATAGATGCTGCACGTAATGTACTTTAATATCACATTCAATTAAGTTTTTTCCAATGACGGTTTTGAAACAATAACCTCAGAAATTAATGTATGTACAGCTTGCGGTAGACCTCGCAAATGAAGGGAGATGAAGAAAACCCAGTGATGGTGAAAAAATATATCAAAACCACAGCAATACTACATAGGTAGCAATGAACTAACAATACGTATTGAACTATGAGATAAAGATCCCAAGACAACCCATAAATATTATTAAAATGTAACAGTTTAGGGCTGATAGAACCCTTCATTACTGGAACCATTTAAACCTGCAAATCATGATTGTCAATATAATTTCACATAACTGCCTATGTATACTATACCATATCGTGGTTGCCTATGTTAAATCACTTCATAGTTTCCTATGTTGCACCACTTTTTGGTTACCTGAATTATTGTTACGCGGAATATGGAAATATAGGTGCATGGTCATATATATAATTGATTATAATTGTTAATTATAAATTAATAAATAAACGAAGATTGTGCAAAAGAAATTTCCTACTGTAAATGAATGATTAATTACGAACAATCCAGTTGATCATTCTCGGAAAGTAGCACATGACAGAATTGTGACTATGAAATAATATAGAAAGAAACACATAACAATTTAGACATGTCCCCAAGGGGCGAGCTATTCCCCAGCCTACCTAACTTAAAGACTTAGCGATTGGGTCTCATACTGCAGCTGGATCAGTAAACCACTCGTAAAGATCTCACATTATATTGGAAAAAGGGCATGGAAATTTATTACAATGAGAAAACCACATGAAAGCGAGAATTAAATAAGCTGTTTTGACTCACCTGGATACAATTTGAATCACAATTGATAACGGTCATAATTGAACACTTCACAAGTACTCTGGAGATATATCTATGTGTAACTTCGACAGCAAATATTTGAAAGGTCGAGCACCATCGGAAACACAAATTTATCAGTCGAAATATTGAGCCAGGTGGCAAAAACGGCGCTCTCAGACAGCGAAGATGTAATACAATGCATGTAAACAAACATTTTATCATATCGATTCCATGTTTACGAAAACTCCGGGAAAAAGACCACATTGGCTAAGCGTGTTTCATTCATTTCTTAAGATTTTTGCTGACCCTCCAATTTCGTATTCTAAACCGCACAACCTATAAATTACAAAAATAGTTGACTGACCATAGATAACTGGTTTCACCACATGAAATATAAATGCATTACACTATTAGTCTAATTTTATCATTATTTTCTAAATGTTAAACTAAGGCATTTTTCAGATATTTCAATTTTTTAAAGCGCGATAAGAGTAAATCAACAGACTACAAGCTTCATTTTTTATATACACACATTTACCTTTCCTTAAGCCCAAAACATTTACCACAAAATAAAAGCTTTGCTGTCGGTTTCTCTCCAGTTATTTCTCTTCTATCAATGCAATTATACTGTATATTAGTTGACTAATGACACCTACCCTACTCTCACTTCGAGACACATCACTTGCTAATAAGAGAACATGTGAATCATATCGCACTACGAAAGTCCAGTGACACACTTGCTTGAATACTCAACACTGAGAAACAAGACAGTAAAAGAGAGAGAGTTTCTGCCTTGACGTCGTCATTATTTCATCTCCTCCTCGGAACTAATCTAGCCTACTGTAGACGAAGTGATGAACCTCAATTTAGGACCTCTCTGGAATTGGCTGCAACTGATAGCTCCGCCTGCACGGGACGTATATAGCTTCTCCAATCTAAGCATTTGGACTCGCGGAGGATGCATACAATTCCTATTCTTCACGCACTGTATGGTCATTTAAAGTTCGTGCGACTTTTAAGGGAAGCAAACACACTGGACCAATTTAGCACAAAAAAACACGTTGACTCAATCACGATGCTCTCGCTGCATCTTAGGGAAACATTATGTTTTGATTACGACTGCGAACTTTGACACGTATATCACAAAGATCACTGCATTGGACACATTAATGCGATGACTGAACTGCATTGCTGCAATTGTTTGTGTAACACGTCATCATGCCGTAGGTAACATAATTATCGCATGCACTGGAACACATATCGGTATTTTGCTTCAACTTAGGACTTAACACATCGTAGCGCTTTCGAATAGGAAATGGTTTCACAGATAAAAGTAGAGATTAGAAAACGTAGTTCTCAAATGCTCAAATGAGACATTTAACAAATGAGCACTACCAAGGGCACACAGTGTTAACACACGGGCGATTAGCAAAAGCATCAGCAAGCGCACAGACGAAGGTATGAGCATACACTGCCATAAATGCCAATTGTTCGTGCACGGGGGAACACCTTACATCACTCCGCGAGTAAAAGGCGACGAGTTCTGGTATTGTACACATTTGCTGTTAAAATGCGTACGACACTTACTAAATGCTGAGTGCCGTGTCTATAGCTCAGTGGGACTTTTGAGCTAGATGGCAAAATGAAAAGCGAATTTTCCCCAAACAGCAGAGGCAAGAGGCGCCTCGCCCCCAGTGGGGGACGAGAGAACACGAAATGCGTGCTCGCTCTATAAGCTCACTGCTATAACTAACTCAATTCTACAATGTATCCTGTACATTTTAAGGACTAGCCAACATAATTCCCAGACTTTGGCCGTGGGCCGAGCCTACAGCTTGTTTACCTAAGATTAGAGCTCAAGCCTGAAGCACTTAATTCTACCTTCTGCCCTCAAGCATGTGTCTCGACTGAACATAACGGGTTTTCGCGTCGAACATTGTACATTCGCGCACGAATGTTGAACACGACATTTTTACTTGATATTCCTATTTTCTAGAGACATTAATTACTTTCCTATGTGTATACGTAGAGGTGCAAATCTATATTTATGTATGTACGTATTTTTTTGCGAATCTATATTTTCATAATATTATATTACTTCATGGGTGCCCAGATTACACCACTTCATGGGTGCTCACTTTATATCACTTCATGGGTGCCTACGTTTCGTTACTTTACATCACTTCATGATTGCCAACATTATATCATTTAATGGATGACTAGGTTTTATCACTGCATGGTTGCTTTAGTTAAATCGCATCTCATTGAACCCTCCTTGCTAGATAAAAAACTATTATTATTATTATCTGAGGGATTTCACGACCCAAATTGGATCGGTTGAGCGATGTTCAGCTCTACACTCTGGAGCCAGGTCACATCCCGCGACCTAAAGTTCAGAGCACTTTGTGAATGATTTGCGCTGTTCCAAGCAGAGCGTTCTTCTGAAGGGTTCCTGGGGGGAGATGGCCGCACTTCAGCTCTGTGCACGCTTGACGCACTACACCCTCAAAACCTATAAAAGCCGTTGCGTAGCTAGAGCCGGTGTTAGATCATAACCAAACACATCCAGTCACACATCACACCCAGCTCCACTTATCGCTTCAAGCTATAGTCTGTAGCTCCCTTGCATAGTGACTCTCCTTGATCACTGCTACGATTAAGATTGGATTAGACTCATAAACCTATTGTGTTACTCTTTATTGAATATTAACTACAAGAGTATTCCTGGTGTTTATATCCTTCTCTCTCTTACCTATCATCACGTTGATTCTGATGGTAGACGCAGAACCCATCCTCGAAAATTACCGTTTATATCTTACGACAACCTACACGTGCCGTCATAGAGGCGATGGTACCATTTACTTGACTCCACCAGTTTAGAAGCATCAAACCCTGAACTAACTTTATACATACTTAACAATAAACTGAGGTTCGAGTAATACCCCACCTCGAATCGCACAGCTCTAGCAGGGCAGTCTTGAGATTCTTGGACATTACCCCAGAGCTCCGATGACCACTGGATCGACGTCCCCCTTCATCTGCCACAGTCTCTATAGTTCGATGGCAAGGTGACGGTACTTTACCTTCTTCTCCGCTTCCTTGTCCACGATTCTATCGTCGAAGGGGATTGAAACGTCCATCGATTTTGTCGACTTCTCCTGTTTGTCTCCTTGACGACGATGTCTGGTCGATTAACGTGCATTACTCTGTCAGTTTCAAGCCTTTTGTCCCAGTAGATTTACTCAGCTTCGTTTTCAACCACGGGCGCGGGATCATGCTCGTACCACCTCTCACTGACCGGGAAGTATGGATCCGCAGTAGTGTCCAGTGAAGGCGTCGAGCGACTTTATCGTGTCTGCGCTTGTGTTCCGTTTGCGCCAACACTCCGCATTCACTTATCACGTGGTTGATGGTTTCATCCGAGCTCATGCAAACTCTACAGGTTTTTGGCACGTTCTTTCTGTCGATCTTGTTTTGGATGTGCCTGGTTATGATGGCTTGCTCTTGAGCTGCATTATTATTATTATTATTACCTCCGCCAAGGAGATTATGTTATCGTCGTGTTTGTCTCTCTGTCTGTCTGTCACAAAGATAACTCAAAAAGTTATGAACCGATTTGGACGAAATTTACAGGGATTGTTAGATATGTTAGGAAGAACAGATGATTAACTTTTGTTGAAGATATGTCCATCCGTTTGTTTGTCTGCTCATTTTTCTCAATGCCATAACTCAAAAAGTTATGAATAGATTTTGAGAAAATTAACATGAGTTGTTAAGTATATAACAAAGAGTACATGACCAAATTTTGGTAATGATCCGTTCGTTCGTTTGTCCTTGTTTTTAATTTTATGCATATTAGCACATTAACTCAAAAATAATGAATGGATCTTTATGAAATTTATACGGGTAGTTAGTAATGTTAAAAGACATAAATGAATAAATTTTGGTGCCTGTCGGTTAGTTCGTTTGTGTGTTTGACTCATGTTTGTCATAATGTTTGTTAGCAGTATAACTCAAAAAGTTATGAGCGAATCTTCAAGAAAATTGCATCTGCTGTTATTACTATCAAAAGGCACAAGTTATTAGATATTGGAGTTCCAGTTTTTTGTATTGGACACATCTAGGTCAACCCACCAGACTTCCTGCAAAAAAATTATTAACGTTACTCAACTCCTACGACTTCTTGGGTTGTCGCTAAGGGCATGTACCAAAAATTTTTTGTTAACAACTGCATTAAAAGTTTACTTGGCATTTCATTACAATTCGAACAAGCCACCAATTTGAGAAGCTTCTGTTCAACAACAACAGGAGACTTTCTTTTACTAACTATTGGGAAATAAGTTTCCTCTACTGCAAATATCAAAGGATGTCATAAACTGTTGCTCTACGTACTTGCACTTCAAGCCTTAATATTTTTGTCAATTTGTTGCGTATAGAAGTTTTAGAAATATGTACAGGTTTGCCAGTCATTGCTGAATGTAAAAGAATTAAGTCAAATTGCCTAAATAAGGTATGACAAGTAATGGGAGAACATATGAAAATGCGTCTGCGGCACCGTGCAGTCTGGCCCAATTGCGGGACCGAAATAGGCCTTAGGGGCCAGTGTCCTGTCAATGTATGGTTTGGTCTATGGCCAAACTTTAGTAAAAACACAAACTAGTTACAAATATATTAATGAACGTTTCGAACAAATATGTCCATCATCAGCGAAATACTGAAATATAGAATAATTGAAAATATTCAATAGAGTGTAATAACTTGTATTAAGACTAAATTTTACGAACGGCCGTTTACAAAACGAAATGTTGCACTTTGCATATCATTCAGTTTTGGTTTCTGTTGAAAACGCACAGCGGTTCCTTGATACGTAGGTTGTGACTACCCTTTGCTGAAGCTAGAATTTGAAATCATTTATTTGAAATCATTTTATTTACTTATAGTAAATACTTGCTCAGAATGTATGGCAGTTCCGTCTGGAGTTAACATGATTCTGGGCAAGAGAAGAAAAAACCAAATATGTAAGCCTATATGTGTTAGTAGGTTCCACGCTGTGGTTTCCTGAGTAAAAGCTGTTTAAGAAAGTTCGAGATTTTTTGGTCTATAAAATTGGCCTAAAGGCCATTAGAAACGAAAAAATGTCTTGGATAGTCAAATTCGAGATGCAGGTTAGTAAAATTAGAGTCAACTCTCCAGGTAAGGTAAAAAATAGGTCCTAATACTGCTAAGTTTCAGCCTGATATCACAGTAAGTAGAAATGCCCGTACCAGGTCAGGCAAACGTAGGCTTACGATAACCAGAAGTGCTAAGGCAATGGATATTGGTAAAACGAGCTTGCAACACAACGTAACTCGGAGTTTGATAAAATAACTGAACAATAGTTTTAATTCAAGCTGAACTTTACACGTCCTATATCGTGCAGTTTGAAGGGATTCATGTAAATGACGAGATAGTGCCACAATAATCATTGTTCAATACCAAGAGCATTCACTTTTCTGTCCTTACTACGTAGGCATCGTCAAGCGCGAGCACCTGAAGTCATGCATGAGCTCTGCAGCTAGAGGCTCACCATGGTTACTGGTCAATGGAAGCTCCCCAACTCTCCCTGTTGGAACAGTGAATAGAATCATAGCATGTATAGTTCCATGGCGTGGTGTTACGATTCTTAGTGACCCGTTGGGTCACTAAGAAGTCTTCCAAGTATTCCATTTTCTTCTACTCGATTCGTGGATTAGAGTAGGTTAACTCAGATATTAAAGTGCCATAATAGAGAGAGACGAATATTTTTTCGGATATAAAAGTACTGCTTCTAGCTCAAAAATAGTAGACTGATGCTGTTCTTCGATCGTCTTAGCCACTGATGCAGTCACTTCACTAAAATCTTTTTTTTTTTTTTGTGCTTAAGTATCCATCTAGTCCTGACTCTTGAAGGACGTTTTGCCAGCAGGTTCCGCCAACTTGCTTGATGAGATAGAGCAGGTCACTCAACAGAGTCTATTATACACGGGAACTGAGTTCGTCAGGAACCTGCCTTAGAAAGCACCGTGGAAAGGCCACCGAGCTCTGGTGCATCTCCTATTGTTATACTCTTATTGAATCTTCAACGCTCGAATTTCTTCCTATCTTATAGCGAAGACTGTGTGTACGGTGACATACAAACAAATAAAAGAAGTAAGCAGGGCCAAAACGCAAGATTATCAGAGTTTCGTAATTATAGAGATGCTGTGCTATTCATGGTATTTAGGTTGTCCCTTAAACTTATTTAACCATTTAATTTTAATAATGCAGCAAAACTCGCCCACGTTACCCGGCCAGATGCAATCGTCTTACTAAGTTGTCAACTGCAATCGTCTCCGCGGCCCTATCAGCCGTAACTGTCTCCGTGGCCAATAAGACCCCGTGAACTAAAACGCTCAGTAATTTCTACATTACAGTTGAAAAAGCTTCCACCCTTCAACAAGTAAACTTCTATAGTAGTCTGTTCCTTGAGTATAATTAAGTTTCAATAATTATTATATGTTCACCTCCCCGACGCTCACCTTTTGTTGCTCTGCCCACTACCTAGTCCTAGATACTGGCACTGGCAATAACAATGCTTATAGGGATAACGTGGGCGCCATCCATTCATCTTGATAGGCATTATAAAAGTTGTTTTCCACTCTTAGAAATGGATCGTGTCATATACTGAATACATCATCTCTCCAGTACATCTCAAATAAATTTAATCGTGCTGTAAACGAATGTATGGCAAAATAAACGGATAGAAATGCATAGAATGCAGAGTTCAATATCAGTATAAAATTTTATGTCATTAATAAATACTGACACTGCCCAGAGACCAACATTTTTTGTAAACTGACCCAAGTTGGTGAGCACTTCATTTTCACCTGAGCCTCATGTGCCTGCCACGTGACGTTCATCGCGTGGCTATCACGAGTCGCTCATGGCAAACGCCTCCTGGTAGACACATGGGGTCCAACTTAAAACGAGACGGTCACCACCTTGTGACCATGATGACATAACTACTTAGGACGATGTTCACGAAACTACCAGCGACCAACATGTCGAAAGCACCAATATTTTAGCGGCAAGACAACAACCCAAATGGCGCAATGAAGCACGGACAAAATGCTGTATTAGCGAAGTGGCAGTCAGGGTGGACCCATGTGACGGGGACACCTACAATATTGAAACCAGGTGGCAACCTCAAAACCACGTAGGAGCCACGTTACACGGTTGATAGTCACTGAATGTTGTCGATTTTTTGTTATTCACGTCTAAAAGGGGATAATATTAATGGAACGGCTGTGCTGGGCAATTGTAGGGCCAATTAAGGTTGGTTTAAGTCCCAACACTCAGTGGAGCCAAGATGGGCTCCATCCACTCAGGCTGACAAATAATTACCCGATTGCATCATGAGGAAAATTTATCGCGCTAGCATCCACCTGCATGTCTGTAGCCTTCATGTAACAACTGACATCCTTCTACAATGTTATCACGCTAGCATCCACCTGCAAGTCTGTAGCCTACGTGCAACAACTGACGTTCTTCTACAATGTTCTACACTAACACATGCAAGCAGGCAGCACACCCACTCGCACATCTTCTAGCACTCAATTGCCGGTAACTTTTTAATGAGATGCAGAGATGGCGCGCTAAGTAAAAATGTAGCGACGCTACCGCTGCAAAATTTGAAAAGTAGCGGAGCTACCGCTACAGGACATATATACGTAGCTGCACTACTATTAGCGCTACTTTTTTATATATGCGGTAAAATTCCAATATTGTCGTGGAAAGTCACCCCATATCCATCAGTACGTGTGCCTTCCCGACGGGCAAGACATGAAATAAACAGAGGTTCAGAAGAATCTTGTGTTGGTATGCGTAGAAGGAAAGAAGTAGTAATTATGGAAACTAAATTGAGCGCGAAAGACTACGTTGTTTTCTTTGAGCTTCATGAACTCGTAATATTTGGAAATAAACGGCCACTGATGGCGCTATTTAACACTTTGAAAGCCTGATTCATTTTGAAATTCTACATCAGTATTTTCAACTGCATCAGTTTCAACTTCTATTAGAGTTGCTTCACTGGGGAATCTTTTCTTGAACAGATTTATTCCATCTATTACGATTGCTTCCCGCTAGTAAAGATAAAATGTAAATCTAAATTAAAAAGCCTGAATGGTTCTCTCGTGATCTGACATATGTTATTAGGAAAAAATTCAGATTGCTCAGGATGTTCAAAAGTGGTTTAATAGCGAAGATATGCTACACATCCTACAGAAATGTACTAAATAGACTAATACGCAAGTGCAAAGAATACTATTACAAAAATAAAATCATTGAGTGAAGAAATTCATCTCGTAAATTATGGCAGGTATTGAATGATGTTCTTGATAGAAAAACCAAATGTAAGTCTGTTTCTCTTAGTGTTGATGGTACGGTACTTCCTGACGTACAATCAGCTAATTTATATAACGCGCACTTTACTTCAGTAGCAAAGTCTCTGGTGGAGGCCCTCCCTCCTCAAGAAGAAAATTTTACAATCAATGCGGATTATGTTGCTACAGATTGTATTTTTAGTCCTATAAGTCCCAATGAAATTGTTAATATTCTTAAATCTTTCAGTAATAAGCTTTGTCATCGAGATGAGTTTCAACCTTCATTACTGCTTAAAGTTATACATTGTATTGCTGATCCTCTTTGTCATATTTTCAATTTATGCTTGGAGAACGGCATTTATCCTAATGTATTAAAACATGCTCGTGTCATTCCTATCTTCAAGTCAGGTAGTCCGAATGATGTGGCTAATTATAGACCCATATCTACGTTATCTATCTTCAATAAAATTTTAGAGAAAGCCATTCATTCTACGCTATCAAATTTTCTTTCATCTCATAACGTAATTAGTGGTCAGCAGTTCGGCTTTCGAAGTATATCTAATACAACGCTAGCAATTTTTCATCTTGTAACTGACCTTCTAAAATGCTTCCACAGTAAAACATATGGCATTTCATTATCCTTAGATCTTCGAAAAGCGTTCGATACCGTAGATAAAGCAATTTTATTAAAAAAAAACTTGATCATTATGGCGTTCGGAATGCAACAAATGCACTGATTAATAGTTTCCTGTCTAATAGTGATCAATATGTACTCTGTAACTGTGCCAAATCACATGTATTACCTATTAATTCCGGTGTTCCGCAAGGAAGCATTTTAGGCCCGTTATTGTTTAACATTTTTATTAATGACATTGCTACCCTCGGTATGAATTGTGTATTGTATGCGGATGACGCAGTTTTCTACACCAATAGTAGTAATGTTCAAGCTTCTATAACTGATATGCAAACTTTTTTAAACGTGTTGTCTGAATGGTTAACTCAAAATAGATTGACTGCTCATGAGAATAAAACCAAATTAATGCTTTTCTTACCCTGTACTCACCAACAGTTGTCACCTATCTTCTTTAACAATAACCTACTAGAGTGGGTGCCGGGAATAAGATATCTTGGACTGATCCTGGATGAAAAGCTGTGTTTTAAGTCCCATATTGATGACGTGGGACGCAAGCTTAGCAGGGTTCTCGGCATAATCTATGCAATATCCATTTATGTTGATCGTGAATAATTAAAAATAGTCTACTACTCGTTGGCTCATTCAGTGCTGGTCCAGAATATCGCCGTTTGGGGAGGAGCCCCACGTTGTCACATTCACAAGCTTGAAGTAATATTGAATAATATAAATATAAATTGGCGAATACTACGTGTAAGACGCAACGAAAATTATGTGCCTCTAATGAGATGCAGTGAAATGTACTTGTCTTTACAAATGTTGCAATTTCAGGATGTATACTACTATTCCTCACTAAATTTTTTTCGATTTGTGTTCTATAATCATCCTGTAGTATTTCTAAAGTATTTCAGTACCCTTATTCCCCAACAAAATTACGAACTGAGACGTACTGTTCTCAATCTCCCAACTGTGCGTGTTGACGTTGAGAAACGCGCTACAGTATCTTAAATTGCAACTCTTCTCAATAAACTTCCTGCGTGTTTATTAGATCCCATTTCTGATAATGTCTTAAAAAAACGTTTTAAAGAATACGTCATGAAATTGTATTAGTTTTTGTTTTTTGTTTTATGTTGCCCAAAAAGTTTTTTAAACTTTCAGTGGCTGCACAGATGCATTATTCTATAGAGTATTACTACTTTACCAAATACTTATAATATAAAATGTGTCTGTGTGTAATAAACCTATCAACCTATACATCCATTGCTTTGCTGTAAAGGGCAATTTAAAGCGCGAAGAAACGTGAGAAACATTACCTAACGATGCCAACAATATCATATGGCTCTGCAAGTTAAACTGAGCTGCACTCCACTAATTTCTGTGTACTGTGCGGTACTCGAGCTTGTGGTAGTCGATCAGCCAGCGACGCATCACCAAACGGAACACGTATGATGCTCGTTCCAAACGCGTTCATTCTCGTAACAAACGCGTTCATTCTTTATTAGAAGACTTATGAGTTATGAATCGGTAAGACTTAAGTTCACTTAAGTGTTAAGTCTTACTGTTTTATTATTATTACTTTTATACTCCTGAAAACATTACTTTATTAGATTATAATTTATCGTCATGGGTAAATATTTGTTTACTCTTTTGCCCAATCAAGTTGATACACATGAAATGTGTTTCTTTTTTCATCGATTGGCACGTACTGAACCCAAAAATCACAGCCACTTTTCGGGGGAAAATGCCTACTTTTCGAGATAGTTGCCTTTAAAGTTTATTTTTTCCAATCTAATTCCGAAGAAAGATATTCGGTCAAGAATTTCCAAAATTTTGATGCCATATATACAGGTAATGGGACACATTTTAAGACGTTTTACACCAATGACAATTTTCTCAGCAACGCTCAGTTTTCGAGATATTCTACTTCGAAGTAACAATTGTTTTCCTATGAAAGAAAATACCCGGCGGTTCCACAATAACTTAAACTGTGTTCACTAAAATAAAAAAGAAAAACACTATTTAAAAGGCGTCCTAAACCCGCAGTGCCAACGCCAGGTATTTTCCACAATAAGAAAACAGTGGGAACTTTTTTCAAAATCAAATATATCGAAAACTAAGCATTTGCAAGCAAAATGTTATTCGTGTAAAACGTCTTTAAATGTGTCCTATTACCTATACGGTATATGCCATCAAAATATTTTTTTTTTTTTAATTCTAGACCGAATTATTTTCTCCAGTACTTGGGGAAAAGTAGAACTTCAACGTCAAACATCTCAAAAGAAAAAAGAACATCCCCAAAAAAATGGTTGCGTTCTTTGGACTCGAAACGTGTAAATCTATAAAAAGAACACATTTCATGCGTATCAACTTTACTGGGCGAAAGGGTAAATATTGCCCCATTGTCACCTGATCACGACATGTTAACATAAATTGATGTTTTAGGACTTTTGTAATTTTGTTTGTATAAAAGGAAAGTACAGGTAGAAAAGTAGAGCTAAAAGTAGCGGCGCTTCATATGCTAGCGCTACAGCAAATGTGTAGTGGCTACACCCACCTCTGATGCGATGCTACGTCATTACCAAAAGTCAACCATTTACGGCGTTTCACTCATACAACTCCAAATATTTTATACGCAATATAAATAAATAATGTGATTAGATTAATATATTACTTGAAACGCGCCAAAGATTAGTTATACATTATTATTTTATCCAGTGTAGAAAAATAAATACCTAGTTTGCCTCGTATCTGAAATTAAATTAGTCCTAACCACTTATTGAACTCGCCAGAATCACTGACCTTTGAAGTGTGACGTAGTTCCTTCCGTCTCCGTGACGAGGCCGCTGTAGTCGGCAGAGGTCGCCACCTCCTCCGTCAGGTTGCACCAGTAGTGTTGGTTGTTTACACCAGCCGCGACCGACACTCCGGTGCATTTTTCATCGTCGGTGCAGGTTTGTCGGCACTGACCTGCCAGATGAGAAAGAGAATAACGGTGAAGATACGTTGGCTGTGCCAGACTTATCACTGAACTACGAATTTCAGACTCTACTTAGATTGAAACGTTTGGTAATATGTGGTAGTTTTATCGATTAGCTATGGGCCCACTGACGATGAGAAATAAAAGTTAATTACTAAGGTGACCGTGTCTTAGTTCCGCCACCTGTCAATAATTTTTCTCATCTTATACTGTGTTGATTTAAGAATTTAAGTAGATGAAGCGACTCCCAACCATAGTTTTACCGTTTCTCTCGAGCACAGTGAGCTACCAAACCGAGCCTTTTGAGTCACTTCCGTTAGGTAGTCACTCATTAACGTTATGGAGGCAACAGACGACAAAATAATTACAGAAATTCACAACTTGATAGAAAACAGAACTCTGGTGCAGTATTCTAATCCATATATACTGCCCTATACCACATTCTACTAAGACGCTGTACGGTACCTCTGGCGTATAAGGTAATTTTAAAACAAACCTAATTGAATACACTCTAATATTATAGTACAAATATTTACTGACATGGACGCGAGACGTTGAGAGTGCGTGACACCATCCCGTCAGGTATTGTAGTGTTGGCCATGGTCGTGTAGACCTGCGCCTGGCCAGCACCAATGAGCAGCCAGTTACTGACCAGCTGCAGCAGCGCCACATACTTCATACTCCTTGAGGCTCCCTGAAGTTACGGAAACGGGGAAAATGTAAAAAATGACTTAAACATGAGGAACAAGTTCTGTTTTGTTTGGTAAAACCTGCATGTATATATAGTCTCTTCAGGAAGCAAAAGTCCTTGCGATGTGCTGAACTGCACTTTCCGATATAGCGGCAGCCTAGAGTGCTGAGGCCATGACACTGAACGCTGCAGTTTCAATGCCAACAGGCAAGCGAGCTCTTGCGGTTCTTGATGCACTAACTCAGTATTTGACATCCCTACAGCTGTCATGTGGTTACTTACTCTTCCAAACATGGGGAGGGTGGGGGAGACAAGTAGTTGTATACGAGCCTTCCGCTAATTGCTCCATGCATAGCTCTTGACGATCCGTGATTAACTGTAGCCGTACATTCCCCTGGGCCAGTTGGCCTATATCTCTAGCACAAACCAGTGCGTGTACGTTCCCCAGTAGGTGTGATTTAGAAGGCTGCGCTTTAACCGCACCTACCGTATCTATATAACCTCGAAGTCTTCCTCCCGTTGTAGCCCGTTGTACCCACAACGGCAGCATACCATGCATGCCTGACTTCCGTGCTAAAGGTGCCGAGTTCGAGTGACAAGCCTGTCGAGAGATCTTTGTGGCATCCAGCGTCCTGAGTCGGCAATCACTTGGCATGCGGAGCTGGATGGGGGCACCTGCCTGACCAGAAGTGGGAGGGTAAGGGTCTCGGGTCGTTGAACCTTCTGTTTCGAAGCCATAGCTCTTAGCGACCCGTGGTTGGCTGCGGCTCTACTTACTCCTCTGGGGCCAGTTGGCCTATATCTGTAGCATGAAACAGTGCGTATGGTTTTTAACAGTGGAGCCTGGAGGCTACAGTCAAAGTTAACTTTACCTTTGCCCTTAAGCGCAAGCGGTGCTGTCCAAGAAACAGAGTGGTTCTGTGTGTTTGCACTCGGCGCTGTAGATGCACGATGTCTGTTCGGGGTTAAGAGCTCAGGGCATGTTAGAATATTCTACTCCCACAATGTGCTATATATACTGTGGGTAGTAGGTTTTCGTAAGTACTCCATTATAACAGTTTCCATTCTTACAATCAAGTACTGGACTAGGTACAATTCATATATTAGAAAATTATGGCACCTACAAACGAAGGTAACACAGAAGTTTCAAGGGCAATTGATTAAAAGCAAATCTCTAAAGTTCTAGAACGGAAAGTTATGTACGAATTCTCTAAAAGCTTAAGCAAAATCCATAAAGTGACATGAGGTGGCAGCCCTTCTGGTCAATTGTACTCGTCCTAGAGGCCTTCAGCGAGAACGGCTCGTGAAACCAAGCCAACCATACAGCTTAAGAGCTTAGGCCCAGTCTAAGGAATAGAATGGGTTTACTTGCTTATGATTATATTATTTGCTCCAGTATGAAAAGTTTACATTTCGGTTGAAGAACCATGTTCATGGGAAAAATAATACACTATACTGAACTTCCTATAAATCAGCCCTCTGAGACTCACAGTCAAATGCCCTGAATGCTAGTGTCTTGCAACCCAATGAAATGCTCTCTTCTACTCTCCTTTATTTATCTCAAATGTCATAACACGTTGACAGAATAAAAACAATTACTCAATTAACAGAGAATGCATCCAACTAAAAGCTTAGATAACTTATGGGATGCAAAAGCACCCATCTAGTAGTACGAACATGTGTATAGATTTCCGAAAAATATGACTACGATAAGACATGTGACATTACCTCTTTTTTTTCCCATAACAACAGAAAAGGCAACTACTCAAAAAATACTATTTCTGTCAAAATCGTATAAAAATTCACTGGGTAATCAGCTGTGAACTTAATAAGTCGTTAGGGCAATTGATAAAGAAAACGAACTCAAGTCATACGACAGAATCGTCGCTCCGCAAGAAAATTGGAAAGGAAGGTTAGGCCTGAACCCACGCTGAGACCCCATTTGGAGTGTACTGTTAGGATTTTGCTGTGCGTTGCAGTTCAATTATATGCATGTTATGACGTCCGTATATAAGAACAAATTAATCAAAATGTCATTATTTTGAATTAAACGTGAATAGTTTGACATAGGAAATTAATCAAAAACAAAGTAGCATGAAATTTACACACAGCAGCGTCCAACAAACAAAACAAACGAAGGATAGCCACGCCTTCAATCTATCCTATCATGTGTTCGGAAAACAGAGAATGCAAGGGTAAAGAAACACGCGATATAAACAAACACATCTGTATTGGTAACCTTTAATTACATTTGGGCGCTCCATGAGAAAGAAGCTAAAATTTCATCAATTACTGTTACATGGTTAAAAGGCGCGCCTGTTGAAATCAAACAAATGCAGCTTAGTGGGAAACGAATGTTGCGCGTTCGACCTGGGCATTATGACATGTATATGATACATGCATTAGGCCTGTGTCCAACGGTTCGGCAACTTCAGAAAAAACCCACAAGTTCAAAACATATCTAGATAGAGTCTCTCAGGAAAATAATAATACGGTGACAACTTCAATTGAGACTTACACGGTGACAAGTTAAATTGAACATTCATTCTGTGACATGTCCAATTCTCGCTCATATTGCATGACTATAATCGAGAATTGGAGCCAGTCAACCTTTGATTACCAATAACTAGAGCTAGGACATTGGAGCTGTTAAAAAGGAGCCGTAGTAGCAGTTAAAAGGAGCATTTGTAGCGCTATAAGTGTGCAATAGTAGCGATCGAAATGGGCATTAGGAGCACCTATGGGAGCATTTGGAGCAGTTACCGGAGCATTTAGAGCGCTCATAGGAGCATTTGGAGCAGTTCCGGGAGGCACTCGCCGGAACCCTGGACATTTTGCGTTCACGTAAGCTTTCCTGCGCGTGCAATCACTAAAATAAACTCTAACTAGACAAATCTAACCTAGCCAAACCTAACCTACCCTTACTTAACCTAACCTAACCTCCTTACCTAACCTTCTAACCTAACCTAACCTTACCTAACCCAATGTAACCTCTCTAACTTTACCTAACCTTACCTAACGTTACCTAACGATATGTAACGTTACCTAATGTTACCTAACGTTACCTAACATTACCTAACCCAACTTAACCAGCGATACAGCGGGCAGCGCGGCGCACCAACGTGAACGCCGCTCACGCGCACACGGTCTGCG
>LQNS02278156.1:10247967-10263340 GCA_001587735.2 Parhyale hawaiensis
AGTACGGCTGCGTCTAAGGCCGGCTGCACACTAGCAACTTTCGTTGTCGCTAGCAGCCTAGACGCAACTTAGCTTATCCGACTGCGCAGCCGTGGCCGTGACTTTAGCATGACGTCTATGAACATCGTGCTGTAATTCTTAAAATATCAATCGTTGTGAACACCAACCGCTCATAATTAAGAGCGATCGTTGAAAGTTCAACATTGCCACTCGCTAGGGTGTAGAAATTGCAGCAGCGACTGAAATATTTGAAAATTTTTGAAGCAGCTAAATTTTGTGCAAGCTGAAGCCGTGTCGTAGCTACTACGTACACGGATAAGTTGAATTGCCTCTAAGCTCCTAGCGGCAACGATAGTTGTTAGTGTGCAGCCGGCCTTAGATGGTAGCACGGAGAATGGGTAGTACTCAGCAATGGTCGTGCCGGCAATCAGGCTGAATAGGAACAGACGTAGGTACTGCGTGTCTTACCAAGGCAGACGCAATGTCGTTGGGAGCAGATGGCTCACGGCTTGGCGGTATGTTGCTGCACCTACATCACCTCTTTTTATTTTATGTATAGCAACAGCTATTGAAGGCGTCTTTTTGCGTCCACGCTCGTGATCAGAATCACCGTTATTATGATCATCGTGATCACTGAAGAGCACAAGAACGGTCAATGATTTTGTATAGCATCCAGAGACGTCATGTCTATTTCCGAAAAATAGATGTCTATCATATTTTTACTGAAAATAGTGGGGAACGGATTTCTTAGGAACTTTTATTTATTTTGAACTGGGTGCGTAAGTGAACTAGCAGTATTTAAAACATTTTGAACGCACACAAGCATAAAACTAACGAAACTACAATCCTTGATGTGAATATTAGAAACAATCATGATAACATTATTCAATTTATCCCTAATATAAGAAAACATCACGAAATTGCATTTCAAATTTTGAATTTTTACTTGGCCAACGGCTGAAATCACTCTTTGATCACGCATGAATAGAACACGGAGGAAATTACGCAGCGATCAACTTTCACCACTGATCACAGTTGATTACTATCAGAATTACGTCAAAAAGTGGTCACAAAAACGCACAGATCATGCGGAATCAGGCTGAATCATCCGCAAAGTGGTCACAAAAAGACGCCATAAGACAAACAGCAAATATAATCTTTCACAACATTCGAATCTGGCGTTGTGTCCATGCAAGTTCAACCGTGTATAGTTCAAGAGATTAACTAAAATGTAAACAGCCATGTCTGCTGGCCTAGCAAATTCACTTGTTCAATCCCGCATGTTTTCTCAGATCTGAAGTGAATTAGAGTTCAGAAAGCTGGTTATTTTTCTCTTATTTAAAACAAACACAAGTAGGAACGTAGGGGATAAGGCGAAGGTGTGAACCGGGCTGGAGAAGAAACCTTACACAGCATCCGCTGGACAATAATTATTGGACAGTTGAATTTGATTATTGTTTCTCAAACTTATCAAGCTTGTAAGTTGCACATAATGTGATAGGGAAAATATAATGTAACGGTGGGTATTTTGCATAAGAAACGCGCTTTATAAGACAATAGAGTTATCCGATTGTTTATCATGCAAGGAAACAAGCGAGATTTTATTTTATATGTAACAAGTACAGCACTCTGAGAGCATATATCTCCGCCAAGCGATGTAACCTGAACGAAAATTTTTTATTGCTTCTGAATCTAGGATTTTCTTTTTATCGTTACCAAAATTTGGCCATTGTTGCTCTCGTCATTACTAACAGTTTGTGTACTAATTTTATTGAAGTTCCGTCCGTAATATTTTGACACACACTAAGACAAACGTTAGTCAAACACACAAACGGACAAACCACTCATCATCAAAATTTGATCATTAATGTCTTTGAAACTTTCTAACAAATCCTGCAAACCTCGTACACATCCGTCCATAACTTTTCTGTGTTTTTTTGGTTATTATTTAAGTTATTTATTATTTGAGTTGTTTTAGAAAGAAAAGAGAGGCAGACAAACAAACACACGATTGAACGGAGCTTCAGTAAAGGTTAATCATCTGTTTCTTCTTCCATGCTTAACAACCCCTATAAATTTCGTAAAGTTCCGTCTTTAACTTTTTGAGTTATTTTTGTAACAGTTTAAGAGACAAACCGTAAAAATAACTTCCTTGGTGGAGGCAATAGAACTATGTCATGCGAGAGGCTTAACAAACAGTGATAATGAGTACCTATGTTAATGAGAAAAATAAAGTGAGAATGTAGTGCCTAAGATAAGCTCGCACAACAGTACAGAAAATACGTTAACTTACCTTCACGTCGGTGTTAGAATCCATTTTGGCGATGTCGTCGAGGTAATCTCCAATTTTTTCAATATTTTTCTTCTTCTGGAAAATAGAATTGAGATTTCAGTACATTCTGTTTGTGATGTACATGCGGAATTAACAAGCTATTTGCACTGTGAATCTGTTTGGTAGATTACATATCTATTAACTAGCTTAGCCATGACTTCAAAACATCGGTAGAGAATTTGCCTGGTCTTCAACGTTCATTCGTTTACCCGTTGAAGCTTTATAGCAGCTATAAATTTCGCAAGCTTCAAGACTCTGCCGTGGTCTTCCAATAAAATATCGAAGGCTGTGAGAGCAGTTAGTTCCTTCTCGGACTTTGGTACATAACCAGTCTCCTGTGCAGCAGAACTTACCCGCAAAAATAATCGTCAGATACCCAGGAAAATTTTATTGGTGTTTATTACACAAGCTACTGCTAAAGACCACATTATGTATAACTTGCCTAGGTAAGAGATATTAATGTTCTGAATACGACAGGACTCTTCGCCCATACAAGCAAGTACCCCTTCCTTGACTTGGCAGTGTGATGCCAAGTACTAAGTTGAGAATAGACTGGCTATGATCATTGCCCGTGGAAATTCATCAACAGCAATTGAACGAAAAGAAAAGCGGTGTCACAACAGGGGAGAGAGGGGGGGGAGCATTGACTGGAATGCATGTTACCAGATTGTGTGAAGGCTCTTTGAAAAACGTGCCATGGCCGATGCTACTGCATGGGGAGGCCCTCGTTTCGTCGTATCGCATCAAGCTTGAGAGAAAATTTATAGATGAATGAATAGTGAGATAACTACACAAACACAGCGGTGTCAATTATAGTATCTGATAATAACTATAACAAAGTGTACCAGAGTTGCCTATTTATTGCATACGTTATTCAAGAGTGACTGTGTGACGACTTTCGCACTTTAAAAGTTTATTTCTAAACATCTTTATCGTATCAGAAGCGTAAAATAAAGATAACCGAATGGGGATTAGTACCAATATTAATCTGCTTTATCAATAAAATGTGATCCATTCAGCGGAATATTCTCCCAGAGATGCGCAGTATTGCAGCAAAGTTAAAAACAAAGAATCCCTAGTTGGGCAAGACATTATTGAATAGCAATTCCGAGGGAAAGCTTTGAAACCCAAGGTATGAACAGCGCAGCGTTGCCGCTGGTTCGGTTCTGACCCCGCAGGCTGCGCCCCGTCACCACGGTTATTCTTTGACCCAACACACGCTGTGGTCGGATTAGCTTCAACTTAGCCAGAAGTGCAGTTCTCAACGCTCAGCGCGGCCTTGGTTCAAGTTTGAGACGTACTCGGCCTGCGATTAACTCCATATTGAACTAGATAATATGACTCTGAGACTTGAAGGTCTGGTTAAATAAGTACAGTAAAACGCCGAAAATTAAGACTGCGCGGTTGGCTTTAATTTTCTGCGTTGGGCTCAATTTTTGGCGTTGAGAAGTTCTCCTAGTATCCCCTTAGATAGATACATTTATTTCAACCGTACCATATGAAACCGTGCTGAGGTCAACTATATTATTTGTAAAACAATGTGTCAGAGTTATAAATAGGTACGTAAAAATGAGAGTGTCTCATATTTTTTCTTTTACTAAAACATATGAACCTTCATATAAATCATATGAAGTTGACAGAGGAAAAGTAAAATGTTAATAGGCAAGTTAGAGTTGTGAGTAATAATATACTTACTATGAAGTCGAAAATGATGAAAAAAGCCACAGTTTGCATATTCATAAGCATTCCAACGTGTCCCAAAAATTGCATGAACATTCTCCCAGCATTTTAGGTGCAAGAAAACAGTGACCGAAAATTCGAAACCTGTCAAAAAAGAGAATCAACCCCCAAAATGACTCCTAAAGATATCAACCCCAACATAGACCATAGATCCCACAAAAAACCTAAACGTTTATTAAATCAAAACTTTTTCCTAATAAATTCTATTGATTATTGAAGTGAAAAACAACTTGTAGTAGGAAGGAAGTATCTAATGACAAGAACTGCAAAACACGACAAGGTTTTGCAAGTTCGTTCACTGTTGAAATGAACATTTAACACCTTTGTTGAAGTGTTTTACAGTTCTTGTTATTGCATACTAAAGTATTTAGATTTTTTTAGTCAGTTAATGTGAAACTGTTCTTACTTCTGACAGGAGATTATGTGACCATTTGAGTTTATGTCTGCTATAGTCAGTAACATTACGCTAACACTACTGGACGATTTTTCTTTACATTTTCAAGATTTGTTAGTCTTGTCAGCAGTAACAAGTTATTCGATTTTGCGAGCAGTCTGATTATCTCTTCCAGGTTTTAGAATAACCCTGCGCCAACCGCGCAGTCTTAATCTTCGGCGCTTTACTGTATAAGCTCTTTTGGTAGAAAAGTCCTGATGCTAGTGGACGGATCTTTTATTCATCAGTTTTAGACCAAAGACACAAATGTCTCTCGCAGAGCAGCTTCTAGTATAAGTGAAACTGTTGTTTGGAGGGGTAGATTTGTTTTTATTTCTAAATTCACTCAAATGATGCATCACCCACGTCACTGAGCTGCATGGATGGTGTTTCATACAGGGGCATGAGCCCAGCTGGATCTAGGGCGGGGCTCATTTTCACCCGCGTACTTCACTAAATTAAGTTGTCAGAATCATATAAACTCAGTAGCTATTTGAATGTTATAGATATTGAGCTATTATACTCCTGTAAAAAATGTATATATTTCTTACGCTGAAAATACTGTCTAAGTGTTCCAGGAGTGGTCACTGATATTCGTACACGCAAAACTGGTTATTTCGGAAATTTTCACAAGTTATGCTACTAGAAATTATTAAAGAGTTTTATGTATGAGCTAGCTATGCTGATCCACACATTGTGTCATATAATTCTATAAATTTACTGGATTAATTAAGAATATTTAAGCAGATAACCAGTGCAATCGATGACGATTGGTGTAATCACAACTCTTATCTGACGATAACGTGTTACTCCGTTGACTGATAAGGCTGCTACTCCGGTAGCGATAAGCGCAGCAACGACGTGTCATTTTCATGATGAAATTGCTGACGGATTGGATGTGCTGCGCTAGCAACTGAATTCTGAAACTTATGTCAGAAGTTACTGCATTATCCCAGTCAGAAATTATGGTTGTAATTATAGTAGAAGAACCATGATTATGGTCGAGACTTTGGTTGTTTATTATCGAAATATCCTCCATATTCAACCATTTATGGGGTGCAGTACGGTAGAGATATGTCACAACCTTCGACCATATTATCAACCATAATTCCCAACCATAAATACCCAATTACAACTATTAAGGCTTTAGCTGCACAAACATGATGGTGAACCGTAAAAACCACCATTCACAACCAAAATCGACTGTGTTCAGCGAATGATACAACGATATTCTACCTAGATAAACTTTTTTCACTGTTGACATATTATGCAGTCGATGCCTGCTTTGTTTCCAGATGATTAGTTGCTCATAATAATAATAGTTTAATTATTACGTACGTGTTAGGCCTGCAGCTCAGAATGGCCTAAGGCTCTAAACTGCAGAACGATGCTAGAGCAGGAGCTTGAACCAGTCGGTGCTGTAAACGCACGTTTATATGTAACTTATTTAACTCTAAGTCGGTACAGAGCTCTGTACCCAGTTTAGAGGAAGTTAGTACTCGGGTGAAAATTTTCGGGCCTACCTGTTTTCAGGGCACGAGTACGAAAGGTTAAATATCTCATAAAACTTGACATCTTCCACACAAAGCTAACGGGAATATTTTCTTGATGCATCTTTACAGATATAAACTGAATGAACACAAAAAATGGATGTCAATATTCGATCAAAGATTGCAATACTATTCAGCAAGGGATACAACAAATAAAAATAAAAATGATGGGGTAACTACGCGCAAAGTGGCTAAGCGTAAAAAAAATCGGTAAACAATAGATAAAAATAACGTTAAGGCCGTTAGTGTCCATATATACCCTGCAATTGTTGAATTTCATCGACAGGAAGGAAAAGACTGAAAATATGCACAATTTTTGCACTATAATATGAATTTTTAGATGTTTCGCATTCAAACTTATAGTCATACAATATTATTTTGGTCGATAATGTTGGGAATAGCCATATTATTAAAATCCATGGCAATCCTTACATATTCTGCCCCATATAATGGGAGGAATTCCCCTCATGATCGTACGTACGGAAATCGGTTGATAAGCTACCATAGTTATGCTCTAGCATATGCTCTACTATATATAGTCTTTAAACATCCTTGTACAGCCATCTACCATATATAGTCGTCAAACATCCATGTACTACCATAGACCTTCGTTTCCTGACCAACCTTAAACAACCAATATCGCCTCCACCAATATCGACCTAAATATACTAAAATCAACGTTATGTTATGGTCGACATATCTACCATATTGTTTCATCATCCATAATCGACTTTAATCTCTCATACACCACTATATTCTACTATAATCACAACCATAATGTTCGACTGGGATATATAACCCGCTGGGTCGTTAACTTTCTCCAGACGTCACAGTGTTCTTAACGTATGTATTCCTTATTTCTCAACTTACGGTGCTGCTAATAAGTTCAATGTTTTAAATTATGTTGTCATAGTTTTATGCGTAATATGAGGCTGATATATCTAATAGTTATATTGTTGTAAGCAGTTTTGCGATGCACTATGCATCATATACTGAGGATTGTTACTCTAGGTAGATTGCTGTTATAGAATGCTTCTGTTGCGATGTTAGTAATCTCTAAAGTTAGATGTCATTGATACATTTTATCATCATGATGATTAGAAATGAAAAATTTTGATGTTTTCGATAAGTTCCTCAAGTTGCGACGTTATTAATGTTTTACAAGGTATGATGTTAATGATTCTCAGTGCGATGTTTTATGTATTTACGAAGCTAGAAAGTACTGGACTGTGGTGAAGTTAACCCTAGAACTGTCATCAGGTGCAGGTGTACTCTACACCTATCGATAGTGATATTTTATTAGTCTACCAGGATTATTGAACTTCATTAGCAATGTTTAAGTGCAGTGATGAGCTGGCAACAGGCAGTCAATGAAATACCGGTAGGTGAAAGCAGACGCTTGATAATTCAGCCGCACTGGCTAAAGCCAGTCTGAACTTTAGTCTTTTGAACGTGTTCGTTCATCCAGTCGTCCGAATGCTTTGTAGCGTAGTTGTAAGCACAAAAGGTTATGAATATGTTGGCCGTCATATCACTTTCTTCGGCAAGTATCACCAGGTAATTTACGAATATCTCTTCAGCTTTGGAGCGAAATAAAACTCAGAATACACTATTCTGCTCTTCTACGGCACAGTACACAATTGGACGATTGCATGAGTGAACGCGTTGAAAGGACAAACGTGCAGAGCATCCCTTGATTACTTTTGCTCTTCGTTATACCAAGGAGTGTCGCCTCGTAGCTGCTGTCGTTGCTAATGCTCTACTTAACTCTCTTCCCTCCACATTGGGCACCAATTTCGGTAGAAATAGTTACATTTGACAGTGGGCTCTGAGAGCCACATGGCCGGTAAAGACTTGAGCTTTACGTTTACTGTGTTGTAACTGTGATGTATATTTAACAGATGAATTACACGTATCACTTGGTATGTGCGATGCTGCCTCTATAGCAAAGGGCGTTTGGGACTTCGCGTGCATCGATGGTTTTGTACGCCTACTTTGTAAAAAAATCTAACCTGCACAAGAGGAGGTAGCAAAGAATCTGCGTTCACTTAAGCTTACACATAATTTTTTCCGTAGTTGCATTGTGAACGCCAGCCACGAGTGACGAATATTTTCCTTTACATCCGCAAGTGCGGCGTTTTATGGGGAGACAGTCGGTGGTCTGGGCACGACTGACCAAAGTCCAGTATGAGATCCCTTGAAGAACATCTAACCTCCCAATCTAAGGCCCTCAGTAAGGCTCTCTAATTAGTGAAGCAAGAATGCTTTCACGAGTAAACTTTCTGCAAAGTCATAAAAAACTTGTTTTACAAAGTACATGCACCACAATGAATAAATATCAAGTTGGGTAAAATTTACATGTCAGCAACTGAAACTTTTGTGTTCCATTAACGGACACGAGGCGCTTTAGTGTAGGAACGCCCTGGTAAATGAATACGTAGCGCCAAATTTATATGAGTGGAATCATTAACATATGATAGATTGCATATCGACTTGATGTTTGGAAATCTAGTGAAGCCACGTAGTAAAATTCAGGATGGATATTTATTACTGCTTTTGCATTGAGAAGAAGAACTGCAATGCTCATATATGATGAAAAATTACTTCTAGAAGCATAATAAAAGTGAATTTTAGCGCAGCCGCATGCAAATCGTGCTATTATATGGAATAGATGCAACCCATGTATACATTTCCAAACAAAGAGGCAGGTTATTCAACATGCGCTGTCATAATTGCCACGAGATGACACGCCAGCAAGTTTATAGTCAATATATTTAGATTCATAGTTGGCTTGAGTTCTTGACTGCACGTGAAGAAGGATAGTAATGCTGTAAGATATAGAAACAGCAAGTAGCTTAGTGCAACGTATCCTCTATGGTAGAATCACAGCTGACCAGGAGAAGTGTGAACAATTAAATTGTACCAAGTTAAAGTTTTGATCATCATTAAATGGCCAGATATACTAATTTCTTTGTTAAGTCGTATTTGCCCCTGCATATGACTTACCTCAGTGAGTGTGAAGTGCGGTATGGCTGAGGTGCTGAGGGCACCGCCTTATATAGGTCGCTGATCAGGTGTATCTACTCACAGTGTTCCGAGATTCTCACTAGCCCAGGATTAGGTCCATCCACAGGCAATAAAATGTCTATTTTAGCCTCATAGATAATAGTTTATCAGCAGTTAGAGGATTACTTGCTGATTTAATATCAGTGAGCGAACTGACTCATAACTTTGAAATTGTGTCCAGTCATACTTTTATCGATATTTCCGTTCTAACAAAGTCACGAAAATGAACTGCTGATGCAAGAGTCGTAAGCAGACGCTTAACTGCCTCATTAGATGTTTGTGAAAGAATTAGCAAAAGTGACTCAAATGGCACTATCAGCAGTACAATGTAGTCAGTGGGCCGCCTTGCTTACCCCTCGGGAATATTTTCTTGCTTATGAGTCTATAGCTAGTATAAGAATTGGCAGTCTGCTTTAATGCACTTTTGTTATATAGAAATATGAGTCAGAATTATTGATAAATAAGGTTATATTTACTCAATGAATTTAACCACATTAAAATAAGGAAGAAGAACGTTAAATTATAAAAACAAAGTTTAAGCGTTTCGGGCTTCGCCCATCATCAATAACTCTGTAAAGACAATTATATTTTAAAAAAATTAATGCATCAGACTAGTTATGAATTTCATAGACAAAAAAACACTTACTGACTAGCTAAACAAAGTGAAAGAGCGCTGTTCTGGTAATCAAAAATGGGTTTCAATCAAAAGCAGATACGTGAGTCAACCATCCTAAGATCAGAGCTATTGTGCATGGTAAGCATTTCGCAGCTTCAGAATCACTTTATATTCTTCTGACTGAAACCAATTTTAAATGACCAGAACATTGCTCATCCACTTTTTTTAGCCAGTTAGTGTTGTATTGTCTTCATGAAATTCCTGTAGAAGTACTATTATGTATTAAATTTTCATTTGAAATGTCTTTGTCATGACAGAAGTGCTGATGATGGGCGAAGTCCGAAACGTTTACCCTTTTTTATAATTCGGTGTTTTTTCTCATTTTAATATTGTTTAATTGAATTAGTTGATACGATCTTACTTTCAATAATTCTGGCTCTTATGGTCATAATCCCAGTGTGATTAACATGTGCGAATAAATTGGTCTGACATTCATGGTCAGCAGTGTTATTTAAGAGATTTTGTCGCTGGATGAGCAGCAGCACCGACACTCACTATCAGCGCTTATCACCATGATGCATCCTACTATCAGGAAGAGCTTTTGATCTCTTATTATTTTATTCGACAATTAAAGCTTTTTTATCCGTGTTACAGGTACAGAACGAACAAGAACTTTCACAGTAAACCGTACGTTGATACAATAATACAGGTGATAAACTGGTCTGAGGGTAAATTACATATATCATGAGATTCGACCTTCCATTGCGTTTGTAGGTTTATTAGACCAGAATGGCGTAGAATTTGCCAAAGTTTAAGTGTCAGTAATGTTCTTTGTCAAACCTTAATAACGACACAAACTGGTCTGCATCGCCGAGCAGACGCCTTTCATGATTCTGCGTTTGATTATCACGTGCGCTTGATTCTGCGATTAACGATGCTAATGCTGAGCATAGCACGACATTTTGTGTAGTGGGACGAAAATGGTGAGAAGAAAAATACAGTCCCGCAATCGATATCCTCTGTAGAAAGAGGGAGCAGTAATATTTTGCCCTCACAAGACAGACAGTGGCATCTACGGTGATAGTATTCAGCAGTTACAGGCCTGCCAAGGCCACTGCGTCACCATAAGATTTCCCCATGAACTCTCTCTATGTTGGAACAGCGAAAAGAATTTTAAGAGACGTATTGTATGTAACTTCGAGCTATATTGCTTTTTGCACAGCTACTATATAAATACAATTTATTATTTATTAGTTTAATTGGGGAGCAAGCCTTCTTTTAGAAATTTATCACAGCAAAGTTCGACCATATTTACAATTCAAACTTACATAAATTTTCCAGCTTCTTGAAATTTTTTGTTGAAGGGTTTCCGGTGCCCTAAGGTATTATATTCTTATACAAAATCAAATAATTCGATACTAGTTTAAAAGTTTTAATATAATTGGCAGATGTCACTGAACGCGCGTCGATCATCAACAGAAAGAACAGATGGAACGGATCGACAAGCTTCAAATTATTGAGGCATTTGCAGAGATCAGACTATCTTTCTTGAATAGAGACAAATATTTTTATCAATATCCACTACAGATAAAAACCAACTGAATTTGATAACATCTTGTGATTTTACAGTTCTAAATTTGTTGTATTAACTATTTGCATTCGAAACACATCCTACCAAGACTACGCCGCCACCACCCCACAAAGCACCCCTCCCGCAGGAATACTACAGGAGAAGGAACCCCCACAGCGACGCAGCACAGCCAGAGCAAGAAAGGACCAAGGCCGCGTAATTATGCAAAATCTATAGTATAGGCACTGAAGGTCCTGGAAATGCCTCCGACGACTCTACATTTCCGCATGGGGATTTTTCAGCGGGGTTTTCTTCTTCTAGACCTACTATGCCAAGGCAAAAATGTGAACGTAATAGATTGAGATTTTGCAAAAGCATTCCATGAAGTAGACCGTGGAATGCCATTACTCAAACTCTCCACCATGGGCAACCGTAGGAAATGTCTTAGATGGATTGTAGTTTTCCTGACAAACCGAACCCAAAGTGTAATTATATATAATAAAGTATCCAAACGAGAGCCGGTACTCAGTGAAGTCCCACAAGGTACTGTGCTGGGACCAATACTCTTCCTCATAATGGTAAATTAAGTGGGACACCAATACAAGTTTGCCGTTCCCTCCTTGTTCGCTGATGGCATAAGGATATTATCAGCGGTACAATCAATGGCGGACGTACGGAATATGCAACTAGATCTAAGCAAAATCTTTCACTAGACATCAGTTGGCAACATAACCTTCAATGAAACAAAATCTGAACTGTGACGATACGGAAAAAACTCTTCTCTTACTGAATCTACGTCCGACACGATGACAGATGGGAACGAAATCCAAAGAAGGCAAAATTTATGACACTTTGGGTGAGAATACAAAATAATGCCACATTTGAATCACCTGACTCGAGTTGTTACCATGCATAGGCAAGAAATGGAGCGGATGGGTGCTTCGAACTTTCTCTTCACGAGAGGCAGACACAATGCTCACCTTATGGAAACAACTGATACTGTGCAAGATGTTCACCTCTTTGGATGCCGAAGAAACGGAAAAACTGAGAGCGCTCGTATCACGAAAGACTTGTTTAACTTGAAATGTTCTCAAATGCAAAGGAGATTCAAGCGCTTTACTATCATATATGTTTCAAAAATTCTAGAAGGGATAACTGTCAATGGGTGAATCCAAGCCAGACACTCAGACCATATTGGTCTCACTTGTGAAGTGCGAATTCCGATCAAAACTGGTAGTGATGCAATAGCCGCAAAGTATTTTAATAGTTTCGCGGTCCGGGGAGGGGGAGAGACTATTCAACACAATACCGCGTCACATTCGAAATATCACCGGTACAGAAACTGCAAAATTTAAAAACTAACTGGATGCATACTTAATGAAAGTGCCAGATGAACCTGCTGTAAGCGGCTTCGTGAAATGTGTGGATAACTCGCTGTTAGCCATCCCACTGGTCACGAACTGCAGCATCACCTCTACACAAGATGGGTGACGTGCATAACGCCACCTGGACCTTTTCCGAAGAATCATCATGGTAATCAAAGTATCAGGATTTAAAAGTGCAAGCTGTTGTTATAGAATGCTTAACAATTCTCCCATGGCTGGATTTAAAAGTGCTCGACTGCTTTGATAACAATTGGCATTTATCAGCAAATCAAGCCAGCAACCTCCTCCCGTAGTAGAATAATAATTGCCTCCTTATAAGCAAAGTCCGCGCGTAGAGACAGTCGACATAATTACCTCCGCCAAGGTTATGTTTCTGTCTTGTTTGTCTGCCATTTTGTTTGTTTGTCACCAAGATAACTCAAAAAGATATGCGTGAATCTTTACGAAATTTACAGGGATTGTTAGGCATGTTAGGAGGAACAGATGATTAAATTTTGGTGAAGATCCGTTTAATTGTTTGTTCCTGTGGTTATTTGTTTCTTTGTTTACCAGTTTTTAATGCCATAGCTAACAAAGTTATTTACGGATTATTTATGCAATTTACATGAATTGTTAGGCATATCATGAAGCGTAATTGACCAATTTTTTGTGATGATCTTATTGTCCGATTTTTGTTTGTCTCAATGTTTGAATTTAAGTTTCTTCGAAATATAACTATAAGCGTTATAAACGAATCTATGTGAATTTACAAGAATTATTTTAATTTTTAGGAATGTTGAAAGACATAAATGACCAAATTTTAGTGATAAGTTTGTCCGTTTGACTAATGTTTGCTAAAATGTTTGTCAGAACGTAACTCAAAAAGTTACGGGCAAGTTTTCAGAAATTTCACAGAAGCTGTTGCTGCTGTCAAAAGGCACAAATGATCAGAATTTGGTGCTGATGAAGAGGAATTCCTAGTTTCGGAACCAATTTAAATTTTCCGTTAACGTTGCCTTTTTTGCGAAAGTGTGTGCTCTCAGAATGCTCTAGCTTGCAACTGCATTTACAACGACTCCACGACCCCCTCTCTCCTCTTCAATAAAAAACTGAACCGCAAACTTGTTAGCACAATAACTAAAAAAATTAGAAATGGGTCTTCATGAAATTTACAGGAGTTATTATTAATGTTAAAAGACATAAATGATCAACTTTTGGTGATGATCGCTTGATCTGTTTGTGATTTTTATTAAAGTTTGTCAAAATGTTTGTTAACAGCATAGGTAACTCCGAAAATTACCGACAGGTTTTCAAGAAAATTAGTCAAACTGGTAATACTGTTAAAAGGCACAAACTGATTAAGTTTTGGAGTTGATGCAAAGAAAATCATGGTTTCCGAGCTGATTTGAATTTTTCGTTACCTTTTCCATGTTTAACGGAGGTATGCGCTCTCAAAGTGCTCTAGTTGTTAATGAGAGGAGTTAATGAGTTTTTGGATGTGGTATCAGGTGTCACGCTGGGTAGTGTTCTGGGTTCTTTATTGTTCATAGTATATAGAGCGGACTTGTTTGATCTTGTTCACAATTTACTTGTTGTGGACGCTGATGATGTAAATTTTCTGATTGTGTGTGAAAATCCTAGTAATAGGTTGGATATTTTGGAGTACATTCAACGTGATTTGGATGTAATTGATTCCTGGTGTTCTACGTCGGGAATGAGTCTAATTTCACGTAAGACTAAAGCTATGCTCGTGTCTAGGTCAGTAGAGTGAGACCTGCTTTCCCCAAACTCGTACTAGATGGTGTGTGGCTTCCAGTGGTTAATGACTTGGCAATCTTGGGTGTCAATTTTGATTTTAAGTTGACGTTTGATCCCCACGTCCGTTTAGTTGTCTCGCGAGCAGAAAATCGTTCTTATGCGACGTACTTGGAGGGTGTTTGGTTCAGTAGAGTTGATATATTCTTGCCTCAGTTGCCATGTCCTCCCCTTTTAGAATACATCTCCTTAGCCTGGGGTTCTGCTGCCGATTGCCATCTGAGTTCGCTTGGCAGAAAAGTTCATCGATGAGCGTTTATGCTGGATGGTGTTGTGCCTTGTGATCTGGCACATCGTCGCAGAGCTGTGAGGTTTGCTTTCTCTATAAAATATATAATTGTCGTACTTATCCAATGGTAGTTTTTCTTCCATAGCCATTAGCTCGGGCGCAGCATACTCGGCGTTCTGGTGCAATTCATAACTTTGCCTTGAAACCGGTACGATGTCGTACAATTTTGTACTCTCGTTCGTTTGCACCATATGCGTAGATGCTTGGAATAATTGTGACGGCTCTGCCTTCGTTGGTCCGGGCATTGGTAGTTTTAAGGAATTTGTAAGCAGAGTGATTCTGTGATCTTGAAGTTTCTCTTTTTTTCTTCTTCTTCTCTTGCTGGGCTGGTTGCGTGGGGTTGATAACCTTATGGAGTTTCCTCTGTTCGTAGGTCGCGATCCCAATCTAGTGTATTTCAAAAATAATAATACTACTAGTGGACCCGTGCGTGAAGAATTCACGCAATAACCTATACGTTTCTTTGCTGCAGAAGTAACATCTTGAGTAAAATACTCCAACAAACTTAAACAAAATAGCAGCTTATATACAATGTGATCGCTCCGTAGCAAAGATACCGTTGATACCGTCTTCCCACCTCAAATAACTGTTTCATTTG
>LQNS02278156.1:10291605-10308318 GCA_001587735.2 Parhyale hawaiensis
CTCTCTCTTTCTCCTGTCCTGGCAATAGCTCATAGAGTGCCGGGGCGTATGTTCCGGTGTCTCTTTGGGAATGGGCCTATTGGTTCGTCTACTGCCGCCTATCTAATCTAATCTGATATATCCTCCATATGTCACAACCTTCGACCATATTGCCAACCATACAAACCCAATAACAACCAGAAAGGTTTTAGCTGCACAACTATGATCTACCATAGTGAACCGTAAGAAACACCATTCACGACCAAAATCGACTGTGTTCAGCGAATCATACAACTATATTCTACCAAGATCAACTTTTTCAAATGTTGACATATTATGCACGGGATGCCTGCTGTTTGCTGATGATTAATTTCTTATACAAAAACTTGTATTTTATACGTGCTGGGTAGGCCTGCAGCTCAGAATAGTGAAAAGCTCTAAACTTCAGGACGATACTATAGAGCAGGAGCTTGAACCACTCTGTGCAGTTAACGCACGCTTATATATGTTCAGCTTCTTCAACTCTAGCTGGTATGCAGCTATACGACACAGTTTAGAGGAAGTAACTAATCGATGGATGAACTCTGGCCGTACCCGTTGTCAGGGTACGTAAGGCCAAATTTAACATGGAACTTGACATTGTTTTCCAAAGATCTAATAGGAATAATTTGTTTATGAAACTTTACAGATATAAACTGAATGAACATAAAAAAGTAACAATATTTGATTAACGATTGCAATACTGTTTCAAAAGGGATACAACAAATAAATACAAATGATGGGTAACTACGCTAAAGTGGTAGAGCGTTAGTAACATTCAGAAACAGTACATAAAAATAAAGTCAAGGCAGTTAGTGTCCATACATACCCTGCAATTTTTACAATTCATCGACAGGAATAAAAAAAAGTGAACATGTGCACAATTTTTGCACAATAATATGAATTTAAGATGTTTCGCATTCAAACTTAAAGTCAAACAATATTATTTTGGTCGATTATATTGCGAATTTTAGCCGTATTATTATAATCCATGGGAACCCATACGTATTCTTCCCCAAAAAATGGGAGGAATTTCACTCATGATCATATGTACGGAAATCCGTTCATAACCTACCATGGTTATGCTCTAGCATATGCTCTACCATATAAAGTCTTCATACATCCATGTACTACCATTTACCTTCGTTTCCTGACAAACCTTAAACAACCTCCACCAATATCGACCTAAATATACTAAAATCAACGGTATATTATGGTCGACATACCTACCATATTGTTTCATCATCCATAATCGACCTTGATCTCTCATACACCGCTATAATCTACCATAATCACAACCATTATTCCCGACTGGGAGGAAATTGGGGCCGGTTGTGCTGAAGTGATTCTTTTGCCGTCATTCATTGACGGTGCGGCGACTAGTCATCTATAAATATTCCGTGCTCAGGTAGTATTTAAAGTACAGTTCGATAGATTGGCTAGAAAGATGCTGCTCGTACTTCTGTTACTCTCTTTGAAAATTTCGATTTCCAAACAAATTCATTCTAGGAACACAAATCCCTCAGAGAATGGTCAGATGTACATGTAAATAATAAGCAGCAGAATACAGAGCGATCTTTATTATTGTTTGATTACAGTCGCCCGAACGTGTTCCATTCGAAAGCTTGGGTAACTGCATGGTCCTGTTACAGAATGTGGCTTGCCTCGGACTATGTGTATAGTTTGGTTATTTTAGGTTAGGGCAGAATGGGTTAATTTAGATAAGAACAGGTGAGAGTAGGTGTCTAACGCAGCTTCTAGGCACACATATTATACTGTATCTCAGGTACGCCATATTCTATGTCGGCACCGGTAACTCTCTATAAGAAAACTCAATGCAATGTTAATTTCTAACGCCATACTTTAATCGCTTTATGCGAGTATATATATAATTATAAGGAAAGCTCAGTTTTAGTAACAATCATTTTTTTCCTAAATTCTCAACAACTCTAAAATTCTTTATTTCAATGCGTGATAAAGCCAATAAAAAGTCATTTATCTCCTTGAAATTAAATTTAAATGCTACATTTCGACGCACAAGCGTCATCATCAGGCTGAAACAAAAAGAGTAAATCGTCAATACACTTAAGACTTCCACAGGTACTATTTATGATCTGGATCTAAAGGTTTTGTACTTACCTATATCGGACTAGATAATGCTATAATCTCATACTAATTGCTCAAGTTACCATCTAAACTCTAGGGTCACTAGACACGCACACACAAATCAATACATCCAACTGACAGAATAAGTTAAGGCAAGCACCTACGTCAGCACACGAAGAAGGATGGGAATGAAATGATTAAGGCCTATTGGGAGAGCCTATGCAGTTACGGCGCTATTGCCCGTTGCTGCGCTGTGGAGATTGAGAGAGACATGCATTCTCCCTTGGGTACCACTACATAGGACTAACGAGGAGAACTTTAAAGTGTAGACTGGCTGGCCACAAATACCAGGGTTCCATATTCGCTCACTTTAGAAATACCCATAACTGTAGCCCTAGTAGCGATGATCTTTATCCAAAGACCAAAATTTTGTATCATGTAGCCCACCGAGAACATATTCAAATAGCTGAAGCACTGCTCATCCATAAACACAAGCCTAAACTCGATAGTAATACCATAGACTTCGCAGCGTTAAAGTTATTTGGTCGCAATCTCCACAGCGCAGCAACGGGTAATATAGCGCCGTAAGTGCAATAGGCTCTCACAATAGGCCTTAATCATTTCATTCCCATCCTCCTTCGTGTGCTGACGTGGGTGCTTCCCTTAACTTATGCTGTCAGTGGGATGCATTGATTTGTGTGTGCGTGTCTAGTGACCCTAGAGTTTAGATGGTAACTTGAGCAATTATATGAGATTATAGCATTATCTAGTCCGATATAGGTAAGTACAAAACCTTTAGATCCAGACCATAAATAGTACCTGTGGAAGTCTTAAGTGTATTGACGATTTACTCTTTTTGTTTCAGCCTGATGATGACGCTTGTGAGTTGAAACGTAGCATATAAATTTTAATTCATGGAGGTAAATGACATTTTATCGGCTTTATCACGAAAAAACAATCATTAAGACTAGTCGTTGAATATAGGCAATCGATCATGATCAGACATTAAATATTAATGGTGCGTGCTGTCTTCAGAAAAAAGACCTGATCACACGCTAAGCCAGGATCACAGTAACGACTTTCGCTGGCGCTATCGGCAGAGAGCCAACGCATCTAAACCAATTGCAATGCCGCTCTACGGCTTCAGTTTACGTATAATTCAAATGCCCCCAAAAATTCACCATCTCGCTCGTCACTATAATTACACTACAGCAAGCGCCAATGGTAAACTTTCGCCTGCATGTTCGATTGAGCACCGAAATTAAGCCTTCGAAGCTTGACTTGTCTTAAACTTCAGACAGAAGCTTTGGCTCTATTGTTGCGAATCGTGTTGTACGTGCTATGAAGAAACCCTATTAAATTCAGCCGGCTAAAATCCCTAATTTACGGAGCTAGACAGAGTTTTTGAAAACCTCAAGATTAACTGATAAATGTTCAACGCCTGAACGTCAATTCTGCTACTCGAAGCCAGAGCCCCTGTCTGCAGTTTCGAACAAGTGAAGCCTCAAACACGCCCTTGCTCTCCTAATTTTGAGCGATTTTAAACTTGCAGCGATTTATATATTCTCATTTTTAGCGCAGTCTTCAAACTCTCCAAGTTTTAGGTCGCAGTTACTTTCACAGCAACAGAATCGGATTCTTTAAGCTGTCTCTATGTCATGAGAACCAACGTGTTTAGTTTTCTCCCCTGCGTTCATAGGAGTACTTCACAGCGCCCGAATACATGCTGTGTCGGTTAAAACAAAAAAAAAAGACGGCTTTCCCAGCTCTAATTCTCGCCCAATTGGAAGAAACCTCCAAAACGTAATCTATCACATTTGCTAAACAAACTGCTGTGACAGCTAACATATTTAACATTACTGTTAAACTACCCACAGCTGTTATTGCAAGGACGTTCGGTTGTTTTGAAGTATGAACGTAGACAAAGAGACTATCATGTGAACCAGCTTCAAGTGTCGTGCAAAATCAGATAGACAATCATTATTCGTAAGGGCATTGCTTTGAAGGTTATCTTTGATGAGCAAAAAAGATGAAAACCAATTTGCACGAAAAACTTATTGTTCATTAATTGTCAAAATAGTTGCACTGACGATCCCTCGGAGACCCAACAGGCTTATTGTGAAAGTTGCAAGGCAAACTTCACTTTCGTTGTATTCTGACGTACGGGTGGAATGTAGCTCACTTTTATTACATACACATAGTAACTTGGTTCCTGTAATTTGACAAATGCAAAAAAATGGCATCAGATTTTATGTACTAGATTGTCTGCATAATCCTGAGTTATTTTAACAGCTGCCCATCAATAACTGCACACAATAAGTACTTGCCGCCCTGACATGATTGACACTTGAACATCGGTTGTAAACGGTACCTTACGGCAGATGGTTGCAATTTGAAAACGAATTATCAACTTTGGAGACTGGTTTCCTTCAAAAGCAAAGACACTGATTGTTTAAATACCTGTTTCTTCAATTCTTACCACATGTTTTAATCTTCCAAGAATGGCATGATCTTCCAGATGCTTCCATACATTTGAACTAATCAAAATACTGCATGGAACTGTTCAAATGCAGTCTGATCTTCACGAGTGACAAATTTTTGATCATCTGAATCACAGCAGCCCATATGTGGAGTTCACTGGAAGCGCATTCTCGTCAGAAAGCGGTTGTACGTTTCTTCATCGTCGTCATCATCGTCCTCGTCACTGCTCTCGGTGAAGAACAAAGAGCTTGGAGGCACTCGAAGCCTACCGGGAGCAGCAGGTCTCCCACTCTCAAAAATATTGCGACGAGGTGCCTCGTCCTGGTCGTCATTCAGCAGGAGGGACAACAGCAGCAGTTCTTCTAGGCCGCTGAGAGCAGCTTGTTCACGAGAGCGAGGTCGTTGAACTGGTTCTCCTGGATAGATGCCATATCGCGGCGGTTGTCCGCCTTGACGTAAGAAACGCTCCGGTGTTCCGCTAAAAGCCTCAGGCCGAACTTGACTGCCAAGATGGAAGCTTTGTGGTGGAACCACGTTAACCGACACCGGACGACGACGCTGACCACCTAAACTGAAGCCATTAGGCCGGCCTCCTCCAAGGCCAACAGGGCGCACGGGCTCGTCAACCACAACGAAGCGATGCGGTGGTGCACCATCCGGGCGAACACGCTGGCCGCCTTGGGGGAAAGTGTTGGGCAGCCCAAATGGGGCACTAGGATTAATTGGTTGACCGCCCAAGTTGACGCCACGTGACGGTACGCCAGCAAAGTGTACAGGATGGCTACCTCGGTTGAAGGTACCGGGCTGTGCTCTACCCAAGAAGTCTGGACGGCGAGTTTGGCGTTGCTGTGACTCAGCTCCTGCAAGGATAGACGCGAGAAATTGCTCAAATGATGGAATGTCACCCATGGAGTGTCCACCATTGGTCTGATTTCTCGACGGCACTGTATTTCCTGACTGCTGAGGTTGACTCAATCGGTTGGGATTCATGCGGTCTCCGTTAACAATTACTGGAACTCCGTTAACCACACGAATTGTTTGGCTCCCCCGATTTGGGTTTCTACCGAAGATACCATTTCCTGGACGCCCTGACGGATAGCCAAGATTTGTGTTTTGAGGTACACCTCTTGCAGTGCTTGGTCGAAAAGGTACTCCACCACCGTTGGTATTTTGTGGCTGATCCGCACTTTGAGAGAGGGCCTGAAGTAGCTTCTGCAAGCTCGAAGGCAAAGGACAATCATCGGAGGGCCCAGTTTGGTCGCCAGTATTTGGTTGGCAAGCCCCGGCAGCTCCGCACGGTGTCTTCTTCTCTTCGCTGTCGTCCTGTTGGAAAACAACAAATTCTTCAGTATTCGAACGTCATAACGACAGCGTTTTCTTTATTAATTACAGGGTGCCCTTGTTAAAACTATTAAGGAACTACATCTGGTGTCATAAAACTATTAACTGCGCCTATCTTTAGTGACTTGGTACGCGGAACGGGTTTCTTTGGTCCTCGTAACCGAAACCTTTTACCTATATAATAACCAATATGACAAGGGCAGCAATTAAAGACATTCTCATTACATTACCGGTAGTTTATTCTTGTGATATCAAGCTTTCGATTCATCTTGACTCACCTTCAGGAAACGATTAAGATATTTTGAAATTTCTTGTAACAAAGATTATCTGAGAAGTATCCTACATACTAAAAAATATTATCCTNCCAACAGTTTAAAATAAAAAGTTCAGAGGAAGAAGCATGATCATTTAGGCTCGGGGATTGTTTATAAATAAAATTCATGACGATAAAATTCTAAATTCCTCATTAATTATTTGATGGCCAGCATCAAGGAAATGCTAAAAAATTTTACTATTGTTGTTGGTAGTTCGTTATCCAGTTCTGAAAGAAATACATTGATGCTGAGACATTCTGACCCTCATTTACTTCTTTGTCTCTCCTATATAGGAAGCAGAACACTGTCTGCAGTAATACTCATAAACCACGGAAGAACCAAGTGAAAGAGGCAGTTTGTCTTTGAATTTGAAAAATGTGCCAATTGTTATATTTGGTTTTAGTAGTATGCGAATCTGAAGATGTGGATAGAATCTTTTAAGAAATGAAGTAATTTTTTTATTTAGATTGTAGCGTTCAAAACTCAAAAATGGTAAACTGATATATATTATTTTGCGTTCAACTGTTTGGTACGTTGGTCTACCATTGCAAATTTTGTAGAGAGTCTTCTGAAATACGGTCCGAATTAGTTTTGATGAAAAGTAGTTTTGCAAAAAAATGATCTCAGTCGTACGAGTTCTAAATTGAAATAATAATATTCAGAACAAATCTTGAAAGCCCAAACAATCATGCAGCTAATTAAAATATAATTCTGTTGTTAAAATATAATTTTTTGTTCCGCACTTTTTAAAAACGAACTTAATTAGCTTCATGATTGTTCGGGCTTTCAGGATTTGCTCTGAATATTATTATTTCAATTTAGAACTCGTACGACTGATAAAATTTTTCATGCAAAACTACTTTCCATCAAAACTAATTCGGACCGTATTTTGGAAGACTCTCAACAAAATTTAAAATGGTAGACCAACTTACCAAATATTTGAACGCAAAATAATATATATCAGTTTACCATTTTGGGGTTTTGAAAGCTACAATCTAAAAAAGAAAATTCCTTCACTTCTTAAAAGATTCTATCCACATCTTCAGATTCGCATACTACTAAAACCAAAGATAACAATTGGCTCATTTTTCAAATTCAAAGACAAAATGCCTCTTTCACTTGCTCCTTCCGTCATTTATGAGTATGAATGCAGACAGTGTTCTGCTTCCTATATAGGAGAAACGAAGAAGTAAATGAGGGTCAGAATGTCTCAGCATCAAGGCATTTCTTTCAGTACTGATAACGAAACACCAACATTAATAGTAAAATTTTGATCATTTCCTAGACGCTGGCCTTCAGATAATTAATGAGAGCTTTAGAATTTTATCGTCTTGCTACCAATTTGCCTTGAAACTTTTAGAATCAATTTTTATTCATGAGCAAGTCCCGTGCCTAAATGATCATGCTTCTTCCTCTGAACTTTTTATTTTAAACTGATTGATCTAAAAGGATGATATTTTTTGGTATTTAGGATACTTCTCAGATAGTCTGTATTGCAAGAAATTTCAAAATATCTTAATCGTTTCCTGAAGATGATTCAAGATGAATCGAAAGCTTGATATCACAAAAATAAACTACCGGTAATGTAATGAAAATGTATGTAATTGCTGCCCTTGTCATTTTGGTTATTATAAAACTATGTTTTCCTAAAAATGAATCAATTCGTGAACTGTTACCTTTATTTATACTACATTATATGGCAATAGCTCATAGAGGGCCGGGGCATAAGTACCGGTACCTCTTTTGGGATGGGCCTCTAAGTTCGTCTCCTGCCTCCTATCTAATCAAATCTACTAAAACTTCGCTATAACGAATCTCCATGTAACGAAATTTAATTACAACGAACAAAATAAAAAATTTCGCTAAGTACTTCATATAACAAACAAATTTCGTTATGATGCAATCATGTTCGCTAGGAACATTTGCTGAATTTTGGCGTTCCTTCAATATAACGAAATTATTCGTTCTAATGAGATAATATTCGGTAGGTATGTTCGCGAAGTTAACCGACACGCCCTGTCGTTATGAAAATTATCGCTGTAGTGGCATCCTAGAACGTCCGCGATGTGCATATGTTTGGCAAGTACTGTTGGCGTCCCTTCAATGTAACACTAATATTCGTTATAATCAGATTAATTATTGTTTACAGTGAGTGCGTTCACTATCAATTTCATTACAACGAAATTTCATTTTAACGAATGGATACTTCCCACCTCTTGTCCGTTATAGCGAGATTTTACTGTATTTTGGTTCTATTAACCTGAGCTGCTCTGTGCGAGCCCATAGACATGTCCGCTTGGGACGAAAATTAAGCCTATTAGGCTTGACTTGCCAGAAACTGTGGACAGCATCTTTGGCTGCGTTACTTTGAATCGTGTGACAAGTGCTATAAGAAACGCGGTTACGCTGAGCCTGCTGAAAACTCCATTTTGTAAAGCAAAATTCAATTCCTGGAACTTTCAATGGCAGTCGAGTGAGGGCCAGCGCCTGAAACTCATTTAAGCGGATCAGAGCCAGCGTACTTGCGTGAAGTTTCGAACAAGTTAATCAAGTCTCTGAAGCTCAGTTTTGGCACATAACTGAACATGCCCTAAGTCCTTGACTCCCTCTGTTGATTGATGGGTACCCGTATGCTCCACTACTGCTTCTAATAACATTGATTTCTTAGCGTATTTGATGTACGAATTTGTGCCATGAAGTAGTCGCATCTTATTAGAATAAGCTTGAAGAACATTATTCAAATAATCCAAACGAACATTTTTTTAAACGCATACAATGCAGATCGTATGTAATTTTTTTCATCACCCTCATGCTTTTATTAATACTGCTAAACAAGTTTCTAACGGCAGATCCAGTACGTGTCCAATGCACAATACTGTAGAACCACGAGCGCGTGCTGAGGGTCCGTCCTATCCCTCATTTAGACTGCGTCTGGGTAACTGCAGCAACTGTGCTGGGTTCATTTAGACTGCGTCTGGGTAACTGCAGTAACTGTGCTGGGTTTGAAGCTACGTCATGGCCGTATTTCGCCGCACTGGCTAGGGATGTTTTTATTCTTCTGTCGCTGCTCCCTTTCCTCCAAACACAGGCACCCAGCCATTCGTACACTAACGGACTTCACTATCGTTTCAGTTAATATCAAGCTTCTGCGTTCTCGTTCTCTCTGGTGATACGTTCTAAATTGCTACACAAATAAGTGAAGGCGGTCGTATTATCTCAGGAGGTTCAGTTTTCAAATATTCTTTGTAAGTTATTTTGCTTAGCACTAATACTGTAATAGTCTGAAACTAGAAAATTCTTTGTAATATATTCCTTGTGACTGCTAGGAGAACTTGACCGAGGTGGCCGCTGGTTGACGCTTCAGGCCGACCCTCAGCAGTTAAACAATAACCGGAGGATGGGGCGCAAGCGGCAGCGTGTATCCACCTCTGCAATGTGAAGCTAAGCGTGGACTGGAGAAAACAGTGACCCACGTGCCGTGAAGAGCGTGAGCATTGGTCTAGCACGATGTTTCCTGCCTTTTTGAAATGATTAACCCAAAATATAATGCTGGAGGATCACACATTTGATGGTCGGTCTATTTGGAGGGTCGAGGCTTATGCACGGCTGTGATGTCGCCGCAACTACGACTAGGACTTTTTTACCATTGCTAAAAAAGTCTCAAGGATAGTAATGTCATACATTGATGCCAATTTCTGCGTAACAGTATAAGATCATAGCCTTCCAAATTTCTACCTGGTGCTACAGTGTGACAGAGAAGTTCTCACCTGCTGCTTCTGCTCCTGTTGCTGCTTCTGCTCCTGTTGCTGCTTCTGCTCCTGTTGCTGCTTCTGCTCCTGTTCCTGCTTCTGCTCCTCTTGCGGCTTCTCCTCCTGCTCCTGCTGCATTTTAGACTTCAACTCCTCAGCGAAGGCATTACTGAGGAACTTGAGCTGAGCGTTCATCATGTCCTTAGCGGTGGGGACTGTTGAAAACCACGTTTGGTAGAGACAGTGAGGTAATAGATTGGATATTTAGTATCTAATGCATTAGTATGTACCCTGTGTAGCAGTGAGGACTGTTGGTGAACTAAATATATGACCCTACATGGAACTTGAGTGATTGCTTACAAAAAACCCTCGCATGCACTCTGTGTCACGGCTGCAATTGCAGCAGTTACCCTGATTCCAAACACCAATATTGATGATGCTGAACCTCTTAAAAACACAATGTTAGTATGTAATCTTCTAGAGGGGCGATGTGACAGCGGACTGCATGCCAATTTGTTAAGAGAACTCAATTCATTCTATCAAGTTCTGCGTAGATGCTAGTGAGGAAGTTGGTCACTGTTCCGAAGCAGTCAAGTGTCATCTGTTTCGTAGCTACTGCTACCTTATGACATTATGTACCGTAACACGCTTTGGTTGAACTGTAAGTAGAAGACCACTGGCTGCCTATACGTACGTGTGCCCAATAATGATATGTTTCACCGGCTGATATTTGTATTTATATAATATTTACATAATATGTTACTGGCAGCGCATACTCTTACCAAACCAAGGCCAAACAATGAGCCGCTACGCAATGTTGCGAGTACCGCTCATTATATTTAATTTAACTCTAGTGATAAGCTAGTTGCATAGGTTTATTGTATTATCTCCTTCTGTGTACCTAATAAAGTTGATTGATTGAAATGTTAAAAACAAAGTAACCAACTTCCGAGCTCTTGAGGACCCTTAAAAATTGCCTGTTTTGTTAAACTGATTGCAAGCCTAAAAAGTCATACTTAGCATCTGCCAGGCACATTTTCTACCGACTGACTGCTCTGCTGGCAAAAAACTTTGTAATATGGCTACCATAGGGTACTCTTCATTCCGCCGTCGTCCGGCCTACGACTGTAAAAGTCTTGACATTCGCTTGAAAATAACAGGAACAGCGGCACTGCTCGCCGGGCCTCGCCGGTGTCCGCTGTGCACCCGACTCAACCCATTGTGGGTCGCGGCTGTGCCGTTGAGACACAGGCAGGGACCAAGTCATCCTATTTTTGCCGGCCCAGAGTCCAAATTCATGTTTCATTATTGGCTGTTCATCCATGCTCTCCACCTGCTACATTTGAGAGCCTGAAGGTGCCTTTGATTTACCGCTGTTAATACTAATCCTAAGTGAAATCAGTCCCAGCTGCATTCCATATGCCGGACTAGGAGAGGAAGGTTCGAACATGCGGGATTATAATGTGGAAATTTCTAATCTAATCTAAAAGTAAACTAAACTAGTAAACTGATTTCAGCCGGCCGTGATGTGTCTTTGTTTGTCACCAATTAAACTAAATCTAAATCCGGAATAAGATTAGGGACGGCGTTACATGACTTAAGGCAAATCAGTGGGATGCCAAGATGCTCTCATGTCGGGTAGTAATTCAAAGATTCAACTGGAAGCCGTCAGATACGGCGCAGAAATGCGTGAGGGGACCCACCTTGGTTCTCAGCAGCGCCACCTGAGCTGCAGCCGCTGCCTTCCTGCCTCGACTGCTCGAAAGTAGAAATTGAGTGAGTGAATATGGAATTAATAAGTAAATAAACTAATCAAAAGAAGCTTAAAGCCCTCACCGGCCGCCGCATCAAAATAAGCGGTTTTTGGGAGAGCTGCAATTTCGATAAATTTATAGACGTGCCCGAGGCAAATATTTGTAATGAGCAGCGATAATCAAAGTGAAAAATATTTTAACAGTATTCAAACTTAATTTTCTTTTAGAGCACTGCTTATTATGAGCAAAAAAGCTATAAATCTACAAAAAATAGCTGACTATAATTAGTATGTTTGCAGTGTGATCATTAACAACCAATGCCCCACAGCGTCTGCTGCAGCTGTACGGACCGGTTCTCACGACATTCAAATGAAAATGAATTTTCTGCTCAACGTGCAAATACGTTGCTGTGTCCGTTTAATCAGCAGAAACTACACAGCTTTTTGAGTTGTAATTGACTTCAATTTCAAATCAGATTCGAAACTTTGCTAGAGGCACTTGCTAAGCCAACTGACTCGATAACTAACATATTAACAAAATTTAGTGAATCATTTGATAGGCAGAAAGTAGAAGTTATAAAATAACAACAAAGCACAAAGGCATCACTTTGTAAGAACAGGTTCGTCTTACTGTCGGGTGCACCCGCCCTAACAGATAGCCACTGCTACGCAATTTCCTTTGCAGACAACAATTTTGGTTATACTCTCACTAACCTTCGCCATCAGGTGGTCAAGGAAGCCCAGAATCTGGTCCGTCATTTGCATCATTGGCGCCAGCTCTGCAATAGGGTAATGTGCCGTCATTACTCACCATCGTCGTCTCTTCACGCAGCAGCGGCACAAGAAATGGCCAAGGGGTTGTTCAGATCTAAATCTGTTCTTTCACGGCTTTGGTCGGACTTTTTTGAATAGCGACTGAGTCTGAATTGATAGGGAAACAAGCATATTGGCAACCTTCTTATGAATCAATGAAATATCTTCGGTGAAACCATGAAGTACATTCATCTCTCAGATTATCATTTCTACTGCTTAGCCGCTCTGCAAACCCCATAGTGAGGTAAGGCGGCTATTCCACTCTTCTAACCTCAAAAATTCAGATGAAGTTGACGACAATGCACATTTTGAAAAGGGAGAGATTTAAGGTTCCACTCAGTAGATGATGGGTACTGATTCCGTTCATGCGAAGTAATTTTTTTCTAGTAATTATCATTTTTGCTTAATTTTATAACATTAGTATTATTGTTAGTACCATTTTTACTAGAACTATTGTTGCTATAGCTGAGTAAGCGCAATACTTCGCCTAGGGGACACTGTTTTTTTTTTTTTATCCTCAAATTCCTAGATTTTTAACTGGCACCGGAGTAGAATATCCTTGTGATTTCTGCGATGCCTAAATCCGACTCTGTCTTTCCATTTCACCCAGTGCGCTGTATGCTTAATGCTTAACTCAATGTTGGAGTTTTTCTCCATCATTGGCTCTAATAAATCCAAAAGCATAAGGCGTCTCTGTTTTACATAAAGTCATCAAATAGTCTAGTTTAGTTAGCTTTAACTTTTTCGGGCAGTGATGCTTAGGATGTTAGTTTGCTAACTTGGGTCGAGCTTAAAGTAGTAATGGAAAACCGACGGAGCTTGAGCCGGCCCTGGGAGCAGCACTAAGTTTGAGACAATTTCAAGCGTAATTGGTTTGCGATTACAACCTGATATTCGATCCACAGTTCGAATCTGAAGGCTACGAGCAAACTTCTGGATAAGATAAGGCTTTGAGAATCAGAATATCTTGATAGCACGCAAAAGCCTACCCGCAAATCGTAGTGGAAATAATAATAAAATTTAGAGAGCCTTAGTAATATACTAAAAGTTACAGTCGGAAACAAGCAAATTGTTGCAGGAGGTCCTTCAACTGCATTTTTGTCAATTTCCCTTAGTGATTCCAAATCTATCTAAAGACCGTTTTTACCTATCGTCTTCACTTTCAAGTAATCACGTCTTGTTTCTTGTCCTTCGGCAGTGCTATTCCTACAAAACGCCCACTGGCAACATTTATCCGTTCCTAAACATGAGGCAACAGGGAAAGAAATTATTGCCCTCTTCTGCCCGCCCGACGAGTAAGAGCTCCGCTTGCGTTATAGCGTATCAGCGCAAGGAACAGCAACTGCGTTATACAATACACTATTATAAATGCAACTCGAGTTCTTTTTCAACTCCATTTCTACAGTGACAGTAACTGGCGATATTGCTTTCACATTTTGATGATAAAAAAAACAGATTTTTGTGAAAACTCCAACGGTAACTTCAGCGAATGCTATAATCACATTTACCAATGCTTGAGGGGTAGAAGGTCTGGTTAGTTTAGAACACTCGCCGATATACCCAAAGTTGATTACGCGCCTCATCGAACACTGACTAGACAATGATGACCCCTGAGAAGAATCATTGCTATTGAAAAAATAGACTCTCTGGACAATTCGTACCCGTCTGGGAGAGGAAGTCCCGCATGGAGTCGTAGTCCTGGTGCGTCTGCAGGAACTCTAGCGCTTCCCGGCACGTGGCGACTTCTGCCTCGCTGGCGGGGGAGATGTCCGAGCTGGGGGCAGCGGGGGCAGGGCTCTCTGTGGTGATGAGGCGAGTGTCAGGATAGTCACACAACTAAAAAGACTACCTCCCTCATTCAGTCACTATTTGAAAAATACGAAACCGAGCTATCACGGTCAGTTAAACAAATAATAATAATAATAATAACCCAAGTAACCTTAACCCACACGCAGTCTAAAATTTTAAACCCGGTATTATAGACATTAGACGAATTTTACATTAAATAATCTGAAAAGAACCCTAGACTAGTTATTATGTTAAAATATAAAAACTAAACAACTTTACTGTGAAAAATAAATTCAAAACGAAAATTGTATCAAAGATCAACCATGAAACTACTGCATATGTAAGATAACTTCAAGAATTAACCCGGTGTTTACGTTTTGTAAACAAACCAACCCCCAATCATTCAAGTACTTCTAAATACGCACCATTCAGTTATACCGGAAAACAAGGATAAACGAAGTTTTCATTTTAATAAAATCAGCCGAGATATTCACTGAATATTTAAAAAACAGGCTATATTCAGAAGAAAATAAAAACTGGCGATCTAATCGCCGCCAACTCATCCAATACCAGCCATACCTCAGGTCGGTTAAGAGCACGGTTCATTTACAGAAGATAGCTATGTCAGACCTTAGTGTTGCGCTACGCCCTTGAATTCTTCAGAATTGTGACGTCACGCCAATAGCGTCACTGCTGTTGCAGCGAGGAATATTGGGTATTTCCGCAATGGCGTGACGTAATTGTGACGTCACAATTCTGAAGCTTTCAAAGGCGTAGCGTAAACACTCAGATCTGACATAGCTAACTATCTTCTGTAAATGAACTGTGGTCAATATTAACCCTTAACCCCACTGTGGTGCTGTTGCTCTCACTCTAGCCATTACAGTTAACTTAGAGCCACGTTGTAAAGAAGCTTGTGTTACGTACAAAAGTTTAGAAGGCCTAAACGAACATTAATAAACACACCGTCGAATGCCTAGTGTTGACCCTACCATATCTGCCCAGCAAAATGAAGCCTAAGAAGTTTTCACCACTGCCCCGTACATGGAGTCACGGGACACTTGTGGACTCTCTCTTCACCCCTCTGTATAGTAAATACTCCCGACAAAAGATAGTTCCCTTACCTCCTTCAGCGGCTGCTACCTCGGTGGGCGTCTCCATCTGTGGTGAAAGATAAAATTTTGATCACACCTTGTAGCCGTCTGCATGCCAGAGACGGCGATGTACACAATGTAATGCCCACAGCAGACGATAGTCCTTTGTCCTGAGTTATTACTTTGGCTCGTTCAAATACTTCTTTCTAGCCATGCAAACGCAACTGCAGCTCTAACAAAAGTGCCAATATAAATGTTAGCCGTCATAGCTGCTGGCTTAGCAACAACCACTAGTGCAGTTTCTTGCGGCTTCTCAGATTTTAGCAAATGGTAATGCTGATTGCAGCGCACTTTTTAGTTGCTTACGCGGACGCAGCAACGCATTCGACCGCTGTCAGCTCGCTGTAAAGGAGATTACCGTCTGGAGCAGGCACTCTCGGTAGCAATTTCTTCAGTGGCGCATGAACTTATGTTGGCAGTGAGGGAACAGAATGCCTGGGCTACACTACACAAACGAACGCACAACGTGACGTAGGGATGTAATGTCCGCTCGTCGTCCCGATAGTATTTAAAATCAGTAGCATAGATACGGTGCCCTGAATGACGTGGCATCTGCACATCCTCGCATCAAGTTGCAGGTGCGATTGTAGGTATAGTGTAACCCCGACTTCATAAGTACGGCTGCGTATCAGATGTAGCACGGAGAATGGGTAGTACTCAGCAATGGTTGTGCCTGCAATCAGGCTGTATTGGAACAGACGTAGGTATGCGTGTCTCACAAATGCAGACGCAATGTCGTCGGGAGCAGATGGCTCACAGCTTGGCGGTATGTTGCTGCACTTACATCACCTATTTTTATTTTATACTAGACGACCCGTGACCCGTTGGGTCGTGATCACGATCGCCTTGTCTGTCTTTCGTGCCCATTTTGCTTCCTTCTCACCAGTTACTTATACTGATCTTTCTTCCATCTGTTCTTCTTCTTCTTTCCCGACTTGCTTTTCCCATGCGAGTTAATCCTGTGTGGGACCACCCTCGTGCATGGGTTCCACGTGTCTATAATGACACTACGTGTCCCTTCATTCTTCCTCTGTGACATCGCCTTTGTTGTGGAAACGGAGACTTAAACTTTTCAAAAAAATAATAGTCACGATCGTCTGTGCTTATTTATTTAGCTGGTCATAAACCACACGCTATTCGGCCGTCCTCTCCTGCCCGTCAAGGAGCTGCCCATACGGCTCACTGTCAACAGATTC
>LQNS02278156.1:10308529-10322659 GCA_001587735.2 Parhyale hawaiensis
TGCCCCATAGAATGGATAGGGTAGAGTAGTGAGTAGATCCATCGAATTTCTTCCCTATCTAAAAGTGAAGAAGATGTGTCAAACAAGATCACAAGACACAAGACACAAGCAAGACACAAGCGAGACCGGTTCACAGACTTTTAGTATAATATAGATAGATGTAACAAGTACAGCACTCTGAGAGCATATACCTCCACCAAGCGATGTAACCTGAACGAAAATTTTTATTGCTTCTGAATCCAGGATTTTCTTTTTATCGTTACCAAAATTGGGTCATTGTGCCTCTCGCCATTACTAACAGTTTGTGTAGTAATTTTCTTGAAGTTCGTCCGTAATATTTTGTTTTAGAAAGAAAAGATAGGCAGACAAACAAGCAAACGATTGAACGGAGCTTCAGTAAAGGTTAATCATCTATTCCTTCTTCCATGCTTAACAACCCCTGTAAATTTCGTGTAAAGTTCCGTCTTTAACTTTTTGAGTTATTTTTGTAACAGTTTAAGAGACAAATCGTAAAAATAACTTCCTTGGTGGAGGTAATAGAACTATATCATGCGAGAGGCTTTACAAACAGTGATAATGAGTACCTATGTTAATGAGAAACATAAAGTGAGAATTGTAGTGCCTAAGATACGCTCGCACAACAGTACAGAAAATACGTTAACTTACCTTCACGTCGGTGTTAGAATCCATTTTGGCGATGTCGTCGAGGTAATCTCCGATTTTTTCAATATTTTTCTTCTTCTGGAAAATAGAATTGAGATTTCAGTACATTCTGTTTGTGATGTACATGCGGAATTAACAAAACTATTTGCACTGTGAATCAGTTTGGTAGATTACATATCTATTAACTAGCTTAGCCATGACTTCAAAACAGCGGTAGAGAATTTGCCTGGTCTTCAACGTTTATTCGTTTACCCGTTCAAGCTTTATAGCAGCTATAAATTTCGAAAGCTTCAAGACTCTGCCGTGGTCTTCCAATAAAATATCGAAGGCTGTGAGAGCAGTTAGTTCCTTCTCGGACTTTAGTACAGCCCAGTCTCCTGTGCAGCAGAACTTACCACCAAAAATAATCGTCAGATACCCAGGAAAATTTTATTGTTATTTTATTACACAAGTGACTACTAAAAACCACATTATATATAACTTTCCTAGGTAACTGATATGAATGTTCTGAATACGACAGGACTCTTCGCCTATACAAGCAAGTACCCCTTCCTTAACTTGGCAGTGTGATGCCACTAACTAAGCTGAGAATAGACTGGTTATGAGCATTACCCGTAGAAATTCATCAACAGCAATTGAACGAAAAGAAAAGCGGTGTCACAACAGCCGGAGAGAGGGGGGAGCATTGACTGGAATGCATGTTACCAGGTTGTATCAAGGCTCTTTGAAAAAAGTGCCGTGGCCGATGCTACTGCTGTTTCGTCGTATCGCATCAAGCGGGACAGAAAATTTATAGATAAATGAATTGTGAGATAACTAACCAAGCACAGCGGTGCCAATTATAGTATCTGATAATACTATAACAAAGTGTACCAGAGTCGCCTATTTATTGCATACGTTATTCACGAGTGATTCTGTGACGACTTTCACACTTTAAAAGTTTCTTTGTAAACATCTTTATCGTATCAGAAGCGTAAAAGAAAGTTAACCGAATAGGGATTACTACCAATAATAATCTGCTTTAAATGTAGATAAAATGGGGTCCATTCAGCCGAGTATTCTCCCAGGGAGCCGGCAGTATTGAAGCAAAGTTAAACACAAAAAATCCTTAATTGGGCATGAATTATTGAATAGCGATTCCGAGGGAAAGCTTTGAAACCCAAAGTATAAACAGCGCAGAGTTGCCGCTGGTTCGGTTGTGACCCCGCAGGCTGCCCCCCCCCCCCCCCNGGCCCCGTCACCACGGTTATATTTGACCCAACAAACGCTGTGGTCAGATTAGCTTTAACTTAGCCAGAAGTGCAGTTCTGAACGTTCGGCGCGTGGCATTGGTTCAAGTTTGAGACGTACTCGGCTTGCAACTAACTCCATGTTTAACTGGATAACAGGACTCTCAGACTCTTAGACTTGAAGGTCTGGTTAAGTAAGTACAGTAGAACGCCGAAAATTAAGACTGCGCGGTTGGCTTAATATTCTACGTTGGGTTCAATTTTTGGCGTTCAGAAGTTTCCCCTCAAAATGGATACATTTTCTTCAACCCAACCGTACCGACAGAAAACGTGCGGAGGTTAGCTGCGTTATTTTTAAAACAATATGTGAGAGTTATAAGTAGGTACGTAAAACTCGAATGTCTCATATTTTTTCTTCTAATAAAACATAGGAACATTCATATATATATATATATATATATATATATATATATATATATATATATATATAATATGAATTGACAGAGGGAAAGCAAAATGTTAATTGGCAAGTTAGAGCTGAGAATAATATTATACCAACTATGAAGTCGAAAATGATAAAAAAAAACACAATTTGCACATTTATAAACATTCCAACGTGTCCCGAAAATTGAATGAACATTCGTCCAACATTTTAGGTGCAAGAAAACAGTGACCGGAAATTCGAATCCTGAGAAAAGAGAGAATCACCCCCAAAAATGACTCCTAAAAATATCAACCCCAAACATAGACCAAAGATCCTACAAAAATCCTAAACGTTTATTAAATCAAAACCTTTTCCTAATAAATTCTATTGATTATTGAAGTGAAAACCAACTTCTAGCAGGAAGGAATGATGTAATGACAAGAATTGCAAAACACGACAACAAGGTTTTACATGTTCGTTCACTGTTGGAATAAACATGTACAACCCTTGTCGTCGTGTTTTGCAGTTCTTTTTATTACATACTAAAGTATTTAGATTTTTTTAGTCAGTTGATGTGAAACTGTTGCTCCCGCTGGCAGAAGGTTATGTGACCATTTGGGTTTATGTCTGCTATAGTCAGCATCATTACGCTAACACTACTGGACGATTTATCTTCACATTTTCAAGATTTGTCAGTCATGTCAGCAGTAACAAATTATTCAATTTTACGAGCGGTCTGATTATCTCTTCAAGGTTTTGGAATAACCCACGAGATTTTTACTCATAATTAAGGATCAAATTTTTGGGTAGATCTAAACTTCCTCTCTACTGGAAGTTGTACCTTACTTTAATAATCCGGCGCGATATAGGCAGTGTGCCACTGAAGCGCTAGTAAAATTTCCCCAAGTTCTACTACCACTTAATTTAATAATTACACTAAATAGAATTTAACAATTAACATTTTACTTTTCCTCTGTAAATTTCATATTATATATATATGAATGTTCATATGTTTCATTAGAAGAAAACATATAAGACATTCTCATTTTTACGTACTTATTGATAACTCTGACATATTGTTTGCAAAATACTATAGTTGACCCTCAGCACGTCTTTTTGTTTTTTTTCGGTTGAAGGAATTATATCTATTTAAGGGGAAACTAGGAAAACTTTCCGACGCCAAAAATTCAATTACGTTAACCGCGCAGTCTTAATTCTAAATTCACTCAAATGATGCATCATCCACGTCACTGCGCTGTATGGACGGTGTTTTACACAGGGGCACGAGCCCAGCTGGGTCTAGGGCGGGGCTCAGTTTCACCCGCGTACTTCACTAACTTAAGTTATCAGAATCATACAAACTCTCAGTTGCTATTTGAATGTTATAGATATTGAGCTATTGGGCTCCAGTAGAAAATGTATATATTTCTGACGCTGAAAGTGCTCTCTAAGGTTCCAGGAGTGATCACTGCTATTCGTACACGCATAACTGGTTATCTGAATAATTTTCACAGGTTCCGCTAGTAGTAATCAATAAAGAATTTTATGTATGAGTTAGCTGTGCTGATCCACACATTGCATCATATTATAATATAAATTTACTGGATTTAATAAGATTACTTATGAAGATAACCAATGCAATTGATGACGATGGGTGTTATCACAACTATTATCTGACAATAACGTGTTACTCCGCTGACTGATAAGGCTGTCACTCCCGTAGCGATAAGCGCGGCAACGACGTGTCATTTTCATGATGAAATTGTTGATGAATTGCATCTGCTGCTCTAGCAACTGAATACTGAAAGTTATTTCCCAAGTTACGGCATTGTAACCCACTGGGTCGTTAACTTTCTCCAGACGTTACAGTGTTCTTAGCGTATATATTTCTTATTTCTCAACTTACGGTACTGCTAACAAGTTCAATGTTCTAAATAATGTTGGCATAGCTTTGTACGTAATATGGGGCTGATATATCTAATAGTTATATTGTTGTAAGCAATTTTGTGATGCACTATGCATCATATACTGAGGATTGATATTCTAGGTAGATTGTTGTTACAGAATGCTTGAGTTGCGATGTTAGTAATCTCTAAAGTTAGATATCATAAAAACATTTTATGATTATGCTGCTTAGAAATAACAAATTTTGATGTTTTCGATAAGTTCCTCAAGCTGCGATGTTATTAATGTTTTACAAGGTATGATGTTATAAATGAATCTCAGTACGATGTGTTATGTGTTTACGAAAGCTAGAAAGTGCTGGACTGTGGTGAAGTTAACCCTAGAACTTTCATCAGGTGCAGGTGTACTCTACACCTATCGATAGGGATATTTTATTAGTCTACCAGGATTACTGAATTTCATTAGCTATGTTTCCATGCAGTGATGAGCTGGCTACAGGCAGTCAATGAAGTACCGGTAGGTGAAAGCAGACGCTTGATAATTCAGCAGCACTGCCTAAGGCCAGTCTGCACGTTAGTCGTTTGAACGTGTTCGCTCATCCAGTCGTCCGGATGCTGTGTAGCGTCATTGTAAGCATAATAGGTTATGAATAGGCTAGCCGTCAAATATGTCTCTTCGGCAAGTATCACTAGGCAAGTTACGAATATCCCTTCAGCTTTGGAGCGAAATGAAACTCAAAAAACACTTTTCTGCTCTTCTACGGCACCATAACACATTTGGACGATTGCATGAGTGAACGCGTTGAAAGGACAAACGTGCAGAGCGTCCCTTAATTACTTTTGCTCTTCGTTATATCAAGGAGTGTCGCCTCGTAGCTGCTGTCGTTGCCAATGCTCGACTTAACCTCTTCCCTCCACATTGGGCACCAATTTCGGTATAAATAGTTACATTTGACAGTGAGCTCTGAGAGCCACATGACCGGTACAGACTTGAGCTTTACGTTTAGTGTGTTGTAACTGTGATGTATATTTAACTGATGAATTGCACATATCACTTGGTATGTGTGATGCTGCCTCTATAGCAAAGGGCGTTTGGGACTTTGCGTGCATCGATGATTTTGTACGCCTACTTTGTTAAAAAATCTAACCTGCACAATAGAAGGTAGCAAAGATTCTGCGTTCACTTAAGCTTACACATGAATTTTTTTTTTCGTAGTTGCACTGTGAACGCCAGTCACGAGTGACGAATATTTTCCTTTACATCCGCAAGTGCGGCGTTTTATGGGGAGACTATCGGTGGTCTGGGCACGACTGACCAAGGTCCAGTATGACGTCCCTTGAAGAACACCTAACCTCCCAATCTAAGGCCCTCAGTAAGGCTCTCTAATTAGTGAAGCAAGAATGCTTTCACGAGTAAACTTTCTGCAAATGTAGTCATAAAAAAACTTGTTTTACAAAGTACATGCACCACAAAGAACAAATATCAAGTTGGGTAAAATTTACAAGTCAGCAACTGAAATTTTTGTGTTACATTAACAGACACGAAGCGCTTTAGTGTAGGAACGGCCTGGTAAATAAATATGTAGCGCCAAATTTATATGAGTGGAATCATGAAGATGTGATAGATTGTATATCGACTTAATGTTGTTTGGAAATCTAGGGAAGTCACGTAGTAAAATTCAGGATGGATATTTATTACTGCTTTTGCATTGAGAAGAGGAACTGCAATGCTCATATATGATGAAAAGTTACGTCTAGAAATAAAATAAAAGTGAATTTTAGCGCAGCCGCATGCCAATCGTGATATTATATGGAATAGATGCAACCCATGTATACATTTCCAAACAAAGAGGCAGGTTATTCAACATGCGTTGTCATAATTGCCACGAGAGGACACGCCAGCAAGTTTGTAGTGAAAAAATTAAGATTCATAGTTGGCTTGAGTTCTTGACTGCACGGGAAGAAGGATAGTAATGCTGTCCGATATAGATTCAGCAACTAGCTTGGTGCAACGTATCCTCTATGGTAGAATCACAGCTGACCAGGAGAAGTGTGAACAATTAAAGTGTACCAAGTTGCAGTCTTTATCATTATTTAATGGGAAGATATACTAATTTATTTCTTCAGTCGTATTTGCCCCTGCATATGACTTACCTCCGTGAGTGTGAAGTGTGGTATGGCTGAGGTGCTGAGGGCACCGCCTTATATAGGTGGCTGATCAGGTGTGTTTACTCACAGTGGTCCGATATTCTCACTAGCCCAGGATTAGGTCCAGCCACAGGCAATAAAATGTCTATTTTAACCTCAAAGATAATAGTTTATCAGCAGTTAGAGGATTACTTGCTGATTTAATATCAGTGAGCGAACTGACTCATAGCTTTGAAATTCTGTCCAGTCATACTTTTGTCGATATTTCCGTTTTACAAAGTAAAACGAAAATGAACTGCTGATGCAAGAGTCGTAAGCAGACTTAACTGCCTCATTAGACGGTTGTGAAAGAGTGAGCAAAAGTGACTCAAGTGGCACTATCAGCAGTACAATGTAGTCAGTGGGCCGCCTTGCTTACCCCTCGGGAATATCGAGTCTATAGCTAGTCTAAGAATTGGCAGTCCGCTTTAATGCGCAGTTGTTATATAGAAATATGAGTCAGAATTATTGAGAAATAAGGTTACATTTACTCAATGAATTTAACCACATTAAAATAAGGAAGAAGAACGTCGAATTATAAAAAATGTTTAAGCGTTTCGGGCTTCGCCCATCATCAATAACTCTGTTAAGACAAATATTGTTACGGCGTAGAAATGATATGAGTTTGAATATATATATAATTGATATGAGATTGATATGTTTATATATGCATAATTGATTGAAGAGTGTATATATATTAAATGAAATTACATAAAAGGTTATACATAACGCCATACTATTTGGGAGGCGAGCCACCCCCCACAAGATCATAAATGGCAATCAAAATAATGAAAACAATAAACAAATACAATCATGAAATCAATAATCAATGCATTTACAACTCTTTACATTGACGAATGAATAAAATCGTTATAAACCAATGGTGAACCAAATAACTTAACCTGAGTCGATAAGAGCATTCTGCATTCATGAAAGTTAATGAAACACACGATATGCAAACAAACATTTGTTGGAATAAATATCACAGTATTCACTGAAAAAGCAAGGAGAAAATCGATGGAGCACGGTAATGAATCTCAGCGACAACACGCAATTAATTTCGAATGACACAATGACGGCAGCAGGTGATGGAAAGAGACGTCGTAATGAAATTCAAATAGACCATGATTCTGCGTACCAAAGCAAATATTCTCGCAAAATAATGTTGTCAACAAGTGAAATCTGTTCACAGAGATTGGTCACCGCCATTAATTTTTTCCGCGAGAAAATGAAAAAACAGTGAGTGCCTCAACCGATCAGGATGAAAAATTCATAATCTCACACCATGATGGCTTTGGGAGGTTCTGGTTAAAAAACACAACTCACGTACGATATTTTACGCAAATTGAAGCTACAAAATAGCGTTGTACAGATGATGATACATATGCCGCGCAATGTACAATGGCAAACATTTATCTCGATGTTAATACACAAAAAAGACTCTCAAGCTAATTTCGGTAATTAAATTCAATTCGCACTGTTTGATTGAAATTATACATGATAATGTAGCATTGCGCAGATTATGACGTTTAATTATACCGGGCAATATGCACTAGTAAACATATATTTTGACGATAATTCATAAGGAAGACTCTGCTTAATCCATGGGAAGATGTGGCCAGCATCCTTCCATAAACAAAGCAGGTCACAAACATTGTTACGTAGTTTACAGTTGACACAGTCAGCGGCGCTTTACCCGGTTTAATAGGAAATTTGCATACCGGCTAAGCGCATCTTAGTCTGCCCCATGTCTTACTCACAATCCTTTTTTAGAGGCAATGATACCTTTATCCATTTTTATTCACGTTAAAACTAAAGTTTCACTTGATTTTCTGCTGCAGTAAACACATTTTTCCAATTTTGCCCATTCCCAAATTCCCCACTGTGCATCTTACCCAATTCTTCAAACGATTATGCAGGAGCTGTCCGCTGTCCCGTCACGCCATACAGTATGTTCCCCAATAATGTCTACGGCGAAGATCCGTGGCTTTGATATCCGAAGTGATGTTGCGATTGCCCGTGCCGGCTCGTAACATATTTGGGCACATTGTAGCCCATCCATCTAACGATGCTTCATTAGCTGTCCGCTGTCCCGCCAAAAGCATATAATATCTTCCTAATGATGTATACAACGGCGTTTGTGGCACTGTTGAACGGTCCGGTGTTGTGACTTCCTGTGTCGGCTTCCACTGAATTTTAACACTTGGTAGCCCATTTTACTTAATGATGATCGAGGAGGTGACCGCCGTCTCATCAAAAGTATATAACATTTCCCAGATGATGCTGACAGCGAAGGTTCGTGGCTTTGATATTTTGATGAAGCATTTATATCATAAGACTTGGAACTTGGACCATTTTGAAGGTACACTGCATCCGGCTGCTTTCGATTTAATTCGAAGCCTTTGGATAAAATAATGGGCCCATTATTACACATTGATGACCCAAAATCTGGACATTGAAGAAGTATAATTCATCTTATAGAAGACGTCACACGTGGTTCCCACTGTACGCAAAGCGCCAGCTCGCTTATCCCATAAATTTGACCGTCATCGATGAAAATTTCTATCATGCTGCCATGCTGAATTATGCAGATATTCCTCTAATTAACCGATGAATCTGACGGCGTATCAGTGACATCGATGACTCGCAGACGCCTTGACTAGGCGTCGGAGTTAAGCACAACACATAACCCAAACCGGGAAGTGCTCTATATCAGCTATAAATTTCACACTACACTGCATATTACCACTTCAGCCGGGCCCGCAAGGACCGGAGCTCATAAAGTTGGTGCAATGACGAGCGCCGTGTCTAAACTGACACTAAATTTATCTTCTCACCCCAGTCGAACATTGTTATTGGGATCCTCCCAAAATTTTATCCCAAACTTAAGTACATACTAGTACCAACGCTCGTGTTGCTCCAGCCAATGCCATTTCTTAAGAGGCTGCCCACTTATGTATTCTAGCTTTCATTGGTTATTTCCCGATTTCAAAAGCCCCACCTCCTTTGAGCTCTCTCTAGAAAACCCTGGAGAAAAAATCTATACCTTTTCGTAGATATCAGTTACCATGTGTTTCGTTGTTCCTTTCACGGACCATTATTTGCGTGGCCAATGTAACTTGAGTTCAGTTCACGTCTGCATCTTTCTGGTCCAGGAGCAATTAATTTCAAACCAAAGCTGTCACAACTTTCGGCCTCAGCGTAGTCCCTTCTCGTAAAAGGATACCCAAGACCTAGGGCAACAGATCTTTCTGTTGTTCGTTACTTCGGCCTAACCTTCACTTGCTTCCCTCTCCACAGCTCTCCTCTGCGGCGGTCCTTTCCCATTAGTTGGCTGTCATTGTTTTTACAACAGAGTTAAGTTGTCCTCAGTATGTTCCCCAACTGAGTAATTATTTGTGAGAGCGACAATTTGGTACGAGACTGTATTAATTATTTTCATTATTATTATTATTTCTTTTTTTGACACGGCACTTAATAAATCACGCGGCAATTAATTAACCAATTAAATTAGACCACCGAACACACACACACATACATATGTATCACGATATCCTAACAATATATTTTAAAAAATTAATACATCAGACTACTTATGAATTTCATAGACAAAAAAAAACACTTACTGACTAGCTATACAAAGTGAAAGAGCACTGTTCTGGTCATCAATAATAAGTTTCAATCAAAAGCTTATACGTGATTCTACCATTTTAAGATCAGAGCTATTGCGCATGGTAATTGCATTTCAGAGTTTCAGAATCACTTTATAGTCTTCTGACTGAAACCAGTTTTAAGTGACCACAACAGTGCTCATCCACTTTTTATAGCAGTCAGTGCTTTATTGTCTTTATAAAATTCCTGACAAGTACTCTTATGTAATCAATTTTCATTTGAAATATCTTTATTTTTACTGTAGTACTGATGATGGGCGAAGCCCGAAACGTTTACCATTGTTTATAATTTGATGTTCTTTCTCATGGTAATATGGTTTAATTTAATTAGTTAATACGATCTTATATTTAATAATTCTTTCTCTTATGGTTATATATCCAGTCTGTGATTAACATTTGCGAATAAATTGGTCTACCATTCATTGTTAGCGCTATTATTTAAGAGATTTTGTCACTGGATGAGCAGCAACACCGACACTCTCTATCAGCGCTTATCACCAAGATGCATCCTACTATCAGGAAGAGCTTTTGATCTCTTATTATTTTATTCGACAATTAACGCCTTTTTACCAGTGTTACAGGCACAGAACGAACAAGAACGTTCACAGTAAACCGTACGTTGATACAATAATACAAGTGATAAACTGGTCTGAGGGTAAATTACATATTTCATGAGATACGACCTTCCATTGCGTTTGTAAGTTTATTACACCAGAATGGCGTAGAATTTACCAAAGTTTAAAAGTCAGTAATGTTCTTCGTCAAACCTTAATAACGACACAAACTGGTCTGCATCGCCTAGCAGACGCCTTTCATGATTCTGCGTTTGATTTTATCACGTGCGCTTGATTCTGCGATTAACGATGCTAATGCTGAGCATAGCACGACATTTTGTGTAGTGTGACGAAAATGGTGAGAATAAAAATACAGTCGCGCAATCGATATCCTCTGTAGAAAAGTAAATGTGCTCTCCTCTATCGTTTATAAGTACTGTTGCCCATCGTGTGGGTCGGTGTACGTGGAGTCAACCACGCGTGCCTTGAGGCTTAGAGTGTTTGAGCATATGGATAGGAGCTTTAGAACCGGTAATCTGCTAGCAAGGCCATCACATTCATCAATACGCAATCATGCTGAACAGTGCGACACTCCAATTCTCCAGCAAAACTTTTCAATCGTAGGCTCTGCTAATTCACCTACCGATCTTAGAATTCTTGAATCATTATATATTAGCAAAGAAAAAGCCGACTTAACTGAAATGTTATCGTCATATCCGCTGAAAATAGCCCCCCAATAGAGTAACCTAGCTTGTAAAAAAATTTTTTTCTTTAGTTTTCTGAACTTCACCATTTGTTTCAATAGTGTTATTATCAAATTTCTTATACTCCAGATTGTTGATAATGGCCTATATATATGGTCGAAACGTCCTTATTTCAAGTAGACATGTCTTTTAGATCGATCGTCGTCGCTTTAACCCTGGTTTTAAAATTGTGTCGTGTTTTACAACCAAACTTGATAAATAGATACTTTTCTATTTACAACCGTATTCAATAGTTCAAAACACCACTTTGTTTAGAATCATGTAATTTAGGTGGATATGATTTCGGTTCTTCAAAATACTGTTTGAAATTAATGACTTTTAGACATTTACCTTTGCCAATTAGCTACGTAATTGTCTAATTGATCAAGATTGTCTTGTAATAAGATATCACAACAACATCTTTAAATTTGAAGAATGCTCTCAAAGAAAAGCGAAAGTGGGACAACATCTTTAAATTTGAAGAAAGATATCACAAGTAATGGAGATGGGTAATAAAGTTTCTAACAAATTATATTTTAACCCATGTATTTCGGCGAATGTTAATTCCATGTCATGCGTGTTTTTCGCGTTATCACAGGACGCCCCTTTGTTCGAATGAGCCAGCTTTAGGTTGGGGCTTTGGGTAGCCCTTGGCTTGAGGAAATACCACTCTAAAGGCGGAGTTGATGAAATTCCCAGGAATTGTTAAGTATGTTTTGAGGAATACATGATTAAGTATTGTACACTCTTACACGTTCTACAGGCGGATGAGACCTTATGGTCCAACGGCATCCCTGGGAAGACATGAACAGAGTGGTGCCACAGCTGGATACTCGGTCTTCCACAGTCTGCTTCTCTCTCTGCCATCAGGGAGTACCACTAGATGTTTTTTTCCTTTTCTTTCTATTCTTTTTCTTTTTGGCCAAGGCCCGTACTGGTGATGGCAGGGTCTGAGGTGCGTTAATAGCTGGCAGCTTCCGTAGCTATCGTGACTGTTAATTTTTTATGATTGATTGGCGCCATCCTTGCGCTACCTAGGGGTGTTGTAGGAAAGTCTCCTGAGCCTGGATCTACTTTTAATTGACTTTTCTGTGACATAGTGCGTACTTATGTCCCTTACGGCTTCATTACGATCTGTACAGTCGATATGCTCTAGTTTGATAATACCTGTTGCAGGGCGCATCAGTTGAAGCCCGAACGATACATAATTCTATTGCCGCACTAGCCGGCTAATGTTGATTTTCAGGGTTTCAGAGAACTGCAGCGTTGGGCCAAAACTACTTATAAGGGAGCTGAGAGGCAGCATCATTTAAGGGTCCAGGGAGTTGAAAGTTTTGTCTGTTTCTAGAGCACATAAGGTGGTCCGCACTGAAAAGCGTTGTGTTTGGTGCGAGCTCTTNCCCCCCCATTTAAGTACCGGTGGTGACTTTGTCATGAATCATACTGCCAAGGCGGACCATTTGTTGCGATACTTCGATGGGAAGCAGAGCCGAGACCGGGTACGCATCCCTTTAATTATTTGGCGTGTAACTCTGAGCTGAGTTATCCACTTTCGCTCTTGTATCGTCTGAAGTGCACAGCCTGCTTCTTGACCTGGACTCCAATGGTAGCATTGATCTCTCGGGTGTGTTTCTGTTTTTTCTTCGGTAGGTGGCTGGTGTGCTTTCAACCATGCTCGCTTCTATATTCCGTCGAATAGTACGGCTAGGCTCTTTCCCGAATGCTGGCGGGTCGCTCATGCAACGCTTGGTCCAAAGCTGTGTCTCACCTAATACCTCCGACTAAAAACTCATCTTGATCACATCTGTTTTGTTCTAAACTTTACGTGAGGATGGTTGTGTCGTCCACTGACGCAATATGGTTTTCGTAAGAGCTTGGGAACTTTTAAAGCTTAGCTTTACGTTCCTCATGTGTTGCGATTGGCACTTGATAGGGGTCATGAGGCTAGGTTGGTCCAGCTTGACTTCAGTGCTGTTTCTGATCGCGTGAATCACCTAAGACTGCTTCATAAGCTCAGATTAATGGGTGTTGGTGGTTCAATTTTCATGGTTGTTAGTCAGTTTGTGCCTGATAGACGCCAATGTGTAGTTACCTCCGCCAAGGAGGTTATGTTTTCGTCTGGTTTATCTGTCTCTCTGCCTGTTATTCTGTTGGTCTGAAGATAACTCAAAAGTTTATGGACCGATTTTGATTAAATTTACAGGAATTGTTTAGAATGTTTTGAGGAATACATGATTAAACTAGAGCACTCTGAGAGCGCATACCTCCGCCAAGTGAGCCAACGGTAGCAAAAATTCAAATTGGCTCTGAAACCATAATTTCCTTTGCATAAATTCCAAAATCTAATCATTTGTGCCTTTTTATATGTATTAATAACAGCTTGTTCAATTTTTTTGAAGATCCGTTCATAACTTTCTGAGTTATACTGGTAACAAACGTTATGACAAATATGAGTCAAACATACAAACCAACCAACCGATCTGCACCAAAATTTCATCATTTATGTCTTTTACCATTACTAACAACTCCTATAAATTTCATGAAGATCCATTCATTATTTTCTGAGTTATTGTGCTAACAAGCATAAAATTAAAAACAGTGACAAACGAATGAACGAAGAAACGGACCATTACTTAAATTTGGTAATCTACTCTTTGTTATATACCTAACAACTCATGTTAATTTCATCAAAATCCATTCATAACTTTTTGAGTTATGGCATCGAGAAAAATGACGCAGACAAACAAACAAACGG
>LQNS02278156.1:10333359-10344582 GCA_001587735.2 Parhyale hawaiensis
ACAGCTTGACTTTAGTGCTGCTTTTGATCGCGTGAATCACCTTGGGCTGCTCCATAAGCTGAGATTAATGGGTATTGGTGGTTCAGTTCTCGCGGCAATTAATCAATTTTTATCTGACAGACGTCAATGTGTAGTTTTTGGACTTGGTTTCGAGTGTCCCACAGGGTAGTGTTCTGGGCCCTTTGTTGTTCATTGTATATACAGCGGATCTGTTTCCTCTCGTTAATAATTTACTTGTTGGTTACGCCGATGATGTTACTTTGCTGGCTGTTTGTGATAAGCCTAGCGATAGATTAGAGGTTTCAGAATCTATTCAGCATGATTTGGAAATTATTGATTCCTGGTGTTCTAGGTGGGGGATGAGGCTAAATGCGGGCAAGACTAAGACTATGGTCGTGTCGAGGTCGCGTACAGTGGGACCTCTTTTGCCTGCACTCATGCTGGATGGTGTATCACTTCCTGTGGTTGATGACTTGGTAATCTTGGGTGTCAATAGTGTTCCAAAGTTGACGTTTGAGCCCCACATTTGTTCGATTGCCTCACGTGCATTGCAGAAAATTGGTCTTATGAGGCGTGCTTGGAGGGTGTTTGTCTCGGTAGAATTGACACGTCGCTGCTTTAATTGTTTTGTCCTCCCTCTTCTGGAGTACTGCTCTGTAGCCTGGGGTTCTGCTGCCGACTGCCACCTGTGTTTGCTTGACAAAGTGGTTCGTCGATGTGCGTTCATGCTGGGTGGTGTTGTGCCTTGTGATCTGGCGCATCGCCGCAGAGTTGGTGGGGTCTGTATTCTGTATAATATCTATAACTGCCCCAGTCATCCACTGTCTGAGTTTCTTCCGGATCCATTTGTTCGGGTGAGGTTTACTCGGCGGACTGGTGCTCTTCATGAGTTTGCCCTGGAACCGCTACGATGCCGTACGGGCCAGTATTCCTGTTCGTTTATTCCATCGTATGTGGATGTTTGGAATGGTCTCGATGGCTCTGTCTTTGCTGGTGTTGGTATTGGCAGCTCTAAACGATCTGTACACAGAGCTATTCTGTGATCTCGGATCTTCTTTTTTTTTATTCTTTTGTTTTCTCCACCCGCTGGGCTGGTTGCGAGGGGGGATGTTAACCTCGTGGAGTTTCTCCGTTCCTACGTCGCCAGTCTGGTGTGATTTAATAATTATGATAATAACCAGTTCTTTCTCATAACATCATCACCAATGGAGAAAATGGTCAGCGCCGATTGTGTGATACAGTTCCGTCGGACCATATCGTATGATCGCCATCGCCGATGCGTTTGTTGCGATGTTCCATTGTAAAATCGTAGTTCATCCGATGGTCTTCACAGCATCGCCATCTTATAATCGGCGTCGGTCGTCGCGCCAGGTTCTGCATATAATATTATGTCTGCTGTTACTCTCCGAGGCCTCAGCATGTCATGCAGATTGTCTTCGTACATGACACTCGTGATTTCCTGCCCACAACCCAGTCAGAAGCATCAAGTAATAAAGAAATTACAACAACCACAATCAATATAATGCAATGTGCGGAGGAAGATACAAAGTCTGCCGTTATTCTCCAACATGATGCAACATCGCATGATGCCGCTGCGGTCCCTGGCGTACAGGACCCTCAGGATTTCCGGGCCCTCTGAGGATTTCCCTGTACGCCGGTCGTTTGGTTCACACTGTCCCTCTGGATCAGTACCGGCAGTTCGAGCACTGCAGCTCGCCCTGGGTATCCTCGCTGCTGCTGCTGGCCATCGCTCTGCAGTCTCCATCGCCTAACTCGACCAGTGTCATGCCTATGTCAGTGTTCATCGAGCGAAGAGAATTCCACAGCTAATCGCTACTGAGCTCGCTTTGCTTTATCGACATCGCACAGGACTGTACAGTACGCAATAACATCTTCAAGACTCCACTAGCATTTCTGTACTTATGTAGAGGGCATAAGACGATAATAAGTTATTTACCTCCGCCAAAGAGGTTATGTTTTCGTCCGGTTGATCTGTCTGTCTGTTTGTTATTCTCTCTGTCTGTCATCAAGATAACTCAAACACTTATAGACCGATTTGGATGAAATTGACAGGGAATGTTAGGTATATAACGAAGAGTAAATGAACAAATTTTTTTAATGATCCGTGGGTTCGTTCGTTTGCTTGTCACGGTTTTCAATTTCTGCTTGTTAGCACAATACCTCAAAAAATGATGGATAGATCTTTATAAAATTTATAGGATTTGTTAGTAATGTTAAAAGATATAGATGATTAAAATTTGGTGCAGAGCGGTTGATTCGTTTGTATGTCTGACTCATGCTTGTCAATATGTTTGTTAGCAGCATAACTCAACAAATTATCAACGAATCTTTAAGAAAATTGCACAAACTGTTATTACTATTAAAGGGTACAAATGAATGACTTTTGAAGTTGATACAACGAAAATCATTGTTTCAGAGCCAATTTGAATTTTTCGTTACCGCTGCTTAGCTTGGCAGAGGTATGCGCTCTCAGCGTGCTCTAGTTATCTCGTCTCCTGGGATACACCAATTAGTTTTTTGCATCAAGTGTAAAATTTTAAGTCAGTACCGAAAATCATTATGACATTTCTTTTCAGTAAATTTTTCTTAACCTCGTGACTCCGGTGTCCGAAGGCAATGAAAACCTGCGTTGTAAGCGTTGGGAATCGATAAGGTAATACTGAACAGTACTTGTGGCCGTTCATGCAAAATAACTTGTTTCTACGTAATAAACTAGAGCACTTTCAGAGAGCATACCTCCGTCATGCTCGGCAGTGGTAGCAAAATTTCAAATTGGCTCTGAAACCATAATTTTCTTTGTATAAACTCTAAAATCTAATCATTTGGGCCTTTTGATAGTAATAACAGCTTGTGCAATTTTCTTGAAGATCCGTTCATGACGTTTTGAGCTTTAACAAACGTTATAACTAACATGAGTCAAACATACAAACGAACAGACCGATCTGGGCCAAAATTTGATAATTCATGTCTTTCAACATTACTAATAATTCCTATAAATTTCATAAAGATTCATTCATTATTTTTTCAGTTATTGGGCTAACAAGCATAAAATTAAAAACAGTGACAAACGAACGTACAAAGGGATCATTACCAAAATTTGGTCATTTACTTTGTGTTATATACCTAACAACTCATGTTAATGTCATAAAAATCCATCGATAACTTTTTGAGTTGTGGCATTGAGAAAAATTAGGCAGACGAGCAAACAAACAAACGATTAGACATATCATCACCAAAAGTTAATCATCTGTTTCTCCTAACATACCTAACAATCCTTGCAAATTTCGTCCAAATCGGCTCAGAACTTTTTGAGTTATCTTGGTGACAGACAGAAAGAGAGACATACAGACAGAAAGACAAATATCCAGACAGACAAACACGACGAAAACATAACCTTCTTGGCGGAGGTAATAATACTGTAGGTAATAAAATATGTTCATGTCCAGTCGTGAACTGTAACACTAGTAAGTAATTAATTAAGGCTAGATTGGAAAATAAATATTTTTACCAGAAGCGTTTGTTACCGTTAGGCACAGAATTATATTTAACTGTCAATTCATAAAACGAAACATCAGAGAAAAGTAAATTAGGAAACAGTTGCACTGATTTTAAAACGTTCTTTTGCCCCACACAGTTATCCACTATAGTTCTCCAGCTCAGTACGCGCAACATCACAATAATCGCTGTGTTCACTGAGGTACCGGTGGCCCTCGGGAGTTTGCTGGCCCTCAGCGAGCTGCTGAGGGCGCCTCGTGATTGTGCTGCAAATAACGAACGGCATCATGTTGGTTGCGGTCTAACGGTGTGCTAGCGAATTGCAGCTATCAGCCACGTGTGGCTACTGCATGGACATTCGACAAGGTCTACATATTGGCTGGTCCTGGAGCCATAAGAGAAGTAAATTCCTCTTTGAAGTCTTATTTTCAGATTACTATAAAACCACAGCCGCTTAAGAAGAATAAGATATTATTTTCTGCGAATTTATAGTTTGAAAGCACCATGGTCCAAAGTCTAGGACATTCCACCTCTTCCGACTTCACTTAGTATCCAGTGAATACACAGCACATTCTGATATCTCATTTGACAATATATTTTTTCAAAGCATCTAAATCGAATTTTTAAGACATTCTTTCTGTATTGTGTCAGTGCATTCGACTTCGCTCGTGGGGCATAGAGGCGTAAGCCAGTATTATATCTAAGCACTAGCTATAAATATATTATTATACTGTAAAGCCCATAAAATAGCAGCTTAGAAGAACGCGTGGATATCTGTTCATATTAGCAAGGGTAGACTGAGCCACGGCTCAGGAATTATCACTCATCATTTTCTGTACTCAGATGTTACATGTATTATATTATAGAGGAACAGAAAGCATATACTGTACTGCACATACTATTGCAATAACCCTGCCAGACGCATTATGCCTTACTACATACCATTAGTATGATTCACAGTGACTAATTAGCTTCCCAGACACGCAGTGACGTGGCCACTGAGTTGCTGCCTTCACTACACATTGCAGTTATTTAGTCGCCGATGTGTTTACATCCAAATTTTGTCGCTGCTGAAGCTTTAATCAATTAACTTCTAACCAATGCAAAGGTTATTTAGGAAATTTTATTGCAGGTAGAACAAGGATGGGGCTTGTCGGCACTTATCGCTGCCACCGGTAAGTTGTTCACACTTTTATCGTGATTTATTGCGTAATGTGAAAGGGAACAAATGCAGCCAGCGTTTGTCCTGGAGCGGGAACAGCGACGCTGTATATTAGAAAACTGAATATGGTTAAATATTGAGCGGATTCATGACCTGTAGCATAGTATTTGCAATAATTTACTGTATTAATCAAACTTGAAATTTTAAATCACGCTAACCACGGACGATAATATGGAACAGTGGTCCTTCGCTCCTAACCTTAAGAACTAGAGCATCATCATGTATAAAAAATATCGATTTATCATTCACTAGTTTCAACGATGTGGTTCCCTAAAATAATTTTGAAATGGCGAACTGATTAAGCTATTGTTTGCAAGTTGGTGACTTCGAGTGGGACACAACACATCGTAAACAGAAATACTGCTGGAGCGTGCCGTGCTGCACTTGGGAGCGTGCTGTGCTGCACTTGGGAGCGTGCCGTGCTGCACTTGGGAGCGTGCTGTGCTGCACTTGGGAGCGTGCCGTGCTGCACTTGGGAGCGTGCCGTGCTGCACTTGGGAGCGTGCCGTGCTGCACTTGGGAGCGTGCCGTGCTGCACTTGGGAGCGTGCTGTGCTGCACTTGGGAGCGTGCCGTGCTGCACTTGATAGCGTGCCGTGCTGCACTTGGGAGCGTGCCGTGCTGCACTTGCTGATATATTCCTATCGTTTTACGGAGCAACTGTAAGGAGTCTGTGCATTATGTACAGACTCACTTTAATATTACTTCGCCGTAAAAAATGAAATTTTTTTTTCTCTGATGTCTTAATATTTCCCCTACAAATCTCTTTGAAAGTAACTCTATCCCGGCATTTAGGTAAATGTATCTTCACCAATAATTGTTGTAGCGGTTTGAAGTTATTGAAGACAACACGACAGCGGTAGTCGATGAAAATAAATCAGAAACTTCAGGGTTTTCACACATATGGTTCCAGTCCTAGAATGTCATATTATATTTTGAAAACTTGCTTCATTTATTGCATTTTGAAAACGATGAACTTAACACCAAGAGATGCGTCTGATATATGCGAGCTGAATTCATCTACTTTTCTGCAAGCCTTTATCCAACGCTTTCCTTAATTTTCATCCTTCCTAGAACCATTGATATGCCAATCTGTGCAACCTTAAAACGCTGTAAAATATTTTGGAAACGCAAATGGGCTAATGAAGCGGGAATAGAACAAGGGCGTAGGCTCTGTCAGGAAGAGAGCTCCGCTTGCCAAACAACAAAAATTCTTGCACCTGTATAGGAGGAACGTAAATAATAACTATGTGTGGATTCTAACCAATTTTACTCAGGGCTAACAAATTTAGGGCAAAGTGCTTTTTACCTGTAAACAATGCCCTGCTAAATTTTTTAATAAATATGAAATGTCGCAATTGCATTCTTGGACCACATATATGAAAATCTGGACGGCCGGTTCTCAAGTTTGGAACGAAAGGCAGCATCATAGTTGGGTCTTATCTATACAATCATTTGCAAAACTTTAGTCATTGGCATTTGATGAGGTCATTGACCTATACGGCAGTGACTTTCCATCACCTGAGTTGGTTCCTCATAAGCTGAAACGACGGTAGTCTTCGTACGAGGGTCGTTGCAAAGTAGTGCCTCCTATTTTTTACCTCAAAAAGATGAAGAAGTACGAAAACGGGAGTGGCACCATTAAAACGAGCGACTTTTTTTGCACCAGAATTTATTGCTATATCTAGTCATCACTATTCTCAATGCCCTTTTGCCAGCCGAGGCCTTGTTGCCTCGGTTGTAACAGTCAGCGCCTGCCGAATCGGTACGTTTTTTTTCACAATTGAGATTGCAGCATTATTGTCGAGGAAACGCTAACCTCGTCTTGCGTCCTTCGGGGATCCAACCGAACATGTGGACGGTGCCAGGTTGGGACTTTACGGCGGGTAAGACAGCACCGTCCAGCCGAACTTGTCACACAGTCCGAGGTCTTCAAACTTGATTGTGGCCAGACGTTGTTGAGTTGCAAACGGAATGTTTCCCTTTTTTCCGGCTTTACACGAGTAACCAGGGCCTTCAACTAGGTCAAAGTTTCAACGTAACGGTCAGTTTGGACAGTCGCACCTGACTCTAAGAAAACTGAGAGAATGATGTCCTTCCTGTCCCAGTAAACAATGTACATCACTTTGCTATCAAATGTCTGAGTCTTGAACTTATTTGCTGAGGAGTGTGAGTTGTGCCATTCCAACGACTGCCGTTTAAACCCCTGCTGGTAGTGGTGACACCACGTCTCGTCACCAGTGATGACGCAATCCAAGACTCCGTCACCTTCGGCTTCGTGGCAATGCCAACAAGTCCTGAGAGACATCCCGTCAGTGGCCCTTCTGTTCCTGCTTGAGCAGGAGCCCGCCTAGCATATGCACTTTGCTGTACTCTAGGGATTACTACATCGTTTTCAGTGAAATTACGGCAGCAGTAGGCTTGCGTGCTCGACTGTTGGCACTGAAGGTCCAAGGATCGGTACCATGCCAGGTAAGCGTTCTATGTATCGCTAGGTGTGCTTAGTCGGCAGTTACTGGGTATGCATAGCTACCATGGGGGCACTTACTTTGCCTAGAAATAGGGAGGGTAGGAGGGTACGGGTCATTGAACCTTCTGTCGATGGCGCCATAGTTCATGTTGACCTGTGGTGGACTGCAGTCGTACTTACTCCTCTGGGGCCAGTTGGCCTAATGTATGTACGCAGCGCGAACCAGAGCGCGTGCATTCCCCAGTAAAGGGTGTTGTCAAGTTGACTTTACCTTTACCGTTACCCACATCCATCCAATTCTACTCCGTTTCATCACCGTAATCCACCGAACGGTGTAGGAAAGTTGACCGAGGCGTAGTTTGTTTTCCAAGGTACGTGGTGGCTGCGCATGCGCGTTCGGAGCGCACTTTGTCACTTCACATCTCTGTGGCCACTCTGGAATCGACGAGCCCATTTGCTAACTGTGTTGACATCAACTGCATCGGCTTCGCTAACGTTCACCAGGTGCCGATGAATGTTAATTGGTTCAATTATTTTTCTACTTGCTTCTGAAGCAGGTCCATTACAGGGATGCCTATCTTCGAGTGTCATACCGTCATTATCTGCAACAGAGAAATGGAACTTTCAGCTCATGAGTGCCTAAAGTTTAGTCATCATAGCAATCCAATTTGCTATCCCCTCGGATCCCTTGGGACGGAATGGAATAAAAAATAAGAGGCACTACTTTTGGAATAACCCTTCTATATAAAGACGCCAGAGAAGAAATGAGTGCAAACGACTCAAGTCACATGCAGAAGCCATGAAAGATTGTGATTCTATGACATTTCCAAATATTTCTACTCTTCTGCGAAGTGTCTGCACCCTTCCGCTGACCTCCTGCGAATGTGAAAGAAATGCAAGTATACTGCGGCACCTACATTCACCATTCATACCTGAGATCAACCATGGGACAAGAGAGACTTTCATCAATGGCGCTCATCAACTTTCACTACACTTAACATATAGATCTTGATCGTATACTCAACCTTTTACAGTATGTCTGAATCAGGCCCAGGCGACTTGAGCTGAATTCCCTTATCAAATCTGAGTTTACTATCATGTAGCTGGTACCACATTTAGTGATGCATGTCCATTACGGGCGATAAAAGGAACTGCATTTAACTGAACACATACCAGTACCGGTAACTGCGAAATGGACATTCATGGGACGTGTGCGCAGACTGAGGGTAAACTGAATTCAGGTTTTTCATGGTTTGATTTAGCATTTACACATCTACAAATATCATTTGGAGTGCTGTCATAATAAGACGTTCATGATTATATGTACGTAAATAGTGTGGTGTTCAATTGGTATTTTTTTCAACGCCTATTATAGCCCCTTAAGTTCACCCTCCCCTGGTCAGACCAGCCTTCGCTCTGTAGGAGATAGTTATTTATCAACGTACGAGGAACGACCATGGCCACATGACGTCACAAGCTTATTTCCCGGAGTGTAGGACAGCTTAGGCGCTCTGCGTGCGCTAACCTACTATTACTACAGCCAGGGAAAACACTATGGTAGCAGCCACTAAACAACACATCCGTAGCCTATCCTGGAGAAAGTTAACTTGGAGAAAGCTCTATTCACAAGCACTCCATCAATAACAACATTTGACGTTTTTAAGGGGCACGTTCGCTTGGCACCAAAGTTCAGCTTTTGAGCCTTGACTTGTTCGAAACTTTAGGCATGAGCTTAGGCTGTACTATTGTGAATCGTGTTGCAAGTGTTAGCAGCAATATTATTACCTCAAGAAAGCTAAAAAGTCCATTTTAGGGGGAGCAAGAATGTGTTTTTAGAAATCTAAATAGTAACAAGTTATGAATCAATGCATGAAACTTAATTCAATGGGTCAAAGGCAGCGCGCCTGCCTGAAGTTCCGAACAAGTCAAGCCTTAAGGTTTTATTTTGGTGCCCAGTGGAACATGCCTAAAAAGATATCTGAAAAGAAAAGACTGGCGACATTTACCACTCAAACATGGTAGCTAATTGAAGCCTCCTCATCCACAACACTATCTGCGATCCAAAGCAGTGAAAACGAAGAGACACGTAGTATGTCCTACGGAATGAGGAACTCATACATTGGAACCGCCAACAGAGAAAGAAACAGAAGTGCGGCAGGAAACTCTCTCTCTCTCTCTGGAAAGAATATGAAAAACTGAAAGAAACAAAGTGGGCACAGAGGACAGCGCGGGAAGCCTCGGCTTGAGCTACACGAAAGATATAAATATATAAGGCAATATAAAATACACATATAACCGTATAGGTGTTTATTATACTATTTAATTATTACCATAGGTAAATGTGCTTGTCTTACTGGAAGTTGTCGAGCAGTAATGACAGCTCGCACTGTAAGTCCGCTGCCCGAGTAGTAACTTTCGTTGTCGCTAGAAGCCTAAAATCAATTCAACTAATCTATTTACGTAGTCGCCGCACGGCTTCAGCTTGTGCAAAATTTAACTGTTTAAAAAATTGTACAAAATCTCAGCCCATATTGCAATTTTTATACCATAGCAAATGGCAATGGTGAACTTTCAACTATCGCTCCTAATTATGAGCAGTTTAAGTCCAAAAAAAATGATATTTTAAGACTTAGTGCGCGATGTTCATAGACGTCATGCTGAAGTCACGGCCACGACTATACGCAGTCGGACTAAATGAGTTGGTGCTAGGCTGCTGGCGACCAGGAAGCAAAGAGCGTAACGTTGCATTCTTTGCTTCCTGCTGGCAACAGCGAAAGTTGTTACGTGGGTACCGGGCGTAAGAAAAACGTAAGACAAAGCCTATCTATGAACCCCGTAAGACTGAGTGAATCATAGGTATTTCATCTGAATAACCTTGTTTAAATTGTCGTTTATGCAGTACACCGGTAGCTCTGACCCTTGTTAACTTGATAAGATCACGTTGCAGACGTAATGGACAGAGTGCGTTCTTCTCATTGTACAATCTTGACCATAAACATGAACACTGCAGCGCTGCCGATGCATGTTATATGCAGTGCTACTAAGCTGTGCAGTGCATCAGTGTAGGCATGAATGACGAGCGAGCGACCCTTAGCTACCGAGTCTGCAGTGCCGCGCATTCTTTACCTTCGCATGGTTGTGTGGTGCTGCTGTTATGACGATGCTGACTGCCGGGTACCTGATTGGGATCTTTTCTTCGAGCATGGCGCGTGAGCCCAATATGATAAGAGTCGAGGGTGCTTTCACTTGACGCAAACAAAGCCATGCCTGACGTCACAACTCGCCCCAGCCAATGACGCTTCAACAGGTTCCCATCATGAGAAGGTCGACGCTGTCTATTAGATACGACGGGCTGCAATATTACGCATGGCTTTGTGTTGGTCCCGTAAGAAGACAATAGTCTCTACAACCTTAGGCATGGGCCCATTACCCCAGGAGCCGAAGGGCTCCATGTCCCTCACTTTCTTCCCTAAGGGCGAGTTCACACGTCATTGGTCTCGGTGGTGAAGTGACAACGGTTCGGCATCGCATTAACGGAGGCCCGGGTTCGATTCCCCGGACGGCACGCTACGGATTTACACTACGTGGAGCACTACAGCACCGAGAGGCCAGGCGATGCACGATGAGGGATCCTAAATTGACTCTCAGCACGGACTGCTTCTCCTGCTCTTCACACTACTGGATCTTCAAAATTCTAGAATTACGGCAAAAAGAAAACCTCGATAGGTGTATCAATTGTACCCTATATACGAGATAATAAATGATATTTGTTTGTTTTGTCATTGAACTCAACGCTGTCGCTCATGCACTTGAACGAATGTGTTACTATGCTCTAGACCTAGAATAGCAGAAAAATATACTGTTCTCTGAGTCTTAGTTCACTACAAACTTAAAGAAAAAATAGCCGTAAGTTGCCTAGAAATACTCGCAGAAGAAACTGATTTTTTAGATTAGATTAGATAGGCGGCAGTAGACGAACCAAAAGGCCCATTCCCAAAAAGACACCGGGACTTACA
>LQNS02278156.1:10646543-10666280 GCA_001587735.2 Parhyale hawaiensis
ATGGCAGTATAGGCGACTGAAGAGGCAAATTTCGGTCGCAAATACTGCCGTGCGCTGCGAAGGGGAGCGTATTTTTAATGCTTATTTTTACCGTGGCCACGGAAGAGGCTCGGCTGAGCAGGGTAGCACTGGAGCGCGTATCGCAGACGATGGTCAGCGTTTAGACAGAGGCCAGCGCAGCGTCTGCGTAGTTTAGAGTCACGGTTGCGCGGATAAATGGTGCATCCACAGTAGCGGCAGCGCAGTCACAGCGCAGATGCGACTCAACGCTGCGCAGTGCGACCTTAACGCGACCCCGATTTTCAATCGAGATAGATCAAGGTTTGCATTCACGAATCCACCCGTTTGGATTCTTATAGGGGAACTGGGAGGGAATGATTGCAGATTATTACCGCTTGGCCCCGATATACATGATAAAACCTCGGAAGGGAGTGAGAAGAAATCACCATCGACGTCATAAGAAACCAGAGGCGAGCCAGTGGCTTCGGCGGCAGGCGGAGGAAGAAGGGAAGGAGGAGGAGGTGGAAGAAGAGGAGCTACTCTAGGTGCTTTGGATTTACGCGAAACTTCTAATGATGTTGAAGCGAATCCTAAATTGAAGTTAGGGACAGACGTTTCTTCTGCGGTTTCAGAAGGAATCGATTCTACTGAGAGTATTGTATGATGCACTGGTAAATCATAGCCATAGGCAGTGGCCTCGGCGGCAGCGGCAGGCGGAGCAAGAGAAGCGGAAGATGCAGCTGGCACCGCAGCAGAAGGGGAAGACTCTGGAGCGGCAGCAGCAGGAGGACAAGTAGTTTGTCCCTTTCGTGCAGGTGCCAGAGGTATTTCTTCGTCGCATGTGGAATCCGAAGAGCTTTCCCCATCAGAGCTGGTGCAGCTGCTCTCAATGTTAGAGTGCTTGCGCTTGTTTTTCTTGGGAGGAGGGTCTTTCAGGGAATCGGGCGGGTACATAAGAGCAAATTTGTCAGGAAGGCCTGCTTCCACAGGAATACCCATCTTTTGGGCCAAGTTTCGAGTCCTTTCATACCACTCTTCTACTTTACGGATACTCTGCTCAGCGACCTTACGCTGGAAGGGCGACTGCTCTGTGGAAGGGGGCGGNCGGCATCATCACTCGTGCACATGCGATTTATGAGAGACAAAATTCGAAAGCCTTTTTTAGCGACGTCGTTCACTACGTAGAATATTTCTGCGGTACGCACGCTGTGGCACATCACAGCTGCCAGCTCCTGCCTCTCCTCAGACGAGATCGCATTGTTAACACCTGCCGTGCGGATAGAGTGGTGTATTTGCCGTGTTGTGATTCGCCATGTGTGTTTGATTCCCTCTTTCTTTTGAAAAACTGGATCAATTTATTTCCCTATCGCTAAGTCACTCATTCTTTTCGCCACGTTCCTAGTCTCGGGCTTGTTCACTGGGAACACAGGGGATTGTGGGCAAAAATCGCGGGTTAAATAGACTCTGTACCTGATGAAATATATTATCAACACGCGGTAGACATTGCTGGAGACAACAATAGTGCAGCGCACAATTCGACCAGTTTTTTGCTCACGCACTAAAAAGGTTACTCCTTCCTCCTCCGAGACAGTAGAGGGGGAGAGGATGGACCCGACGCTCCAGGATGTAATTTCCTGCGAGCGTCGGCCTGTTGCGCAAACTACAAGGGTAATTAAAAGATCCAGAAATTGGCATGCTGCATTGACACTGGGGGCAAACATTTTATACTTTTCGGGTAATTGTAAGATAAAATGACCGCCGAGGATATCGGGTGCGTTGGCGGGGGCGTTAGGGTCGGCAGGTTTGGCTGCTTCCAGGGTCCCAAGAGTAAGATCAACCTGGATCATGGCCTGCAACGCGTCCCGCACATATTCACTTAGCAGGAAGTCTCTGATCCGCGCGATTGGCAAGTGCTGTTGGCCCTTGCGGACGGAGACGTCCTGGAAAGAACGATGTGCGGAACAGTCTTTCTGGGCACATTCCACGCTTCTCCTGATATCATGCTCCATGATGTGAATTTGAATGTCTTCGAATTTGAATGTCTTCATTAGCTTTTTTTTCACTTCCTCTGATTTTAGCCACGAGTGGCCCATGTATGATGCAATAGATTTTAACGCCCTAAATACTTTTGCATGGTGTCTACTTTGATTGCTAACCTCATGTGCATGCGAAAAAACTCAGAAATTTCGTCAGCACGACGATACAGTTGGTGGAAACCTAGGTCTTTCTTTGTCCTATAGGTGAATAGGATCACCACGGCCGAGGCCTTCTTGAAAACTCTATCAAGAACTTGCTTCCGCGCATCCCTATTCGTACCATTCCCATTATCGGCGAGTTTGTTTCACAGGTATTGATAAGTCCTCCAGAAATTTGGAAAGCTCGGGAAAATACTTGCGGAATGTGGGATGTTTCCAAACCAGTTCAATGGATGGCAAAATGCCGCCAGCACCGCCGGCCTCCACGGGCTGCGGAGCAACTACCAGGTTTCCAACAGGCAAATCCCATATAGTGTCGCCATTTTCCACCACATTGGAGTTGTCTTTGAAAACCTGCAGCTGCTCCGTTGTCATCAGCTCGTGGAGGCGTTGACCTCGAGTTGGAATGGACTTGAATTCTACGAGCTGCCTGTTTGCACGCCCTTTTTGGTTCAGTTGTGCATGTCTCTTCTTGCTCACGTGAGGATGACGGCCTCGAAGATGATCAAGGAGCCTACCTATCCTCACGACGCTGGGACAATCGCCATGGTAGCACTTGGCCACCCACCGGCGATGGACTGTCTCACCCATCGCGGGGTCATAATTGACCCTTCCCCTCACAGGCTCCTGAATCTCATGGTGAGGCTCGTCGTCGCTGCTAGAGTCCTCTGATTCACCACTACTACCACCACCACCACCGCCGCCAGCAGAAGCAGCGCCAGCTGCACTGCCTCTCCTGCGGGGTAGGCCGAGGGTGGGCTGGAGGGGATTTGGAACCTCCAGCCCACCAGGTGGGTCAAGCAAAAGGCCCACGTTGTCGGCTTCGGTGGTGGACATGACCCTCTGAGGGTCTTGGCGACATAAACTTTGGTCTATGCCCTCGGGACCCGTCAAGTAAGCGTACCTAATAAGTGATTGGCTTCGCTTCCTAAATAGCGCGCGTTTCTCCTCTGGCCCCGTGTGCCCGAGTTTAGCCACCTCCATAAGCCATGCCTCTGCCAATGCCGAGGCCGACAGCGGGTTTGAACCGCTTGCAACGTCTTCTACTTTGTCCGCGAACACTACTCTACCACTTATCAGAGGGACACCAAAAGGAGGGTCATCTAAATAAACCAATCTAACCTCCTCAGGTGAGAGAATCTTGGGACCGCCCTCTTCCCAATCTGCAAGGTCCCTCACAGCCTGAGCGAGGGCATGGTCAATACCACGAGGGACGAGGTGGTTATCTCTGAAGTGGCGGTCAAGACGTTAAACTTTGCCAGGACACGACAAGCAGCAGTCGAATTGTCATGCGCTGGCTGCAGCCCTCCGAGGGAGGTTGGTTGTCGTAATACCAACCTTTCCTGCCGCTGCTCCTTAGGCTGGGGCTGTCGGTCGGGCTGCGGCATCGGAGGACGAGGCTGCTCTGGCAGCTGCTCTCGGCGTCTGGGAGTCAAAAGTCGTCGAGGTCTGCCCGGGGACACTCTCCGGGGGATCAATCGCAATCTATGCAAAACCACCCTCGGAGATAGTGCTCTGTAATGGTCGGAGCGGACACGAAATTAAAGTATGAAAAATCTGATGCCTATAAGTATATATCAACGGAATGATTTGGTAAACCCTAAAGACATAGCGAACAACAATCTGACGCATATCCGTTTTTAAACAATTACAAGCTTCTTCAAATGAAATATTTCAAGACCAATTGCGCGACAAGCATGAGCTACTTCTAGTAAATATCTTTGAAATGAGAAAGAAAAATTCTTGCACTCACCGGGCAGAGGCTGAGCTTTGGGCTCGAGCTGGGGTGGACTGGTGCCGGCGGGTCGTGTGCCAAGTAGTAGTTGATTGCGCTCGTGAAGGGGCGGGAGCGGCGCCCGGTTGCCCATCTCCTTCAGCGGTTAGTGGGTTGGGTGACGAGGGTGGAGGGGCGGGACCGGCGCCCGGTTGCCCATCAACATGAGGGGTTACTGGGTTGGGTGGCGCGGGTGGAGGGGCGGGAGCAGCACCCTGTGGCCCTTCTCCTAAACCGCTGGTCCGCACACCAATCACGGGAACTTGGAAGCACTTTTCAACACAAAGCAAGATAAGAACTAAGCTAATTAGAAATTAGATTTGGACATTCCTAAAGAAACACGGTATGAAATGCACAAAGAAAAATAAAATAAACTGGAAGAAGGCCTCATGTCCTAGGACCATGAACCGCTCTCGGAAATTATTGAATGCAATCATCTTGACTTTTCCATACTTGAAAATACCTCATGATATACTTCAATATACCTATAAATATGTTTAACTACAACTTAATATATACTTAGACTATATATATACATATATATACTAAAAATTTCAATATATACTTCAATATACCTCAATATGTATTTCAATAAATGTCAAGATATACATCAATATACCTGAATTTATACTTCAATATACATACGTCAAGATACCTCAATATTTATTTCAATAAATCTCAAGATGTGCATCAATATACCTCGCATTATACTTAAACATATATACTTGGATATATGCATCAATATACCACAATATACACTACAATACACCTCAATAGATTTTTGGTTATATACTTCAATATAATTCAACAGATATAATTCAATAAATCTCAATATAGCTATCCTTCAATATACCTCAAGATATATTTCAATATTCAACAAACAACGCCATTTACTTCAATTTTGAATTAAAAGAATGGTGGATTTCAACATACAATGCTACTCATTGCTTGTAACTTGCGAGGGGACAGAGATAGATAAAACTACAGCATCGCTTTCACTTACCCCTCGCGTAGCGCTCTTTCTCTTAGTTCGAAAAGAGCAGCTCGTAAGTGAAGGAGTCGATGAAAGTACCCCATATAAGGTGTGGCTTCATCGTAGGTCTGCCGTACAATTTTACCAAAATCGTCGTCGAGCTGTCGTGGTTTGTGTAAGTATTTCCACCACGGTACTGGCCCCTTCATTTTCTTCTTATGGTATCTCAACCGGCTGTGGACGGCCCATTTGCTCTGGCTATACACACGCCCCGGTTTTGTCGGAAGAGACGCCATCAGCCTCTTCCTTGCCGCCTGCATCACGTTGCGTGGTCTATATTTCGACCTCTTTTCTTTCGATCTTCTCTCCAAGTACCTTCCCTTCCGTATCTCGCTTCTCCTTGTCCTATTATCTTCTTCACCAATGGTCCTTTGTGGATGGCTGTCGGAGGGCCGGACACCAGTCTCATAATCACCATCGTCTTCTTCATCATCGTCGCCGTCTTCATTATCATCTTCCTGCTGCTGCCGCCTCTTCTGCTCCAGTGCTGTGCGGCTTAGTGAAAATGTTTGAACCCCACTCGGACCAGCGCCATCCATATCGTCGAAATCCCCAGCGCTGATGCCCTGGGTAGCCCGTGCAGACCGCGGAATTGACGCGGCAGATGGGGATCTTGGGGGCTGCTTTGTGCGTGATCGGTAAACATGAAAGCCAGGTGGGAGGCTGACGCGGCTAAGGGGCTGCTGGGCCGTGTGCTTCTGACTGTCAAGGACGTAATCGGGGTCGTCATCGGTGTCGGTGAGAGGCTCTACACCAGAGATTTCGTCTGCTTCTTCCGACTGATGGTTTCTAATCCCGATGATCGCTGGCCTTTTTGGCCAGTCTACAGAGTCGTATACTCATTGAGACTTTTACCAGAGTCGTATACTCATTGAGATTTTTACCAAGTATTTGCCTGTAAAAACTATACGAAAACAACAGATACTTGATTAGTTATGAAAAGCAAATGCACATATCAATTCGTTTCGAGCCCCTCAGGGGTATATTCGGCTTCACACATCTAAGGCCATTACCTAGAGCAGGACATGTTGCACCTTGTGATACTTCTTGTTGACGAGGTTGCTTTTGTAAAGTTAGGTAGACTCTTAGTACATCCGTTTCTGCTACGGGAGGTGTGGGCTGCTGATTGAGGTGGCAATGTATTCCCGCTACTTCCAATCCTGCCCGAGGGTTGGAAATGTGCACAAACCACTCATACACCTCCCGGGAGGAAAGCCAAGACAAAAACCCTCGACAATATAAAACGCATCCTAGTGGCGCACGAGCCTGTCTTAAACCACAGCAATAGTTCGACGCGATATGGACATTGCGTGCCCCTGATGCCCATGTATCGCTCCAAAGGACTTGTAGCTCAGGCACCAAACACACCACGCGCTTTGTATCGCAACTTCTAAAGTGTGGGCAATAATGACAGCAAAAGTTCTGATGTTTTCGACGACTTAGAAAATACTACACCACATTATGTGGAATTTTTTTAAATAAAAACTTTATGCCAACTAGTTACCTATTTTTTATCATAGTTTCCCTATAAACTATTTGATTGAACTTTTATTATAAGAAGTATAGATTTGTGTTGGAATTTGGCTGGTAAAAAAGAGAGCATTGGAACAAAAATTACATTTCCGTGTTACTACATCCAGATTAGAGTAAAAGAATATAAAAACAAACCGGCGTCGCTATATTGGACAGTTACTGCATACCTTGTAACCTCTATATTTGGAAATTAACCCGTTTCTAGAATGGGAAGACAGTGTGGGTTATCTGATAAGGAAAAGGGTCCAACAATAAGCGCACATAAGTACATGGTGGGCTATTCCGTTTTTTTATGAGTCGACATATGTTTATTTCATTATTTACCATTCGTTTGATATTAATAGTAATGATGAAATAGCCTAGTCTTGCCCAATAAAAACTGTTTCAATCGAAGCAACATCCTATAGCCATGTTATTCTCGTCTCATGAACTCGAGCCTACTGTACCGGGAGCACAGTCCGGACCTTATAATGTAATGACTTCTACGACACTTTACGACTGTACTGTACGTTCGTTGTCCACCTATGATATAAAATTTATTATTCTGCAGCACTTTGGACATTGACAGTACCAGAGACCACCTCACGGTAGTCTGCTTTTCCTGGTGTCACTTCTTGCCATCCACCATAGTGTGGTGGTACACTTTTTTTGCTCCTATAGAGGACCGGTGAGAAAACAATAACTAGAATTTTAATGACAAGTTTTGCTGAGAATAACTTAAAATGAGTTATAGCAAAATCAAATGAAATGTCCAGTTAATTGTCTTGTTATTTGATGCATACGGTAATAACAATTTTATATTATCAGTTACTAAGTGCTATTTTCCAATTCTTAGAAATAACCAAATCCTTTCTTGTACCAAACTTTCAAATGAAATATACCAGAAAATTTGGGAATTGGACCAGAATAATTAACCAAATATATTAGCAATATTACCAAAAAATCTAATTGCCAAACCAGTAGCTCGAAAATCTCAGCTAAACTTTGGTTAATGCAACCAAGCCGGTCTCTGTGTACATATATTGTCTCCATTCAACCTAAGAATCTTCAACTGTTTAGTTTATTTTATAGTTTCAGCCTCTGTTTCTACAGCAGTTTTCCAACAGAAAAATAAAGGAGGGATCTATGGCACGCCTGTAGAAAAGGGGAACCCATGCACGAAGATATTCTCTCGCAGGATCTATACACCTGAGATGAGCAAGCTGGGAAAGAATGGAAAGAAATTCGACGAACAGAAAAACCTAGTATCAGAACGAGTACTCAAATTCAGAAAACATAGTGGGCGCAAAAGATAGTCTTCCCGAAGGAATAGGTCATCCATGGCTAAGGTAACCTAGAGGGTACCCCGGGGGCGCAGCTCCCCATAGCATAGGATGGGCGAACCTAAGTATCCAAACTTTGGCCAATGGTCCATCCTAAGCCCCTTGAGGGAATAAATATTAATTTGGTTTTAATTAAAGAATTCAACAATAATGAATTTAATTTTATTGGTAGTTTGTTCTAAGGACAATGCTTAGGTTACATTCTTTTTTCCTGAAGATGTTCAACGGTCGGCGAAACCGGTCGCGTTAACTTTATTCCTATATTGGTAAATTTCCACAGCAGCTCCTCCATTGAATGTAGGAAAAATGGAAGAAATGCTGAAAAATTCGAACTCATATGGAATCTGATTTTTGACAAATATTAAGGCGAGTTTCGGCTTAACACTAATAATATGCGCATAACAGGATCTACTGTGATAAAGTTTTACACGGTATACCAAAATATTTTATTTACATATTAACACTAGTTTACACGATATTTTATATAATGCTCTGCGAGTATAAATCTAAATGGTACGTAATGTTTATGTACGCGGTGGGTGGGTATGATTTTTTATCTAACAGGCGAAGAATAGAAGCCGAACTTCAACCAAACAGATATATCTATATATATATATTTATGTATATAGTCTAGACAGCATAAATATAAATTTTTTGTCAAGTTTAGAATCTGTCTGGAGCTTGTAGGAATGACATGAAAGTCACCACCTGTGGAACAAGTGACATGCAAGCAAATATGGTAGCATTACTATAGCTGGGTGATGAAATGCAATGAAACTAAGAACCGTATTAGAATCTAACATACAATTAAGTAAAATAAACTTAATTCCATAGTTACAAATAGTGCAAAGAACAAGGCACGTTACTTACAAAATGTTGTGGAGTTACGCAGTCTTGCTCGTCATGGAAGAGGGACGGGAGGCTCTCAGTCGGGGGCCCCGACGTGTACCTGTCTTAGGTGTCGCAAAAAATGTTAGAATCAATGTAACAATATCAAATGGCCTACTCTCATGCCTGCCTGATGGCAACATCAAAAATTCCGGAAGTGGTATAGGAACATGCGATGTGTGGCGAAGTTACAAGCACGTTGTGCCGCTTTCCGGACAGTTTTAAAAAAGTGCATTGAGAGCGTTGACCAAAAATGGGCTTAGTTTTCGAAACCAAATCGTCGAGGAAACCCATCTTATACAAGCATAGAAGGTAAGCATGCAGAGCGGTTTGTTTACCTTATGATTTTTACCTTTAATTTCACATGAAAATGTTTTGCGACATAGGCAACCGAGGGCGTCAAGATTGGCCGGGTTAGTCTTTTTCCGTGTAGCATTACCGTGCCATGTTTTGAAACTTACGTCAGGACTTTATTAAACCCATTGGAGAGGCCACTCACTCTCAGTTCAAAAAACTTTAAATTTCATGGCTGAAGGACAAACTGAAGATTTCACTTTGCAGAGCTCCAGCAGAGGAGCAGAGTAGTGCACTTATTTCAAGTATACGACCACTGCCCCCGTGTTTATGCTTTTACTGCCATTGCGCTCGAAGTGAAACCTAAACTCATATATAGTTAAAAATTTGATTAATTGTGGGCGAATTTTAGGTCCGTTACCCTTCGAATGTTTACCTTTCCCCCTTTACTATAGTAGTTTTACTAATGTGCAGGGAAAACATCAGAAGGGATACGAGGTGGCGTTTAAAATAAGACCTCGCAAGCTCGGTGTTCTTCCAGTGGAGGTCCAGCTTATGGGGATCCTCCACTTCCGAATATGGGAGATTGAGGCCATGAATAAATATATAGGTCTAATAATTTCGGCTTTTTAGCTAAAAATAGCCTATAAGCCGGCTCCATTTCAACCCTAGGAGTGTTTAGCACAACGTCAAGGCCCATAGAGGCCACATACATGTGCCATGCCTGCCGGCTCTCGTCTTGAGGCCGGCTGATTAGGTTCTGCAAACATAAATAATGCGGTCAGTTACACGGTTGAGACTTGTTAGCGTCCATTTTGACTACTTAAATGTTCTGATTTTTAAAGCCAGCCATTACGCAGCTTAATGGGGCCAATGCGGCCCGGGGGTACTACATTTTTTGGGGTGTACCGGCGCGGGCGCAGTTTTTTAAAGGGGCGCACCAAGAACTGGCAAATCACTTTTATTGCGCCTCTCTATTCAAATACGAGAGAATAAACTGCAGAGCTGCCACTGAGAGAAGCCCCTTGAGCAATCGACTCTGCACCAGGTGACCCGCTCCACACATATACTCAACGAAAACATAGACGACTCTCATATTCCCTGAAATAAGCTAGTATATAAACTGCCTTCTATAGTACGATGGCAAACGTAGTTTACTCGTAGACTTTCTCCCGAAGAATAATTGTTCGGGAACAGTACTTGCTCACATAATTGCTGGAGGACGTTATTGCGCCTCACTTCTGCATTGCAGCGCTGTGTCCGGGGTGGTAACACTAAATCTAATACTAGAACGCCTTGGTGGCGTCAGACCATCAACCGCGGTGGGAGAAAATTCAACAGGTAATTTTTGATAGCCAACTAGGTCTACTTTTTTAGCATGTCACATCAAGGTATAACCTTCAAACTCCCTGCAAAAAAAAAAAAAAAACAAAAAAATAATACGAACATTGCTCAACTCCTCTGACCACTTATTGAGCGGAAAGAAATGTATATATACTTGAATCTTCAACGAAAACATTATTTTACTGTTGTTCCCGTTTGTGATTTACCAATTCTCTAATTGCTTTAAACAATCTCGTCAAATTTAATTATTTTGTACCAGTTTAAACCACAGCTGTATAACAGTTAACCATTTTGCAAAACTGCTTACAGTTATGCAAAACTTGTTAACTTTCAACGGTTCACTGTTAATGGCAAACTTGTTTTAAATAATTACAGAGCTTTGTATCGCATTAGTACTCCAGGAAAGAGATCAACAGAGCATAGTGCACCCTACAGCTGTTGAACTGTGTGAACGTTTTGCCTAACTGCTAAGGTAGTTCTGCAAAATGGTACGGTTATACAGGTGTGGTTTAAACGGGTGCAAAATGTTTGAATTAGTCAATTGTTTAAAACAGTTAAACCATTGGTAAAACGCAAACTGGGAAAAACTGTATACCGTGGAAGGTGGGTCAACAATAACCCAACCTGTTTCAACACGAGCGGGCCAAGCTCAAAACATGTTAAAGCTGTTCATTGGTGTACATCAGGTCAACTTGGCGCAGGAGGTAATTAATGTGCTGAGAAAAAGCTTTGACCATCAGCAATTTTCCTGAGATAGCTTACCTCTTGTCCTGGGTGCTGTTTTCAGAGCATACAGATACGTACATAGACCTTACAAAAGTGCAACTACGCCTTCTTAGTAGCTCTTAGGCCTTTGAGGAGCTTATTAGCAGAGCTAGAAACTTGCTCACGTCTACTCGGAATGAGTTTAATGTTGAGCAGCTGGCCTTCCTAACGGGCAACTTTCACTTCATGAGGTACCTGCTCTGCGAAGAGTACGAAAAGAAAGGGGAGAAGGGGGAGGAACACGGAGAACTGGAACTGGAAGAAGAAAATGAAAGTTAAAAACTGAAGCGAATTACAAGTCGGCTCTTCAGTTCCCTGTGCTTAGCTTTTTATTACTAAAAATTGCAACAGCAGTATAGATACTTTCTGGCAGTCTATATGCAGCTCTTGGTTAATTTGAATTTATTTTATTGTAGACTTAAATGAATTATCACAGTGTATCAGAATTATCAAAAAGACTACAATACAAGTAGGTATATATAGTGGACCTGGGAAGATTTGCAGGCGCATTTGGAGACAGAAAATGTTGGCGCAGGTGCACTATCTGTGGAAGTTGAGGTGCACTGCAATAAAAGTTTCATATAAATATTTTGCTTCAAAGTTCGGTCAACTTAAGCTTACTGCCCGTGCACGATCTATTCTCGTCGGAGCACCAGGACCGAGACAACTAAATTAATCGGATATCTTTGCCCTGGCTGTAACTACCGCTTCATGCATTCGAACGTTGCGCGGAAAATCATTTTTTTCGTAATTCAATTGATCAGAAGAATTAAGACCCACAACAGACGCTTGCTGAAACTTAGATTTGCTGTGGTTGAGCGGCTCCAGTATTTATCATTCACACAAGAGAATATCACGCACTAGGAACACAACTGAATAAGTTGGCTCTCTGCTGGTGGCGCGACAAATGTCGTACGTGGAGAGCTGGCTGATATAAACAAAGTTCCCCGCAGCCTCAACCACAGGAAGACGATTGAGAGTCTAAACTCTTGAAATAAAAAATTACCTATGGGCTTAATTAGGTTTCATCTAATCGCTGGTCTAAGTTCACTTTAATTTTGCTTGAAACGTGCCTATATGGGTTAAGTTTCACTGTTGATGAATGAACCGTAATCTATATATTTAGGTGCTTACACAGAAATTGAGACTTGGCAGGATACTCACGGGTCGGAGATTGTGATTTTTGGGCCAACGGACGATCCAAAATTTCCCATCTGCCACCGTCCCGCCAATTGTCCGATGTATGCACAGAACCCAGTTGTTGAAATTACAGGATTTAAATTAACACATTAGTTATAATTGACTGGACGTGATGAAAACTTTATTGCATCTTCCAAGCAACTTGTGACGAGCTCGTTTATTTAAACTAAAGTTTGAAAATTAGTGCGTGAGAAAAAGAAAAGTTTTCTCGTGTTATTAACTTTAAACGCCATGCTTAATAACGGCTTTTGAAGAGAACAATAAGTTATTGTATCAATATAATTACTGTGACTATCATACGTAAAATTTATATTGATTTACTGAGCAGTTCTTAAAGCAGCTGCTTCTTGTGGGGAGTATTTTCTCATTTTCCTTGTTGGTCCAGTGCTGCTGCCTGGCCCGTAAGCAACGCTAGCGTCGGGAGGGGTCGCGGTGGAGTGGGGACACTTGTGGGGTACCGCGTACAGCTGGAAAGAGAAAAAATGCAGAAGTCTGAATTCGAAAAAAGGTGGTTTTGGTTTTCCCTAGAAACCTGATCACACAAGTAAAAAAGCACCCTGATGAGAGCACGGTTGAAAAAACCCAGGGTTAAAAAAAAGTGGGCATTGAGTTTTTTGGGGTTTTGCTTTTTTGGGGGTTTTATGGGGAAAAGTTTCCAACGATATAAAAAGTCTTTTAATTGTTCTGCATCGGTACAACTGTTTGAAAGAGCTTATTCTTCCAACAACTAACTGATTATTCGACAATGCTTGCAATTTATGATATAAACCGTTACTTAATGGGGGACAGTTTAATGACTGACTGATAGATGTTAATGTATTGTTCATCGTTCATATTAACCACTTTTCTTCATATTTCTCTGTTTGGCCGCATGCAAAACACTAACTATAGAAAATCAATAACAAGTTCAAACATTCTGCAGGGAGCTAAAGCTCTAGCAAAAATTTCACAAAAATACATCCAATATGCGCACTTCGTATGAATAATAGAAAAATAGTAGTAAAAACTTCAGTAAATTCTATGGCAATTCAATATGAGCAAAATGTCAATTGCGAGTCTGCTAAGTAGGCTGCCTCACTCACCCGACAAGCACAGTAGGTAGTGAATATCCTGCAGCTGCAGATAGCCATTACTTTCCAGCCTATATACCTAGTAAATGCTTTTCACTTCTGACCTCGCTGCAAAGTCTTGTTTCAGTAACGAACTAAATTTACTCGACATTTTAATAAGTAGGCAGTGCTCTTATGTAGACAAATATGTTGAAAATCCAAGACGTTGAAAATATTTTGCTTGTCAAGGAATTGAATTAGACTATCTATTACCCACAAACAAAATGAGAAAGGGGATTGTCACCAGTGAATGAAGTGAGAGGTGATAATGTTGTTGTCTTAAGTGTAGCTATGTTCGTTTGAATAATTGCATGCATAGCTTGTTACCCACAAATTGCTAGGAGGAATTGAACAATCACCACAATCCCTGACGTAGTCAGGTGGGTTGACCTAGATGTGAAAAATGCCAAAACTACTGACTCAAAACTTGCAACCACCCCACTAGGAAATTATTCTTTCTACAAGGCGTTCACGTTCACTCTACTCTTGAAATTTACTGCTACCTTATCTTGCGTAATGCCCTTTATATGACATAGCTAATGGTTGACACTTTCAACACTTCAAAGTCTAATTAACCAACCATAAAACTTTAAGGGAATAGTTTTAGATCATCTTTACCACCATACCATAAGTTTAGTTTGTAAAGATTTAAGTACCTAATTATGTGGTTACTATAATAATAAAATGTAGTTTCAGAGACAGCCTTTCGTGCAGTCATATCATTAGCTATTAATTGGTTTGCCAAAACTGCCACAAAAATGGATTCATTGTAGTTGCAAATACAGCCTTTACAAAAGTCATCGCATTCATGGCCAGCCAAAACTGCCACAAAACCTGATTTTTCCCTTGAAGAAATACACACTGAAGCAGCTTAAGCCTGCTGCACACGTGAGTGAAAGGTCAAACGCTTCACATTCTTGGGACTATGGGCTTATTGACCATGACTGAAGTTAACATGTTGAAACATTTGTTTCTAAATGCAGTTCACATGAACCTAACTTGATAAAAAAGCAGTTGAATTTACGCAATCAGTAGTTGCTATGGTAGAAAAGACATTTTTGGGGCTGTGCAACGCTTGCCAAGCAAAGTTTGTTTGCAGCAATACTATCAAAAGAGTATAGGGCGAAACTTTGGCTGTGCCGTTTAGACTCCTGACCAGCGAATAAAAGAGAGTAAATAATAAACACAATCTGCTGCACCTTGGACGAAGTTAACATAAACAGTACGTAAACTTCCGTTAATAATCTATAATCATGAACTACTTTACTAACCAATAAATTACGCCAGTTGGACTCTTGAGCGAGCTCAAGAAAGCCAAAAATCACTACCTGCCTGTCAACTTCACTGAAATTCTCCATAGGAATTCCTTAACATTTAAGTTGATGGATAACTCAAGACTGACTGATTCAATTTTCATGAAATTTTGGGGTCTTAGGTGGGATTTAGGTGTTTTTTTTAATGCCAACCCTAGAAGAGTATGTATTGCGGCTGCGAAAGTGCTCATCCACATGATATAACTCTTTTCAAAACCCGGTTGTACTCCTTGGGATTTTCTGTCCCATTCGTGGACCTAGCTAGAAGAACCTAAGCTGCTGCTGTTTTATCTGACGACTTGTGGGCTTACTATACATTGAGAAATTAAATCTAATTTGCTTAAGACAATGAACATACAATTTATTTGACTCTGAAAATTTTCTCTTAAATCCTATAAATTAGTCTTTTCAATGCGCACACTTATCCACTCATCTGAATACTTTCCTGCGGCGTCGATACAACTTTGTGTACGTCAAAAAAGATTTGCAAATGCTAACCCTCAGATCTGTTTGCTTGGCAAGAGTCGTGTTTTAATGAAGTTCGTATGTTTTCTAATTTGGACACGGCAACAACCTCAGACGAGTGGAAACGTTGAAAAGAATGAAGATAAGCCCGGTGATTCGTTTACAATCACTGCAACTCGAGTGGGAGATCAGACGTGGGAAAAGGCTTTTACTACAAAAATTGGCGCAGTGAAGTGGGCTTTGTTGGAGTTGAAATATCGTGGCACGGGTGACTGCTCTATGTTCCGACACCCCTATGTTCCGACACCTCTATGTTCAGGTTAGGTTAGGTCCTTACCTAGGGGTGTCGAAATATAGAGCTGTAATCTGGGCACGCAATCGAAAATATTGCTCTGTAACTCGATCAACTTTACTACGTTTCTGCCGTGACGTTGTCGTGATCGACTACTGCTATAATGGCGCTTGAATGGCACGCCAAAACTATGCGCCATAGCAAATTTAAACTAATTTAACAGTAGGAGGTATTCTCAAAGCATGACCATTGCTGCTTGTTATATCGTACGAACTGCAAGAAGCGACTCAGCACCCTGAAATCGTTAGCAAAGCGTCGGAAATGCTCTCGCCCCCGTGGGGAGAGTAACTTCGATATTTTTTAGTGGCGTAGCAATGACCAATCAGAACTGGAGCCTTGTGCGCTGCAGCGCAATCTGATACAGAATTACGGGGCAATGCAACTTTTGCGTACGTGAGCGTACGCCGTGTTGGTCCTTGGCTATGAAGGACGTAATATTTGTAATGTAGTTCAGGTCCCGGATACTCAAGCGCCTTGTAAAAATTCAAGCATCTTAACTGTACAGCTGCAGGTACGAATACATCCATTTAACTGCTGAAGTCTTTCACATTTACTCTTCGCCTATTATTTAGGTATGCATCATTTAATTAGTTTCAAACCACTTTGATAATAACTTTGTGAAGGTGAGCATAAAAAAGTCGCAAAATCTGATGAATGTCTATCTTTAAACTTGGGGGCAGCTAGTCTAAGAAGAACTTTAATACAAAATTGCAAGAAGATAGAAAATTTTGAAGCTTTCAACAAGAGGCAGCATACAACTGCATGTTGTGGTACCATAACTTATCTGAATTTACCAAATCAGTCGTCCCTATCTTGGTTTGAGCACCTCTCCCTTCCTCCTCGCTGTTAATGATCAATGTCTTTCCTGAGGACTGACAATTTTAAGCCTTAATTTTTTAGCTTAGCAAGGTATAGATAGCCGCACGAGTATCGACCTACATTAGGCCATATTTTTTATAGATAAGTACCGGGCACTTCTTTGCGTTTCAACACTAGAGAAAGCTTTCCAAAAAGCTGGTAGTTTTCTGTTTTAGATTCGAGCTTAGTCCCTGCAAACCCCAACGTTAGAAATCCTTCTTTTGCCACATGTTTCTGCAGGGAAGTATTCCTTTGTTTCAAACTCGGACGGACAGGAGGAGATAACGTCTATGCTTGCGTATAGTCGAGCAGTTTGCAATTAGGGTGAAGCCAAATAATGGATGTATTTAGTACCGATAGGATTCGTAAGGAATGAACTATTGATACTGAATGTACTTACCCTACTGCTGTTTTCTTGGTCTGATGCCGTCCTTTCCTTACTTGGGGACATTCTTCCTGGCTTGGAGGGAGCGCACAGCGACGCAGTACTTTGGCAAAGGCATACAAGTCTGTAATAAGAGGAAAAAACCTGAAGTCAAAGTTACATTCTGTGAATCTGACAAGTTAATTTTGCAAAAACTGTGTTTCGAACCCTCAGTATGTGTCCCCCTGTCGCCGTCTGTAGATAGAGAAGTTTCGAACACCAACGCATGCATGGTAGCGGTCTGCATGAAATAGGAAACTGCACGCGCGCAGGAATAGCCTCACCTCTGAAAATAATTGACGCACATGACACAGACACCTGGCTCGAAATGAGTCATGACTGACCAATGTGACCAGCGCCTTCCAGCTTGGATACGATGTTAAGCAAAGTTTTACACGCCAACGTCTTCATGCATTGATCGGTTGTGAAGCTGAACTATAAGACGATCATCTCAACGCGTTCGACCAGGTGACCGAACACTCTCTGTACGTCTATGTTTTTAACTTTCTCCCATACGAAGAAGACCATCGCGATCAAATGATGAGCGGAGCGATGTGCCTTCACTTCTGACATAATTTCTTTGTTTTTTTTATTTCGCGTTCTTTAGGAATTACAGTACTATCCTATAATCGTATAGCCTGATTCCATATGGAACAACTTATTTCTATATCATACCTACATTTATAGCCTGATGCGCACTCATTAAAAGTTTAATAATCACATTGCTGATTTTTCAAAACAAATATTATGACATTATAAGTATAATGTATGTATGTATGTATGTATAATTGGTATGCTGCATATTGGAGAGCTGTAACATCTCAAGAGACTTTATAAGTCCTTACATTTTAGGTGTTGTACAGGATTGCAATGATTCTGACTCAGTAGAAGTGACGAGGAAAACTATTTTTTGTTGGTTTGTTCATAATCGACAAATTATAAGATGAATTGAGTGCTTATAATTTAGTTTACTGAACTTGGCTGATGTAACGCGTTGAAAAATTGACGTGCTTCATCCTTCAACCTGGCTAGTTCACCATTCCTTCCAAGTGAACTCGCAGCGTTCATCAGTATGAGCGAAAGCGTTGAGATGAATGAGGTGATGAGTTTGCTTCAGGCGCTCCTAATGCCGGAGACACATGTGCATTTCTACGCTCAATTGGTTGCTAGGATGAGGAACTCGCGGGCTGTTTCGAAATATATTGAAAATCGGTAGCATAGATACCGTGGCATAAATGACGTCCGAGTCTCGCATCCTTGCATCAGGTTGACCGCGTACATGCCTAGTGTGGCGCCGGCATTACAGCTCTTTCGGTATCTTCCCTCCATTTTGTCTTTTAAACTTAAGCTTGTAGTTCAATCTATTTTTTTTTTGTGACTGTATCGGATTTTCTGTTCATAAGCCTTAGAATTAATTCGAATTTAGCTAAAATAAAATTTAAACTCCAGAAGAAGTATTATCGTAAGTCTTTTGAATATTATTATGGAAGTGGAAGTCCTTAAATATCGAATAGATGTATCGTAGCCTATGTGTCAAGTTTGGAGTGTACATCGATAATAGCTAATTCCGCCTTTTCCTATTATCTACATACTTTCTCTAAGACATGATAGGACACTAGTTTAAGCTAATAATGCTATAGTAAACAATTTACTTAGCTCGTTATGGCTAAAAAACTTGGTTTGACAAAGTATTGCACTATATAACCTGTTACGAACGTGGTTACATTTTTTTGGCCCGTTGCATCCCGTATCAATAACATTTAGACGATACCTGCCTTAGCAATTGCAGTAGTAAAGCCATGCAGAATGTTTTACAGTACTTACAGATACTGATTTGTCTGCACAATTACAGAGACGTACGACATAGACCAGCTGAAATAAAAAGCGCAATGAAAGTTGGATAGACAGTATTGGAGTTACGTCTGTCATTAGCTTCGACGATGTATGTTACGGTTGTAGAGTATTTGGATTTATGACTGTTGTTATCTTAGACGATGTATGCTAGGGTAGACGGAATTGTTAACTCATACAGAGTTCGCCACATGCTTTTAACTCAGACGGGGTGGGTTACGTTAGAAGAGCTGCATTAGGGTAAACTGCGCTACTTTGTCTTATCTACGCGTCAAGAATCTACTTTGGTAAGGTATCTACATCATGTAGTGATCTACATCTCATATGACTTTGGAATATCTACAGTGCAGTGCGATCTAAAAAATGAACAGAAAAACCGATGATCATAATTATAAGCTTTCGCTACGCTGAATTTTAGACGATCTTTCATTTCATACAAGATCTCCCTTATGATCAAGTTAAAAGCTTAACTGGTAGAGGAACATAATCCATATTTGATTGGTTTAATATTGCCTTGAGGCACGTACAGTTATTGTTTCAGTCTAGAATAGGGGCCCAATGATGGGTGCTGAAGAGAAGCAAATGCAAATAGACGAAACAAGATTTGCTGCACGGATTATCGTTGAAGCTGAATTTATTTTTAAACATTTTAGTCCATTTAGATTTTTTATCACTAGAACAACAATAAAAGATGATTCTTCGTATTCACTTTTTCATTGTCCTAAGATTGTATATTTCTATGTATATTACAGTGTCTCTTTCTTTGTAAATCTCATTTTCTGGTTTGTAGTTAAGGTAATGTACAGTCTAGTACAGCGTCGATAGTTTTGCTTGTTGATAACAAGCCAAAGTAGTGTTACGGCGTTAAAGAAATTAGGTGTCAACATATATATATAATTAATTGATTGATTGACAAGTGACATATTTATCAAATGCATAATTGATTGGAAAGTGTGTATATACATTAAATATGAAATGAATTGACATGACAGGTTATACATGACGCCATAATATTTT